>JAODKN010000045.1:12346273-12364761 GCA_026774425.1 Petrocephalus zakoni
GTGTCATTTATACAGAACACAAAATGCTGCGTGAAGCAGGGAAATGGGGAAGAGTGAAAGCCAGAAAGGAACATAGGAGAGGAACCAAAAACTCCCGATTAGGAAGGAACAGAAGCCTCTGGGGATGCAAGGTGGACTGTATGCCCATCCCATGCTGACATGAGACAATGAGCCTGCGTTAATAAGCGCAAGGTGTAAGCTGTGGAGGAATAATTCCAGCACTGTCCATTAGCACAGGGTTCTTCCGCAGTGGTGGCGTAATAGTTATGGATGCGACTGTGTAATCAAAAGGTTTCCAGTTTGGGTACCGTCCCCAAGCACTGCTCCCTGGGCGCTCAAGTGGCTGCCCCCTACTATGTCACATGGGTTAAATGCACAGGACACATTTTGTTGTGGTGCTGTAGTGTATCAGCAATGACAATAAATCACCGTTCACCTCTTTTAATGACACTCAGCCATGCTTTTCCGAGGGCGGACCGCAGGCTTAATCGAAAGCGGCCATAAAGTAGGCCTTAGGGCAGGATGTTTAAATGAGGGGCTGTCCGGAATGGGCCGCAAGTCCCCTGGTGTCGTGGCTATGATGAAATGATGGCATGAAAGCGATGCCGGCGACTTAAAAACAAAACAAAACAAAAAAAAAACGTACATTTTTATTGGAATTAGATCGTGAGAGACGTGAACCAAGAGAGACAGTGTCAAGTAGGCTAAACGATAACCGGAAAAGCCGATGGGCTACCGAGCCGCGGGGATTTTAATTCGCTTTTATCTTCCGAGATGTTAATAAAGAGTAACGATATGAAGCCCCCGCCCTCCGGAAGCCCTGTTGGGTGGTTATCGGATGCAAGCCCCCCCCCTTCTCTGGGAAAAAGGAGCTCCGCGGTTTACAAGGGGGGCCATGTGACCCGGGAGTGAAATCGGTGTTCCCGATGGAGTCCCAGAGGGGGCGCCTGCGGGCGCCATGCTTGGAGGTCAGGACGGGGTGCAGAGCACGTTCTGAGCGTTACGGGAGAGGCCTCTGGGGTCCGGAAGGTAAGCGGCACCCCGGCGACAGTGGGCCAATTAAGCCAGAGAGTCCGGACGGCTGAGCTGTGCTTTCTGGGCCTGTGAATAATGGATAGGGAGCATGAATAATGTAAGATGCTCAGCTCTGAGGGAGCGACTGCACTGTGCTGGTCAGGGGCAGTTGAGGGATGGAGGGCTTTGTTACAGATTACCCTGCTAGGCCTATGCTTGGCCTGCGGTCACCTCTCTCTCTCTCGTTATGGTGACTGGTCTTGTTACCAACAGCACAAGGGCCTGTGGACATTTAGCCAGGTGATCTTCACTCTGCTTGTGCAGGGTGGGGGGGGGGGGGCAGTATTCTATTTTCTTTGCCCCCCCACCTCATCTCGATGCTGCTGTTGGGCCCTATCCTTTCTTTTTAGGCCCTCGGTGTCTGAGGATCTGTCTATTTGATTCCCCATAGCAGAGAGGGGGAGAGAGTGGGGAAGGCAGAGGGGGTTGATGGTTGTGCACAGGTTTTCCAACAGAAACACTTACTGACTAAGGAACATTCGGCCACTTTGGGTTCAACGGCGCCCCCATCTGGCAAGGGGTGGGTTCTGCCACGTGATGGTTCAGCTGCTGGTCTCATGCAGACGTGACGTGAGGCGGGGCGATGAGATGGAGTGCATGCCTGTGAGGATGTGTACCACGCATACAGTGAAAGGCTGTCGCGGTATTACACACGTTTGTATTCATATCTTTGTGGGTACTCTCCATTCATTTCTATGGGCATACGGTAACTCCAACCTTAACCCCTACCCAACTTTAACCTTAACCATGGGTAACCAAACAAAATACAAGACTTTTGACTTTGATTTTTTTATTGTAGTCCCCACAATGTCAAAATGAGAGGATTTCATCACATTGTGTGGACGTTTGGGCCCCACAATGTAATACAAACATTAGCCTACACACACACACACACACACACTCGCACGCTGAGCTGACCATCTAAAGCAGCATTATATCCGATGCCAGATGTGCTTTATTGAATGAATCAGCCAGCCAAAGGCAGGCAAATATTTGCTTTCAGCTGTTTGGATATGGGCGCTAATCCATAGCAACGGCAGGCAGGTAATGCTCAGGGAGCCGCTCGCGGCACAGCGACACACTCATCCCAGGACAGCAGGCCAGGCCACCTCTTAAAGGGAAGCCGCCAGAATGTCAAAGGACAGAAAGATTCACATAACCCGATTGGAATTCCAGGAGGAACCACGACAGGATGGATGTGGACCAGTCTGTCTCCGTTTAGGACCTGCGTATGAAGTCCCACTAGACAGAAAATGCATAAAGTCCTTGAGCGCAATCATTAACTGAAATTGCACTATTATTTCTCAGAACAATCTAAGCTGCTGGTACCTTAAGTACCTTTCAAAATTGCCAGTCTCTTGAAAACACCAGGTAAACTGCACTTTTACTTGCTTTCAGCTGTGTGCCTTGTGTGTTTTGAATGAGTTTACTATATAAAAAAGTACTTCAGGGCCTTTTACCAATGCAGAGGCCACTAAATGCCCCCATTTTAGGAGAACGCTCAGGAATAACCGTCAATTCGAACATCGCCGTCGAGCCTTCGAGTAGTGGTAGTAGTACTTGAAGAGCATGGACATTCTGGACTATAGCTTAATCACCACAGCACAGTCACTTGTCTAATTGCACTGTGTACCTGCAGTTCTGGAAGCTGTCTTGATGTGATCAGTAGATTTTGCCAATTGGGCCAATCCCCTTTGATAGATTTGGCCGACCGAGGGGGTGGGAGCAAATTTCAGGTGGGGGCAGTTCAAGCCATTATATTACCTGGCTGCATGCCTGGCTGGGGGCAAAAAAAATTCTGGGGGGGTGGGGGGTGTTACATGACATTTGACAGGTGATTGTGTTACAGTATGTAAGCTGACTGATTGTATATAGAGCGTGTCCTCATGTGCACTGAGCATTGGCAGCTAAGGAAAAACGAAAAAAAATAAGCTTTTTGGGTGCAATTGGTTCTTCTTGAAATTGTAGTTAGTGCTGACAGGCTTTTTTTCATGTGACAGCAAAAGTAGCCCCCTTTGAATAGTCTAAATACTGCTTGTAGGTGTTCAGGCTTTCCGTCGAACGCTGAATGTCTGACGATGTAATGCTCAGTCGCCGCGGGAGACAGCATCAGTGACGTGCCGGCGTCTCTCGCCGCAGCTCCAGAACCAGGACTTGGTGAAGTCCCTTCTGAAGCGCACCGAGACGGAGATCAGTTCGCGCGTGACGGACGCCCTCCGCAAGCAGGAGGACCCCCTGCAGAGACAGCGCCTCCTGGTGGAGGAAGAGAGGCTGAAGTACCTCAACGAGGAGGAGCTTGTTATCCAGCAACTGCAGTGAGTAGCCGGGCCTCGTGAGCCAGTCTGGTGACGGACTAATTCAGAAAGAAGAAAAATAACAGGCTATATGAAATGTTCTCACACAAACCATCTCTGATAATGTTTGGCTAATTGCTTTTTAATTATTATCATTCTTACTTTTCTTTGAGGGTGTCTCTGCAATTCCCAAGGCTTCTATTGAAATACACCGATTGTTTAGTCATGACGTCATGTGGATCTCAGTGTTCCTGAGATCATCTTCCAGCGGGCACCCAAAAAAAGCTGTTTTCGGAATAATCCTTTTGACCTTGATGGGTTTGACAGACACTTACTGTGAAGGTCGTGGTTCCAGTGATCCAGCTGTATCAAGCATTCCTCTTTACATATCCTCTGTAGTCACTGTTGGGAAGGTTATTTTTGAATATAGTAGGTTCCATATTCTACTAACATTGTATTAAGTAATATAACCGTTTTGATTACTTCATCAAAGTAATGTAACTTATTACATTTAATTACTTTTTGATTACTTTTCTAACAAATGTTTTAAACTGGGCAATTAAGCTGAAAACTCCCAGCGGCTCTGCTGACCTACATCGCCTGAAAATATGCCAAAATAAGGCATTTCTGCGCAGCACAAATATGCTAAGCAGCTAAATGAACGTTATATTCTACAGCCTATAACTCGGTACATTTGAATGTAGCCCCTTTGCAACCAACAGCATTCTGATTAGAAACTGTGATGTAATTACATATCTTTCTTAGTAACTGTTACAGATTACAGTTACATTGATTGTGTAATTTAGTTACGTAACACTGTCACATGTAACTAGTTACCCCCCCCCCCCATGCTGTCTGTAGCATCTCCCTCCTTCTCACAAATATTCCAGTTGTCTCCTACAGTCCAGAGATGCCCTCCTTCTGCGTTTGCGCGTGTGACCCGTGATGGACTTGGCAACTCCCGTCTCGTGCTTGGCTGCAGGGTCACTATAACTCTGAAATGAAATGGAACTTCATTTGCCATATGCACAAGTACAGCGACATTGGGAGCATTCTTTTTTGCATATCCCATCATGCTCTCCTTTGAGATGCGCACACACACACACACACACATATATATCTGTAATATACAGTTGAGGGCAATGCTTCTACAAATAGGCCATTGACCCAGCACCCTTGGAGTATTTCAGGGGTTGAGGGCCTTACTGAATGGTCCAGCAGAAATGCCACTATTGTATCAAGATTCTACCCAGCAATTTTCTGGTCACTGGTCTGAAAGGCCTGACCCAGTGAGTTACACATTGCAAATACCGATGGGTGGGTCCTGTCCCATGGGTTAACACGCCATTAACATAAAGCAAATGAAACACAATGAAACCCAGTGGTTAGCGTGCCTGAGAAACACTGCCGACAAGACGAGGATTAACAACAGGTCTGAGTTTAAGTAATGATTATGATGATGATAATAATGGCGGTAATTATGATGACGATAATAGCGGTAATGATTATGATGATGAATGTGATTTACATGATGGCGGGGCCAGTTCCACACGTCCCCAGGATACTGTCACATTTCCACATTCACACTGCATTAAAGAGCTGTCACCTTGTCAGGCTTATCTGACTTCTGTCAGACATGCGATTGAAACAAACATATTGCGATGTCGCATTAAATATCTTGAATATGAATAGCTGGCACTCCGTTAAAATGCTTCCCATGCAACAGTCATCTCAGTTACATTTTCATCTAAAGATTTATTTGTAATAATTCTTGGAAACAAATTAGTCTCATGATTTATTCACATTTTTATGCATTTTAGGAATCAGCATGAAGGATTCAATTATTCGCATAATATAATGCATCTTTCCTCCAATGCAGCATTAGCATTTAGAGCCGTGCTTCGTCTGGAGAAATGGTACTGCTATATTTTTAGCTCCGTCCCACAGTAGGTTCGCTACAGGGTCTCCCTGCCGGGCGCAAGCCCACCACAGCTATGCTAACCACGCACATGTTTCAACCTTGCAGCGACCTGGAGAAGTCGGTGGAGGAGATTCAGAAGAACTCCTCCGTGGACCACAGGCTGGTGACGTCCCAGGATCTGGAGGAAAAGGCCATGGTGCTGAGGAAGCTGGGGGAGACGCTGACCGAGCTCAAGAGTGAGATTATCAGGCCGATGTCTTGGTGTTGAAAATGCTGGGCGGGAATCGAAATGGTAACACACAGGAACACAGGAACAATCGGGTATAAAGAGACGCAGGAAAGGTTCTGGAACATTCCAAGGTGAACCAGGATTAACTGAAATGCAAAAGCTACACCAAAGTGCTACACTAATTGCAAAGAATGTCATGACATATTGTGGCCGGCTGGGACCGGCTGAAGACAGATAGCCGTACAGGAATACGCTGCATTTAAAGATGCACTGTACAGAGACAGAAAAGCTCACCTGGGCTGCCAGTCACTCTCTCGCTCTCTGTATTCGCAGGCCAGTTCCCCGGCTTGCAGAGCAAGATGCGTGTGGTGCTGAGGGTGGAGGTGGAGGCGGTGAAGTTCCTCAAGGAGGAGCCGCACCGGCTGGATGCCCTTCTGAAGCGCTGCAAATCCATCACGGACACGCTGGCCATGCTGCGCAGGTGTGTAGCGGGCGCAGCGAGCGCGCGCATTGCGTAGGTGCAGAGCGGACACACAGTGCTAATGCATTGATGCACCAGAAATGCTGTCCAAGTAGAAAACATGCGCCACAAAGGTACACTCAACCAACATGTCGCAACCATGTAACCCGGTTTATGTTTTACGGTCATGCTCTAACCACACTCCAGCCATAATGAAATGATATTTTATTTGCCAGTTTTATGGGTACAGATACGTAGGAATTTTTTTGATTTCGAATATCCCATAATCCTTTGAGACATGCACATACAGGTCAGAACAAAGCCTGGGGTCAGAGCGCAGGGTCTGCCATTTGACTAGGCACCCTAGAACAGTTTTGGGGGTTAAGGACCTTGCTGAAGGGAGCCCTTGCACAAAGGGCTTTTGTTTCTCTCCTTCATTGTCTTCTGGACTTTTCTGCTTGAGCTGTTTATCGTGTGCATTTTGCTCTGGGGAGACTCTGTTGTGCTTTCTAAAGACTATTGATTTGCATCCAGGCAAGTGAATGAGGGCATCTGTAAGGGAAAGGGAGACATCACCAGCTCCATGGCCAAGCATGCGGAGGACTTCAGCAAGAGCACAGACTTTGACATCCCTACAAGCCCACCGCTCAGCGACCTGGGGGGCAGTACCAGTCTCTCCAACTGGACGCCTCTCTCTGCATCCAGCCACGGCATCCCGTCTGGCGCCACTCATGACCCCCACCCTCCGGTGCCCCTCAAGAGCCGCGCCCTAGAGGAGCTGTCAGGTCGCCGGGGCGGGGACAAATCGGTGTCCGTGGAGGTCAGACTGGTACTGGACATCTGTCCCGTGTGTGCACGTACAGTGGCTTGACTGTGATTGTATATGGCGTTTGCGTCTACCAAAATACTAACCTAATTTATATAGCTGTGTGTGATCCAACATCATAATAAAAAGTCTTATTATAACATAGAGCAGTATATTTGGCGGAAGTTGAAACTATCTTTTGTGTGTATGTATGTGTGTGTGTGTGTATGTGTGTGTGTACATATAGGCTGCGGAGCGTGACTGGGAGGAGAAGAGGGCCAGCCTGACCCAGTACAGCGCCCAGGACATCAACAGGCTCCTGGAAGAGACCCAGGCGGAGCTCATGAAGGCCATCCCTGACTTGGACTTTGCCGCCAAACAGATCAAGCCGTCGGTCCCGTCTGGATCACAGAGCGACATGCCTACCCCCGAGCACCGGCCTGGCAAGCCCCAGAACACTGCCCAAAAGCTCTCCGGCAGGGAGGCTGGCTCGCGTCGAGGCTCCGGTGAGGTGACCCGTCGGCTGGCTGAGCTAATATCCGTATATGTATTGCTCATGCCGCTGTACTTGTAGACAACCCCAGTAATGGTGGACTCAAGAAATGCTTGGGGTCTTGTCTAAGATGCTATATATGATGTTCATTGGTTTTCTGTGGCTGTGATGAGGAAATTCTGCAAATTGGCCCGAGTCTTGCGTGGAGTCCTTAATTTTCAATAGGTTTACATACCAGGTTGGACATTCCACTTAACACCTGCCTGCTCTCTTTTGGTCATAGCACTATGTGACATAGTGTCAGCGGTGGTGTGCTAGCCACTAGCAGCAACTTCAGGAGCAGAACTTCTACCAAAGCTTTGCACCTGATGTAGGGTGACCAGATACCCAATGTCAGGGTGAACAATTTCAGGGTGGAGCTACTTCAGGCCATACAAACCACTTTAAAAGGCTTTGACTACATAGTTCAGGTCTTCATGTGCTTTGACTGGTTTGTTTCCTTGATTGAAAGTCTCATCAAGCTGTTTCACATTAACATTAGTGACACATGCATGATTTTAGGAGATTGACTAATCAGCACACAGCAGGAACCCAGCGCTTAAGTGAAATCCAGGTCCTATAATTGGAATGGCAGTTTATAAATCCAGTCCTAGCTCAAAGTGTTCTCCCTGACGTGGATTATTTGGTCACCTAAACCTGACGTGTCAGTGGAAGGCATCCATGCAGTGACGTCCACCCTCCACCGTGCCACCCTCCTGAGTCCTGTCGATGTGATCTTTCAGCCCTCCTGCGGTATAGGATCTGGCTTTTAACTTCCGCTGTCCCTGCTTCTGTTCAGATGAGTTGACCGTGGCGCGGTACCGCACTGAAAAGCCCTCAAAGTCGCCCCCCCCTCCGCCCCCGCGTCGCAGTTTCCCGACGTCGCAGGGGATCGGCCTCTGCCGCAGCGGCGACGCAGTCAGCAGCAGCAAGAGCATCAAGGTGAGGAGATGCTCTGGGATTATTCCGGACCGGTACGCACAGCTCGGCTATCGGCAGTGCATCTTCTGCGGCGCCTCCTCTTCCCACGACCTGCCCGCTTCCTTCACCCCGTCTTCCATTTGTCTCTTCCCCTGCTCATAACACCCTCTCCGTTTGCGTAGAAGTCCGAGTCAGAGGAGACGGAGGTACAGAAGCCACACGTCAAGCTTCGACGTGCGGCCTCTGAAGCCCAGCGGCCTGCCTCCACCCCACCCAACGTCGCCTCGGGGGGAAGGGACGAGGATGATGACGAGAAGCCTGCTGGCGACATAGAGGTAAGGAGGGTCCGCTGGAGCTTTCAGGAGTCACGTGACTGTCAGTCATCCGAAAAGGTCCGGTTCCTGCCGGCTCTCCCTCCGGAGCAACATACGCTGTCATGGTGCCCTTACTCCCTTCCCTGCACACAATGATCTCCTTTGGCAAGAACTGTGTTGCCATGGCTCTGCTGGGACTTTGGGGCAGGCTGCTGTCACTTGCTACAAGCAGGCTGACAGAAAATTCCCCCTGTATAGTGGTATTAAAGCATTTATCGTCCTACCTACAGGCTTCAGGAGCCCTGGTCCTTAGAGAGCCACTGTGTGCACTGGTTTTCCTTCTGCAGTTGTTAACTTTAGTGTATTTGGTTACGAACTAAAGTCTCTTGGTTTTTCTCGTGTAAACCAATAGATACCTCAATGGACGATCCACCAGCAGGCTCTGTGTTCCTTGATGGACTTTTCCTGAAAAGATCTCTTTTTGGTGTGGTATAGTCTCCTAGACTTCACTTTAATAACTTCTGGAACTTTCTCGGTATAACAGATTGATGGCCTTGGATGGCTGTGAATCTCATTCAGGGGGTCTGATTTCTGAAATACTGTTTGTGTTCAGCGTAAACACCATCAATCATAGTGTGCACCGGACAAACAGAACTGAATCAGTGAAACTCAGTTGGAGAGCACTCAACATGGAATCCATTCGCGTTAAGATGCTTCTGAATTGTCTGCCTTTGCTGGGCATCCCACTCCAGTATTCTTCAGATCACTAGTAGGTCCTTATTATACAGCCACACACCCCATAGAGTGTAGGGGATGCGTGGGACCTTTATCACTCACCCTTTTTTTGTACCCACACCCTCGTCACACCCCTTCCCACCCCTCGCTGCCAGGCTTTTCAGAGAGCCCGGGGCAAAGCATACCGCCCCCACTCCTCGCCTAGCATCCAACGCAGAACCAGCTCGCCTCCCAGCAGCCTGGACCTGTGGCCCCCAGAAGCCCTGGGGAGGACGGTAAATCCTACCTATGGGCCTGTGCAGATCGCTGCTTTTCTGAGGCACCTGTTCATGCCTCACCCTGCCCCCCTCCCCAACCCCGCAACCCATTCACCATCCCCTAAACACCACCCGTTATCTTCACATTGGGCATTACTAACACGCCGGCATCAGGATTCAGTCCAGAGCCACGTGCTGTCCGGTAGCACAAGAGCGGAACCTCTGAGCTGCCTACCTACCATGTGCATGCAGATGTTTCCTGGCGGGCTTTTGCACGTCTAACTTTCAGCACATCCTTGCCTGTTTCCGTTGGCACTTGTTAAAAGACCCCACCAAAGATGCAGCACAATGACGTGTCTGCTGGGGATTTCCAGCCTCTTGAGTTGTTTCTCATTCTCCTTGTAGCTGGAATGCAGACGCGCAATCACTGGAATCCTTCACTTACCAGAGCTTCTCCTAACACATCAGACACCCCCATTTGCCTTCCTGACCTACTTACCCTCTCCTGCCCCACCACCCCCAAAGCTAATATAACCTCAGGCCGATGGGCGGAATGCTCTTTTACTAACCTGGAGGAGGGAGTGTGCTAACGCCGTGCCTTCTGCTTCGTACGACTACGCCGGGTGTGTGTGTGTGTGTGTGTGTGTGTGCACGCGCTCGGGGGTCACGTGACGCGCGTTGGGGAAGCAGCGTCCGTCCCCCCCCCCCGTTTGCTCCCGGACCTGGTGCTCAACCGCCCTTTGCAGGATCGGTCATATTTAGAGTGGGAGCCGGTCAGTCAGGATCCACAGGTTCTCAGGTAAGCAAACTAGTAGTAAATAATACTGACTAGTAAGTGCGGGTAACAATCCTCCACGTGGCCAGTAACTGCGATGTGTTTACTAAGTGTATTCATCTGTAATGCATTTTTGTCATAAATCAGTTTAAAATATCTTGTAACATAGTATTCTGTGTGTCTGTGTGTGAGGAGTACTGTTGTTCATAATTGTATATAGATTAATCTCTTATTGGAGGATAGAAATGCCCCCAAAATGTCCAGTTAAGTTGAGGTGTTGTAAGCATGGCCTCTCCACGGGCTGTGGAAATGACTGGAAGTTGCAGTTGGCATGCAGCGGCTCACCTGATATGAGCACATATCTCGTATGAACAAAGTGGTTGCCTATAGAGCAAGATGGTCACCCTCCAAGAAGGTGGGGGGGGGCAAAAACTGAACCAGAGGAGGGCGACCCCCGGGCTGTGTCCACCTTTGCTGCTTCTCCAACAGCAGCTCCAGGGGTTCTTGAGAAAGTCTTAAAGGAGAAATGCCATGCAGGGCAGAGGGGGCTGCCTTTGCAATCCCGTCATGACGCCGTTACTGTTGTTTCACCCTCAATAAAAGCCTGCTGTTATATAGGCACACGTTCCTAGTCATTATTATTGTTGTTATTAGTGTGTCCCACTGCTGTTATTCTATTTTCTTTATTCTTTGTTATTGCCGTTATCAAAATCATGATGCTCAAACTGACTGTGGTGTGAGAGTTCAGAATTAAAGTGTTGTTTGTAGCTCACCAGTTTGATTCTATTTCCCAGGAATCTGTTGGTGGGTCATCCATCCAGACCTCTTCTGCTCATAACACAACGGCTGAGCTGTCTGAGTGTGCCCCAGACTTATCGTCAGAGACTGACTACTTAGTAGGGGCAGGTCGTCAGGGTGGGCGCTTTGCAGATGGTGAGGTGGGGAGAGTCTCGGACGCATCGCGGGTCTGCAGGGCGGCCTCCGTCAGCATGGCCACTCAGCACCAAGGACATGGTCGCAGACTTCGAAGGCAGGAATCCTTAGAGACTATTGAGAAGGAAGAGCTGGCCCTGGTCCTCACAGACAGGCAGTTGAAGGTCTCACCTAAGAATGAGGCTCAGGACCTCATCAGGAAGAATAAACAGTCATTGCGAATAATGTCCATCCCCACCCATAAACCAGGAGGGCCCTGTGAGATTTATGACCTTCGAAACAACCTGTCTGATCCTATTCTGAGCAGTGCACCGCTGCTTGTGCTATTTAAGGAGCCCCTGGAGGTCAAGGAGGCCTACAGGTGTCTGGAAGCACTGCTGGATGAGGAGGGAGAGGCGGAGACAGTTGGGTCTCAGAGTGTTTCCAGTGGCAGCAAGATTAGGCTGCCTCGAAAACAGCTGGCGACTCTGAGGAAAGCTATGAGACAGGGAGTAGAGACAAGGTGCCGGATGCTTTCCCTGTGCCCTGATCCCGAGACACAAGTTGGGGCGACCTGTAAGAGCACAGAACGCCCCAGAGACCGGTTAGCTACCCCAGTTGAAAGCCAGCCCAAAGCGACCGTGCACGGGTCCCAGACAGAGGACATCCGGAGCAGCACCTATAGGAGGCTCGATAGCTTGGAAGAGACCATCCGCCAGCTGGAGACCACCCTGCAGGAGATCGGGGCCCATCCTGCCTGCAGCTTCCTGGGCCAGGGGACTGATGAGATAGCGACAGTGGCCTTTGAGACGTCACATTCCCCGGACAAGAAAAAGCCTCCCATCCCACCCAAACCCACCGGAGTCCCGGCAGCCATCACTAAGGTCCATCCTCCCTTCCTGGGGTTCTATATTTGGGCATAACTGTTTTGCTTCCTTTTTCCCACTTGGAACTTTTGCTCTCTCTGATATTCGAAGCCTTCTGCCTACCTTCTCCTGAATGACAAACAGTGGTTAAATAATCTAACTGCTCACCCTTTTTTGCAGAGGATATTGAATCATTGTTGCCCATCATCTCACGATTTCTGCTGCTCAGAGCTCAGATTAATGCTTTTGCCTGAGGCGTAGCTTTTGTTTGTACTTTCAGGTCTGTCTTGCAAGCAAATGAGTGAATCATAGTGTCCGCTGTCAATGTTATAGAATGGACAGGCTGCAATTTGACCTCCATGGAACAAGGCACATGAGTTCTGTTGCAAGGGGACATTTGCTTCCTGAATAATGCAGTCTCTGTCACTGTCCTCCTGTAAGCCATCTCTTCACCTCATTTAATTGGTTGCTGTCCTGTCTATACTCACCATTGTCTCTATAATAAACTGTATTCTCTGCTTTGATCACTTCCTCATCCAGAAAATCAAGCATGTGTCTGTTCCCTTTTTTGTGTTTCAATGCATAAGGCAACTTCTTACATGCTGTATTGATTCCGTTGCATAGTTGTTAGGTAATCTGTGGTTTTCTTGGCAAAAGGTCAATTTAAGGTGTGTGCTGGACACTCAATTAGCTGTGTTTAGTTTAGGGAGTTTCTCTAAATCTTGCGTTCCCTGCCTTGTCATAAGCACGAGCACCCACTAACACGTGTAGCGTCTCATGCATCTTTCATTGCCACTTCTACGTTAGATTACTCTGATGGGACACCACAGGGGAAAAAAATAATTGATACCTTCCGTTTACAGACTAACAGCTCAGGTACTACATTATGGATGAAACCCCCCCCAACCACGCCGACCCGCAACAAACAACCAAAAATATCTCGTGCATTCTGGCCGCTGGCACTATGTGGAAATGTCATTAAATAACAACATCAACAAAGCTGCAGGTAGATGTTCTATCATGGGACTGGTTAGCCTGTTAAAGAAGTAGCTGTGTATCAGTTAACGCGGGCTGATCATTAGAACTCAGTATTGCTGAAACAAATGGACAGCCAGGGAGTGTGGGAAGCATGGCTGGATAGTAGGTGTGTGTATTAAATTAATTGTAGATAGACCAGGATGATGATATCCATATTGATTTCCTATCTGTTACAGGCATTATGTTACAGTTTGTTTTATAGTCAGATTAAAAATAAACTTCTCTGAAATGTGCTTCCAAACCTGCATATGGTTGGTCAGTCTCTATGATTTTCATGTTCGATCATCCCACGTGCAGCACGGAATTAATCGTCCGCCTCAATGATCTTCGACATAAACTCGATAGCGAAGAAATATCTCAGTTTTGACGCCTCACTTCCGCTGCTGCGCCCGCAGCCGCACTGTTTCATTTATGCCTAGTGATGCTGAGACTCTTGGTGCATCAAGTCTCCTGCAAAAAAACAATGCATCTCTTGTTCAGCTGTTGAAACCAGAAATGTACTTCACTGAGGAGTTGTTTTTAGGAGTTTGTTTTGCCAGATATCTCTGTTGGAATACTAACCATTGTTTTCCTGTTGGGGGGATGGGTTGACAGTGAGAAGTGAGTCATTACTCCTTACTCGCAAGGTCAGACTCACTGATCCCTCCTTCCTCTTCCTCTCCCCCATAGGGCGGAGGCTCTGGCAAGGGTCTCCACTCATCTGCCTCATCCCGCCTGAAACATCTGCAGCAGAGCGCTCCGGAAAAAGGCAAGACAAGCAAGTTGCGTGAGGATTTCCTCAAGAGTCAGGGGCAGCAGCAGGTACTGTCGACGTCAGATGTTTCTAGTTTTGTCACACTTGAAAGATCTACTCTACTGCCTGCCATTTCTGTGGCATAAATAAGAACCCCCCCCCCCAACAAACATTTTAAGAGCAGTCAAAAGCACAAGCTGGGTGCAGAAAACGCTTCGAAAATTTGCCATCTGCATTAAGAAACCAATGCTTTCTCATGCATCTCAAATTTATGTCAACATTTGTGTTTCTTTGATCCTGTTTTAAGTGAATTTCTTTGACCCACTCAATGGCTGACTGTACCATAGTGTGCTGTGTTGCCATATTGCACTGAGAGTCTTTAAAGAAAATCAAAGACACCTCAAGATGAACATAATCCTTTTTATGAGTCCGACACAAAGTTATGTTGAGGTCTTTTGCTGGCATAGATGTGCACATAAGGGAGGGTGTAGGGATGTTGAAACCAAGGACAGAGAGGATGGATGAAAGACTGAGTGGAATTGGGATTCACAAGGCAAGAGTTAATGTGTGACACTCAAGAATGCTAAACTGAATGGAATAGGATACATATTGTGAATGAGCTGTGCTTTCCTGAAGATGTTTGGCCTTTTCGCAGCCCTATGCAGTCATAACCTTACTCTCATTCAAGGGCTGTGCCCTCTACAGCATCAGATTTTTATTCACTTTTAGTTGTTTCATTCAAATTGTGTCAAAAGGCCTGCATGTGGCCTGCAACCTTACCAAGAAGCCAGCTGCAGATTCCGTCTGCTGTCCTGTTATATGCATTTTTATAGGGAATCTATAGTTCTTTCCACAAGAGGTGGAATGGTTGCTCAGCACTTGGCATTGTTAGCTCTGTACCCACACACTTCATAGCCCCAGGCTCTGCATGTGCAGAGTATGCAAGTTCTCACGAGAGGTGGAAAGTTCAGGTTCAGAAAGAACAAATCCAGACCAAGATTTAGTTTCAACCAACTAGTTGAGTATAACGAATCACAAACACAGGGTACTCAGCTGGTTGGTTGAAACAAAACCTTGATCTGGATTTGTACTAATTTCAGGAGGTGTCATTTCTACCTCTCTTTCTCAGCAGTTTGCACGGGTTTCCCCCAGGTACTCCAGTTTTCTTCCACACACCAAATGCATGCTTAGGTGGATTAGTGCTTCTAAATTACCTTTAGTGTTTGAAAACCTGTGTGAACCTCCTATTTCTCGGAAATAAGCTCCAGACTCACTATGACCCTGTATTGGGTAAGTGATTTTGGAAATGAATGGTGTCCCAAGGATTATAATAGAAACATGTTCTTCAGCATGTATAATAATTCATGGGGCTGGCCTGCAGCTGGTAATTTTTTTTTTGTTCTCAACCTTGTACTAAGGCTGTGGTAGTGTGACTATTATGAAATAAAATGTGCTTGTTCTGTTGGCCTGGATGATGATGGATGACATCTGGAGGTGAGAAGTCACGAATCTGCTTGGCGCTCAGTGCCCGATTGACATAACTGTTCTGATATAACTGCCCAACGTGTTTGAGTGTTTCATTTTTAGAATGGATGTGGAATTTCTCCATGACAGTCAAATCTCCCCTTCCCCAAACCTTCCTGGTTTATTTGTACTGGGGAATGGAAAATGCTGACCGCCTCAACTGAAGCGGATTAATCTGAACCGGACAGTTATAGTGGATCAGAGCTGCGTAATCAAGATAGCCTGTAGCCAATTTTCCGGCACATTGAGGATGCTCAGACAAGTCTGCTATACACCACAGCAGAGAATCTCTCCATAACACTGGGCGTGCAAAGTGAATGCCTCCTTACCGCCAACTAACGAGGGTGAAGCACTGAATTGTGCAGCCTGTTTTGGATCTCACTCCTAGTGTAATACGGAAGGTGACGGCCACAGACCCGGGAGTGACATGGGACGCGGCCAAACCCATGAGCATGTTGACGTAATGACCGTAATGGCTGCCTTGAAAGATAGCCAAGCCAATGAACAGGAGTGTGGCCGGAGCTACCTGTGTAGCCTCGCACACCCTTTGGTGTGAAAGATAGCCTAGCCAATGAGTACGAGTGTGTGTATCCCTGCCCCTTGAGTAGCCCCTCCCCATTCCCAATTTGCAGCTGGATGTCCTTGGCTATATATTCAGTTCCAGAGAGTGGAACTGTTTTGTCTGGAAGGGACTGTTATTCAAACCCCCTCACCCTAACCGTAACCCCAGCCCTTGGGTAGAGACGTTTTGTGCAGGCGAGCCCTCTGGATGCATGGTGTGGCAGATGTCAATCTGTCATCCCACAGGGTGGTTTCGAGAGAGGACTAGCTGGAAATAGAACGTGAGAGCTGCATCCGGGTCCTGTTTGACTTGTATGTTCTAGCTGCCACATAGCAATACTAAAGCTCACCTGTGCAAGACCATCTAAGACAAATTCAGTTCACAAGTTCAATTGAAATGCAAGTACAGGCGGTCCCCAGGTTATGGACGCGTTCTCTTCCCTGTGTCTGTCTTTGTAGATGAATTTGAAGGCAAATCAGAGAAATAATAATATGGTTCATAATGATATGATATGATTATGCAATATGTTGAACTGAACCACTAAAACAATAAAATGTTTTCACAAGTGTCACAATGTAGTGTATGTGTGTGTGTTCATTTTCATTTAACCCAATTTTTTTATATAATAGGCTTTAGGCAGTCTGTTCTTAAGTATAAGTTGTCCGTAAGTCAGACGTTCTTAAGGCAGGGACTGCCTGAAACCCAATTCCAGCCAATTCCAGCTATTAGGTCAAGAATGAACACACAATGACATGTAAGAGGAGGCCCATGATGAGAGCAAGGATCTGCAGTTTTCAGAGAAGGAACATCATTATTCCTCTTTTACTACCCTGGTCAAACATAAATGCTTCTTTGATGTTCATCAGTGCCTGTTACACAGGTTGGTAGTTTCTATTTATCTTTAATATGTCCCATTTTTCCTAGACTAATGACCAGTGGATCTCAGAGATCTTCTCCCAACAGTTACTTCTGATGTCATTTTTCTCATAGTGACTCTCATTTAGTTCGGCACTAATCACAGATTAGATGAGTCTTACTTGATCTCAAAGGCAAGTATTAATGGCTTGATCCTGACCATGATCCACCCACCACTAACAATGCAGTGAAACAGCCTGTAAGAATCTGTTTCTCTATATCAATCCGCGGCAACAGATAAACAGAATATGGTTAGAAACAACCTTAGAACATGGTAACTCGGAAAGAACTACATTTGAAACTAGGTTTCAAGAATGAGTGAAGGTGATAAGGAACTGCTAAGGAACATTAAGACAGGGGGACAGCCCTGTTCTGTTAGCTACATGTTAAAAACAGGACTCAGTGGACATATATATCATAGCATCTAGCACTGTTTTATGGGAGCTGTTGAAGGGAGAATGAGGAACTCATTCTGGTAGCCCATCGCGAGGAATAGATTATTAATGTACAGTCAGCCCTATTCTTCTGCCAGTCTGTCTTATTCTCTGCATCATTTCTTTGAACATAAAGGGCTCCAGGGATTCAAACTCTCTTATAGAAATGTTTCATCCGTCATGCTCCTGCTTTTTATTATTATATTTCCATTGTTGAGATTACAGCTTATCTGCTGATTATGTACAGTATGAAATTGATTAATTTTGTATTAGTCTAATTCTAGTTCATACCAGACACATTCTAGACCTCAAAAGTAATCACTGTATTTGAAGTATGCTGGATGTGTGCACTACTTAAAAATGGATCAGTTTGCGGTTATTTATATATTCTCGAGCTTTCCCAGCATGCACTGTGTTGTTCTCAGTGATGCTTTGAGCGATCCTTGACTTAGCTTACATTTGGCAGTTGCCGAATTGCTAATTTACTTTTTTGTCTTCTTGGAATGGTCATTGAACAGCAGTCTATACTGAGTACTAAGAAGTGTGGAGCTCTTCTACATTCAGGATCAGCCAATCCTTGTGGCAATTGGGGGTTAAGGGCCTTGCTCAAGAGCCCAATGGTGACGTCATTCTGCCAACCTTGGGTTTAATCCTTCCAATCACAGGCATAGTGTCCTAACTCACTGAACCACACCTCCATTCCCCAAGTCTGGCTGGGGGGTAGAGAGCTTGTATGTTCTGGCCCTCTTTTGCACTCTTTCAGTTGAATTCCTGCATGCATATTGCACTACAAGAGCAGATCATGGAGGGAGGGGTTGGTGGGTGTTTTCAGTTCATTGTGTTTGTAAAGTGCCCTAGAGAAAGTGGAGTCTTATCCAGGCCAACAGTGTGGAATAAATTGCAGGAATGGTGATGAACAGATCCATCAAAGCTAAGGGGGCGGCCCCTCTGAGCGTGTGGCAGGATTAGAGTGGCCAGGTGGTCCCGTTGTAGCGACATGTCGTCCCACGCCCTTTGAACACCCCTGAAGGTACAGCAGTGCCTGCAATGCGAGGAGGGAGTCAGGAACACGGAAAGTGGAACAGGAAGGATACTGAGAGGTCAACCGCGATTGGCCAAGGCCGGTACCCGTGTGTTCAATGGTGCAGAGACGCGTCTGTCATCTCTATAGCCTCAGCAATGATCTT
>JAODKN010000045.1:12421027-12433767 GCA_026774425.1 Petrocephalus zakoni
GGTCCCACGGGTCCTGCGCCCACACCCCCCCCCCCCCCCCCGCCCCCCCCCCCCCCCCATCCCCCCATCCGTGTGCTGAAAGGGACAGGCGTCCCGGGACCATGAGCAGGATGAGGGGTTATAAATACTGCTGACTATTTCTTGAAGAAGATACCTCCTCACCTTTCGTTTTCATATTCCTCCAATCTTCTCACTGTAAAAACAGACAGCAAAGTGGCGTCAGGAACGACCTGGACACACGTGGCGAGGCTTAAAGTGCCGGCGTACTGCCGCTATCTGGCAGGAACAGGAGCAGTAGCCGCAGGAGGCCAAGCACACCTCTAATCTGGGGCCAGATTCTCTTCCTCCAAGTGTCGACGCAAACGGCTATGGCGAGGATGGCGGAGAGCAGGAAGAGGACGCGCAGGGACGTGAGGGCCAGAAACCTGGAAGAGGAGACCACCGTCAAGGTTAGAGAGGATCCCACGGCAGCCAGAAGAGTTCTGGCAAGCATCTAGGGCTGGGCACCAACAAAAGCAGACCCCTCACCCACTCACTACGCTAGAGTAGATTTTATCTGAAAATAAGCAAGAAGGGGAAAAAAGTCAACAAAACACAGCCATGTGGAATGCATGTCCTAAAAAAGCACAGTGACCATGCCAACAAAACACAATGCTACAGAGGTTAGCCATTACCAGCCAAGGCACTGGGGGGGGTTCTGACTCATCCGTAAAATCGGACCCCACCCAACCCCCAGGCTGAGAACTAAATTTTCCCAACAGCATCAATGTGATGCAAGTGTACCATCCCTCCAAAAAGGGCTCCGACAGGCAGGGGTGAACTTAACATACAAGCGCTAGAAGGGCGTCCCATAGAATATCCAACTGACATCAAAGGTAGTTGTTATTTATGTTTCTTGGATTTACTAATAAAGAAATGAAAGAACAGCACATGTTTTAGTGCTTGTTTGAATGCACCCCCCTTGTGGGAAAAGTGGACCCTACGTAGCAGGTAGCCAGTTAGAACAATCTTGACTCGCAAGGAATTTAACTCGTCAGGGAATCTCGAGGAGCGGCCACATAAACCTGTTCTCCTATAGATTATAATAGGTCTGGTTTGAAACTTTTTGTCTGACAGTATAAATTTATGCACCAGCTTTTATGGGGGAAAAAAGGTTAAACATACTAAACAAATGCAGGATTTACGGGTGAATTACACAGTAGAGAGCATCTACAATGCAGGTAATGACACTTTCACTTTTCACTGGGAAACGACAAAGCATCACTTTGCTGTTCTGCACTCGCACAAAGCACGGAGCCAACATAACAGCGGGCTTTCAAGGGTCATTTTCATGTCCTGGTACATGTGATGTTCTGACCCCCAAGCCTAAACAGGGAAAACTAGATCTTGCTTATTAGCTGTTAAAAGAAAAAAAAAACACTTGAGGAACTGAAAGTCCGACCCAACTATGAACTCAAATATTTGCACCATTCCTCAGACTTCAAATCAAGTTTAGCTGTACAATTTAATCAGAACTGCTGCACAGTTAAACCAGAATTAAGATGGACTTTTATTGATCCTAGGGTGTAATTCTGGTGCATACATTAGTTAACTTGCCCACAGATGAAGAGTACGCAAGGGGCAATTTACCCCGTTTCAGTGATCACTGGCCGAGGCATCTCATGTAAGCTTCCCTTTTAGGGGCTATAGCTGTAGTTTATTCACAATTTCACATGCTACCCCTTTAAGATCGCTTGGTTTGCCCCTTGAAGGTTACCCATCGCTTCCAGATATATCAAGCCTAATTTCCAACCACCGTAAAGGTCCTCGGGACTGGAGGACACCACCGGGGAGTATCATGTGTAAGACACCTGACACTTGATTACATCCCTCACTAATGCAAGAAACCATATCTTCCAATCTGTTGTCAAATTAAAATGTGGCCTGATTGGCCACTGAATGCGTCAGATAATGAGTCTATATTTAATCATTCTACATTAATATTCTCTATATACTTAATATCATTCCGGTCCGTTCGTCATTCAAAAATGCTATAAGAAAATAAAAATAAATCAGACTGGTCAATAATTCATGCAGGCTAAAAGTGGGCATGCGAAGGGGCAGGAGAACTCTAGGATCAGTAGTGACAGCGGCCGCGGCTGCGTGCATTTGACAGGATTAACCTGTTACACTGGATATTAATAGATGAAAACTTTGCACTGAACAGTCACGAAATAAACGGGCAGAAGAGACTCTCCACGCGGCCCCCGCGCGCTATAAATAGGCGGCGGGGCCATCTGCCTCCTATCCCGGCCGGAGAGGTGGCGGCTGCACCGGGCCGGACAGGCAGGGCCCGCACCGCGGGCTCCGAGCGCAGCGCACCGCCGCAGGCCGAACACCGAGTCCGGCTCAGCTTTCCTCCCGGCCGGAGGACGGAGGGCCGCCCGAGGGGCCGACTCACCAGAAGCCGGCGTTGACGGCGGCGTAGAGCAGCGCGCTGTGGAGCGGCCTCTCCCAGAGCAGCAGCGCCTGTAGGCGGCCGGCCACCGGCTCGTACGGGCCCAGCCGGCACAGCAGCGACGCCTTGGCGGCCTGCACCTGCGCGTCCCTCTCGCCGGGACCCGAGCGGCTCGGCGCGCCGCAGCCCGGCCCGTGCTCCCGCTCCCGTCCCTCGCTGCTGGCCCCGCTCTGCCCGCCGCTCAGCGCCATCTTAACGTCCGACTGAGGCCGGCGCAGCGACCCGCCCCCGAATCCCCCGGATCCCCCACCCCGCGCAGTCTCCGGCTTCGCGTAAAGGCGCTAGCCGCCGCTGTTACGCAGGAAAGCCGCCCCCTTGCGCCGCGGAGCGACGCGTTCAGTTTCGGCTCCGGAGCGGCTCGGCTGCCCCGCTCGCGAATTTTCCTTTTGCAGGGTGGGAGGGGCAATGTAATTAATATTCATGAGATAACAGACCTGATTGGCCACTGAATGCGTTAGACAGAAAAAACAGGAAGCACATGTCTATGGGAGCAGGTTCACTGGCCAGTCAGGTACCACTTCTGTCATGAATATTAATAAATTGACCAATCAGGTGGCGCGTCTCATGAATATTCTACACTTCCCCTACCACTCTGCAAAAAGAAAATTCGCGCCCCGCTTACAGAGAGCAGCTGCCGGAGGCTCGCTGCGGGGTCGCCCATCGTTATCCGCCCGACGCAGGCGGACGGCTAGGATGTCAGCAGCCTAAGCCAGAGTGGCGCGGCGACGCCTCCCTACAGATTAAAGGCCGATGCCGTTTCTGTTATTTACGCCAGGCGTCGGCCGCCTCCAACATGGTGGGTGGGCGCTGGCTGGTTTGCCCCCTTAAGCTCCCCTCGCCTGCCGGTCACGGCGCCCTGGCTGCGCGCCCGCGCTCCGTCCGGACGGCAGTGCTGGAATATTTAGCGGAAGCCCCTACATAAATAAAGCGGGCATTTGTCTAACGGTTGTTGCGCTTTTCATGGGCGGACAGTCCCGGATAGCCACGGCTCCGGCTGTGGGTGTGGGTGCCCTGCCTTATATGTATTCGCCGAGCTGCGCCCCAGCTCTTTGTTACCGTGACACATCTCGGCAGTTTGATGAAACCAGTTTTAAAATGATCCACACATTTCAGAATCGGGTTAGCGTTGTCAAAGTGTTTTCCATTTGGTTTAAACATATTATTCACCAAATACATCGACCGACCGTTATCTTTCACAGTTGTGATTTTAGAATAATGTATGTTTACGTGCAAGATGTTGCACTGTATTAGTACGTTTCAGAAGGAAAAGGCAAAAAAATCGATGTAGTATTATTTATCCAAGTGCTACTCGATTTTGTGAATGGAATGGCATTATTAACGGAAACCGAATTAAATTCATTTGAATGATTATTCAATGCTTTTGTTAGGGGATAGACAGAAGTTAATGGCAGATCCACAAAAATAATAATAATAATAATAATTAATAATATTGACGAACACCACAGCCTACAGTGACTTTACGACTGTTTACTGCAAGCCGCCGTAAAGCACGGATCTGTAGTTTATTGAGCTTCGCGTCGGCCTCCTGCGCATGCGCACCTAGCCGAGGGCGGCGCAGGCTTGTGACGTCACCACGGCGGGAGAAAGGAAGCGCTGGTCATTAAGAAGCGTCGGGGGCAGGCCTTCGAGTGCTGGATTGTCAGTTCATCAACTTCGGTGCTCCGTTAATGAAGCAAGATGCCCAGGGAGATTATAACACTTCAGCTAGGACAGTGCGGCAATCAAAGTATGCTTTTGTATATTTATGGCATTTTCTGATTAGTCCTATCGAATGGCTTGGCCTGGTGATGGCGAATTGTTCTCGGATGTCACCGTGATTGGACTAGAGGATGATTAATGCTTTTTGCTTTACCGTGTATCTCTCTAAATGAAAAACTTAACGTGTGGCTCTTATTGTTCAGTATTCATCTGACCGATTTAAAATGTGGCTGTGCTGCTAGTGGATGCTGGTTGGGTAGGTGGTTTACTGGCTCTGCCGGTAACTGACAGCTATCCGGAGCTTTCTTAGATCGTTATGCCCGTCATTGTTGCCGAACTTACACACGAAACACAATCTAGCAACACACCGACATTTGTTTTAAAACATTATTCGTGTTTGCGAGTTTAAGCAGTGAGTCAGTATAGCAGGTTGCAGACGCACATTTCACTGCTTAACCTAACCTACATTTTGTTCACGATCACAAAGACATTTCACATTGCTGTCAGCGTTCCAGATGAATGAGTATTACTTATAAGCATGCCTTAGCTAGTTATAATAATTAAAAAGGTAACGCTTAGAAGCGTCGATCGGTAAATAAATATCATACCAACGGTATCCTCCTCCCCCGCAGTCGGCTTTGAGTTTTGGAAGCAGCTGTGTGCCGAGCATGGCATCAGCCCGGAGGGAATTGTGGAAGAGTTCGCCACGGAGGGCACCGACCGCAAAGATGTGTTTTTCTACCAGGTATTAGTCTGATCCGTCTTTTCAGGCCTTCATTCATTGAAAACTTTTGCTCGGCTGCACGTAAAGCCTTTCCTAAAATTTTATATGCTGCTGTGCCATACCTTTGTAAAACTTAGTAGGATTCTGCATCTCGATACCGGGTTTGGTTGCAGTGTTTAAAACGTGTAGTACTTCCAACCGTTACTCATCCAAATGCCATGCCACAAAAATGCAAAGAGCCCCCACACAAAATGTAGAAATGAAGTGTGGTTACGTTTATGTTTTATAATGTCACATCGCCAGCAGACGGCGCTATTGCTTCATTTTTATTCCGTTGCTAAGCGTCGCATTGCGTGCCTTACAGGCAGACGATGAGCACTACATCCCCAGGGCAGTGCTACTTGACCTGGAGCCCAGAGTAATCCACTCCATCCTGAACTCTCCGTACGCAAACCTGTACAACCCAGAGAACATTTACCTGTCGGAACATGGAGGGGGCGCTGGGAACAACTGGGCGAGCGGCTTCTCCCAGGTGATTCGCTGTGCACAATCAGGCTCACCGTGTGTGCACAATAACGGCAAAAATTGTCAAGTCTGGGACTTAAAAAGCTGTAGAGTATGTTTACGGTCATGCAGAATATCTTCATTTTTGTTACTATTCCAAAAGCCAGGTTTAAAGATAGTTGAGTAAAGCTAGTGATAGTTTCCCCTTTATATTTTTAAGAAAATCGTAAAAAAAAAAAAAAGGCGAGTCCATCCTTAATGGCAAGTTGTCAAAGGGACCAGTAAAAGATGCCTTTAAAGAGAGTATGGAAAAAGCAACCTGGTTGTGCTGTCTCAGCAAATGTCACGGTTGTGCTTTCAGGGTGAGAAAATCCACGAGGACATCTTTGACATCATCGACCGAGAGGCAGATGGCAGCGACAGCTTGGAGGTGACTGCCTTTGATCCCCGCCTGGCTAGAGAAAGCTGCCGGGGTGTTCACTCAAAGGGATTGCTTTTCACCTGGAAGCCATCAGCTCATGTTATTTACATGTGCTCTAGTGTCTTCACAATTTATTTTTACATTTGGCTTCATTTCTCTTAAAAAAAACTGTTTGCTTTTGTCCAAGATTTTAATGCATTCTTTAATGAAAATTTTATTTCAAACTATTAGTACCGTGTTCTTCATCCTTGCAATTTGGCCTTACCACAATAACATGAGGAAACTGACTAAAGTTTTTTTTCTAGTTTTAATTATTCTTTAGTCTGGTTTTATTCCCTCTGTCAGAATGTCAGATCAGGCTGGTATCTACCTGCAGATGTGGATAGTACAGGTCCAGAAAGTATAAATCCAGATCAAGATTTTGTTTCAACCATCCATCGACTGTGACTCTTTATACTCATCTGGTGGGCTGAAACAAAACCTTGGTCTGGATTTTTACTTTCTGGACCTGAACTATCCACCTCTGGTTACCCGTGTGCACATACATGATTGTCTGTCCGATGTCTCTTACACCACCCATGTGATGGACACATGATGTATTTGTAAATGTGAAGGGCACTACCCCCAGGGGAACAAGCAGCACGGCGGTCAGTCACTTAAGGATTGATATGTACTTTTTAATTAAGCTGCCGTGTTTGTCACTGTCCCGCTCACCGTTTCAGAACCATATTTGTAGTAGTTTTGTGTTTGGCTGATTGTGAGGATGTTTGTGTTCTAATGGGCTGAACGATTTCTGTCCACGTTTCAGGGGTTTGTACTGTGCCACTCCATTGCAGGGGGCACAGGATCAGGGCTCGGATCCTACCTGCTGGAGAAGTTGAATGATAGGTCAGCATGCTTCTTTGTGTAATTCACCCCCACCCCCCACCCCCAAAAATGGCTCTTTTACAGTTTCCCCTGTGTTCAGGTACCCCAAGAAGCTGGTGCAGACTTACTCGGTGTTCCCCAACCAGGACGAGATGAGTGACGTTGTGGTGCAGCCCTACAACTCCCTGCTGACGCTGAAGAGGCTGACGCAGAACGCCGACTGCGTGGTACGCGCAGCTGCCCGCGCAGTTTGCATGCAGTATTGTGTCTCTGGTTTACTTTGACAGCTCGCGTGACGCCAAGTCTCCTGGCAGGTGTTCAGGCCCCATGCTTCCGATTCAGAAATGGCCGATTTCGTGCCCTCACATGTGTAGCCTTTTAGTAAGTGTTAAACATGGCCAGGATTTGCAGTTTTTTCCAGTATTGTTCTCCAGTGATATTTCTGTTTTTTTCATAGTAATTAGAATTTCACGCCATTGATTAGAATGGCATGCTGGAGATTAACAAAACACTGTGGTTTGGTCAGGATCCATTGCTAAGGCACGCTAGTGAGTGCTTACAAAAGCGTCCCTTTCCTGGGAGTGGAGGCCCATCATGAATCTCCGATAATCACTATGTGGGCCCGTGGTACGGCTCCGGTAAGAACACAGTGTGTGGGAGCTTTTTTTGACAATGGGCGGCAAAGTTTATAAAAAAAAAAAAAAAAAATCTGACTTTTGTTCTACTTGGTGACTTGTATGGATCTTGGGAAGGGTTTTGTATAGCTGCATGGAACCAGCTGCTTAATTGCTTTAGTAAGCGATATGCATAACTGAACAAAAAAGATACCGGAAAAGGCGGTCGGGGGGTGAGAAACAATGCGAGTGTGTCCATTTGCAGCGATTTTCCCATGAGTCTTTCTGAAGGCGATAATGATTATATTTCAAGTTTCAGCAGGTTCCATAGGGTGACGACTGACTGCAGAATACAGTATGTTAGACAGCAGCTAGTCTGTGATATGTATTCTGCCAAGTCTGCAGCCCTAAATGTCACAGACACGGGGATGCCCCAAATGTCAGCCTCTCACAAGACCATCTTTTGTTAGAGGGACTAAATCAGTAAGGGGTTAAGACACATGACCTGAATCTTTTGGCATTTCGCTGCTGCTTTGTCAGATCCATGAATGAAAGCAACGCCTTTTTTTGTTTTGTTTTTATCTCTTGGTTCTTAATGTAGATTGAAATATATTTGTAGATTTTATCTGGTGCCATTGTACCATTTTTTTGGGGAGGGCTGTTATTGTGTAGGAATATTACTAATTATGTTTTATGGAACAGTGTCTTTTACAGCCTTATGATTGGTCCGTCTGTCCCCCCTCCTGGCTGACTTTTCTTTTTTTTCCTTTCTTCGTAGGTGGTGCTGGACAACACAGCCCTGAACCGCATCGCCACAGATCGTCTGCACATCCAGAACCCCTCCTTTTCTCAGATCAACCAGCTGGTGAGTGACCGCCGTGGCTCTGTAATCACAGGCCCGGCCAGGTCCGGAATTGTGTATGATAAAAACACGACTGCAGGCCCAGGCGGCCCTCTCAGCACGATTGTAACGCTGCATTTTGAAATCTGGAACCTTTCACTGAAAACATTTGCGTAATATTTTATATGCAAATCTTTGGATAGGAATCATAATTTTCAAAGCTTTCCACCAACAATTCTACAAATATTAGTTTCTTGTGTGTCTTGTAATTTTGACACATTTCCACACTATCATTACATTTTCTAATGAATTTCAGTAAAGTCAACTGAATTTAGCTAGTTCCTACAAAAGCACAAACAACCAAGAAATGCATCTTGCTAAAAACAAACTGGTCTTTGGCTAATTCTAGAGTTTATTACAATTTAATAGTGACCTACAAGTTGCACTACAGTGTGGGGCACATGGCAGAAAGGTACAGAAGTGTGTTCTGTTTATCTGGCCTTGAGTCGGGGTGGGCGCCCTTCTGTGGCCGTTTTTGGAGTGCAGACCCCGGCTAAGCTGCTCATAACTTGGCATGCATTGTTCCTCCGTCGTCAGGTGTCCACCATAATGTCCGCCAGCACAACGACCTTGCGCTACCCTGGCTACATGAACAACGACCTCATTGGCCTGATCGCGTCCCTCATTCCCACTCCGCGCCTCCATTTTCTCATGACAGGCTACACCCCCCTCACCACTGACCAGTCGGTATGCGATGAGCTTTCACTTTCTGCTGCCGGGATTTTACACAGGATTCTAAGCATGTATATTTCGTGATAATATTGTGTCAAACTCAGTTGCCAGCTGGCTGTAGTCAGGTTTATTCAGTCAGCATTTGTCTGGATCTAACAATACCAGTTAGTTGATTATCTTCCTGCTTTATTGGCACATTTCGTTTGGTAATATTTCCTGAGTTGAGAATAAACGCCTAGTGCTGGAGCATCTGAAGAATGTCGTAATCTCATTGGGGAACAGGTGGCCAGTGTGAGGAAGACGACGGTGCTGGATGTGATGAGGAGGCTGCTGCAGCCCAAGAATGTCATGGTGTCAACGGGCCGGGACCGGCAGACCAACCACTGCTACATCGCCATCCTCAACATCATCCAGGGCGAGGTGGACCCAACACAGGTAGCTATCCTCGAGTCCTCCAGAAGCTTGTTTGTGCGCGCTGTTGAGATTACCTTGATCCTCTATCGCCAACACTGATGGCCATGTTTGGTTTCCAGGTGCATAAGAGTCTGCAGAGAATCCGAGAGAGGAAGTTGGCCAACTTCATCCCTTGGGGCCCTGCCAGCATCCAAGTGGCCCTCTCAAGGAAGTCCCCCTACCTGCCCTCTGCCCATCGAGTCAGCGGACTGATGATGGCCAATCACACAAGCATTTCCTCTGTAAGCCCCTCCCACACCGACAGGTCTCTTCAAATGAACCCTTTGCATTTTACTAATGAACAGCAATGACATAATTAATAACATGATTAATATCAATGTTGGTTTGGATTATCAATGGCTGGTGTCTTCATAAGAAGTGTCTGCAGTTGTATTGTATTCGAAGTCCTCCAGTCCGTGTGTGCTAGTGCGAAGCAGTACACGGCCCTCACGTTGGGTGCACTTCCCCGCAGCTGTTCGAGCGCACATGCCGGCAGTACGACAAGCTACGCAAGCGCGAGGCCTTCCTGGAGCAGTTCCGGAAGGAGGACATGTTCAAGGAAAACTTTGACGAGCTGGACAACTCGCGGGAGGTGGTCCAGCAGCTCATTGATGAGTACAGCGCCGCCACACGGCCCGACTACATCTCCTGGGGCTCCCAGGAGCAGTGATCACCCCCAGAGCTATAAGCCCAGACCTCTTCTAGGCACCTCTGAAGAAGGTAGCCTGTCCCTCTGTTGACATGACCTAGTAGGATGCTATAGCCATTAGTTTCCCTAATAGCAGGTATTCTCATTATACACAACAGTACATGAAGCCTACTGGGATTTTATATAAATGATGTACTATTATCCGATGAACATTTTATTAGCTGATTCCGTAGCATAGCACAGCAGCTTCCAGGTTTTGTGTCTTGAGCTGTGTCCTTCTCGTCAGCTGGTTTGACCTCACTTTGTTCAGGTTCTCCCCCCCCACAACATGACTGTACATGTTTGCCAACCTTCCTTTGCTTGAAAAACCTGAATGCAAGGCGTGGCTGCCCACATTGTGCAACAGCTGGCACAATATAATATGAGATGAAGTGTTAGATGTCACACCAAAATAGTGAACAAGTAAGGGTTATAAACTCTTGGGTCTGGCGTTTTGTTGCGGTGGTATAGCTGTTCTTTAGCTCTCCTCTGGGGTGTTTCCAGCTTCTCTGCATCTTCCAGTGAACACAGCACCTTCTCTGTAGACAAGATGACTGCTTGCTACTTTAGCTTGGCGATACTGCAAGCTGTTTTTTTACCGCAGACTCCATCCTCGTCGAGTGTATCATCTGTGCTTCTGCCAAAATTGTAGCTTGCTATCCGAGTAGTCAATGTTGTCATCGTAGCGTACAATGCACCCGGGGAAACCCTTATGGGTTTTGGTGTGGATAGTTCACCTGGTAGTTGGAAGTTCTGCCATCTACCAGTGTTCAGCTACCATCAGGTAATACCAGTACTTTTTTACTACTTTATTTGTAACACCTGTTTCAATATGCAAGTCACAGCACCTCAGTCCACATCAGTACAATGGACCGATATTTTTTGCGTTCAGGCAGTGGAGGTTGTCTATTTTTCTAAATTGTGTATATTTGCGGTTTCTTGTATAGTACACAATGGACTGAGACCTTTCCCCCCCCACCCTAATCATTTCCTGCTTTGCAGAAGTTTGCAAGTGGTGTACATACAGTGAATGCAAGAATTGCATTTTGCTTGGAGCAGATGCCGTGTTACAAATAAAGATTTAACAAGTGGAAGACCTGTGTGTTTTTTGCTGGATAACTTTTTCGTCGGCTGTGACAGTCACATGGAGAGCGGCATCCTCCTGGCCCGTCTGTAGCAATTACTGGCTGTGTCCGTTTCCTGTCGCTGGTTTCGAGTCTCCAGCACATGAAGTTTGCCGTTATACTTGAAAATAATCGACAGGAAGTACAGAGCAGCAGCCCACTCGCCTGAAATTCTGTTTGTGGCCCATGTGTAATGAAGACATGGCTTCCACCGCTTATGAATAGTGTTGGTTTATTAAATACATTTTGCATTATTGCACATCCAAGTTGTGTATAAACAGCATACATCTACAGAAGTACCGTGCAGCATACAAAGTTACAGACAAAGCTAGCCTTCTGCTGTGTAGTTTTAAAAAAAATATATGGCTTTTATAAGAGGAGCTGCCTGCAGCTGTAGGGTAGTGTTTCCCAATCCGGTCCTGGGGGATCCGCAGACGGTCCATTTTTGCTCCCTCCCAACTCTATGCCTGACAGTGCATATTTTGCTGGCAGCTGGGAGGGAGCGAAAACGTGGACTGGCTGGGAGTCCCCCAGGACCGGATTGGGAAAGACTGTGGTGGGAGGCAAAAGCCTGGAACACGACTGAGGAACGTTTCGGTTCCAACTTCCTGCCAGGGAAAGCTTTGGTATGGAGGCCACAGTTTGGCCAATGGGTAGCCAGTCCTTTAATGGTTGAATTAGGAGGTGAGGCTACATGAGACCGGTGCTGGGCTCGGCTAGATGGGAGTGTCATGGGGTTTAACTAAGCAAGGCACCAAATGATCAATGATGTCTCCAGATTCTCAAACTGACTATTCCTGTTCCTCCTTGATTCACGGTGTTAACCTCAGTGTTTCTCCAACGCTGTCCACGTTTTTGCTTCCTCTCAGCTCCCAGCCCACCTGTACCAGGTATTCGGTGTTCCTGATTGGCTGGGAGGGAGCAAAAACGTGGACTGTCCAGGGTTTGCCGTGGACTGGGTTGGGGAAACACTGGTTAACCTGATGCAAGGGAAAGGGGTGAGTTCTGAGTTTGCCACTTGGAGACTGGAAAATGGCAGGAGTGACTGTCCCTGAGGCATAACGAGGGAAGCAAGGCTGACGCTAATCAAGGCTGGCACGAGAGGTTCTTAAGTAAGACATACAAAATCACTTAGTCAGAACTTTTTATTAAACGGTAAAAATAAAATTCACGTCACAGAATGGCACCTTATCCATAAATAAAATATTTTTAAAAAGGGGAACTATTAAGAAGATGTTTTTTTTTGTGTATATGGGCATAGGTACAGTTAGGGGGATCTTTACATGTAGCTGGTATAATGTTTCTCTGATAGACCGATTCTGAACCAGTGCCAATAAAAAGCAGGACTGGTGTGTTCTGGGAGAGTGCAGATTCGAAAAAGTCCCAAACCATGAGGCTACGTTTGATAGCAGATGGGAAATAAACAGCGTTAACTTCTGTCCATGGTCTACGGTCAAGATGTAGATCTTCACAGAGCTTCTGATGAGCAGCACAGGAGCGGAAACTTCCAGCTTTGGGAAAATAAAGGATCTCCTTTGGTATTCACACCTTTTTCT
>JAODKN010000045.1:12453693-12465865 GCA_026774425.1 Petrocephalus zakoni
CTTTTTTGCTCTTATTATAAAAAAAAAAAAAATAAAATTATATTATATTATATTATATTATATATATATATATATATATATACACATACACACACACACACACACACACACACACATACATATATATACACATACATATATATCACTGTGCATTTTAACCGTTATACCGCAAATGAAGTACAAATTAGCCACGATGGATAACATGCACAATGATTGCTTGTCATAAGAGAGCAAATGTACATAATTGCAAATACACTTTCGCGTGTATTGCATTATGCGGCGAATGGGTACTTGCGTACTAGTTATGTGCACCCATGATTTTTTGTTTGTTTATCTACAGAGGTTATCATCCCATCTAAACTACGCAGGCCTTCCACCGATTCCAGGAAATGAGGGCAAGCTTTCTGACCGTTTCCACTGGTCACAGCCGTTTGAATTTATGCATTTACTCATCTGCTGCGCCCCGCGTTCGAGATGTCCCTCCCTGGGGAAGGTCACGGGATAAGGACGGGAAAACCAAGCCTATCCAGCCAGCCACTTCAGCCGAGCGCGCTTTGGGTTTTTGTTCACTATCGTTTCTCGTGCTATAGTGCGGCACAGTACAGCGGGTATCCTAAAACTTGCAGCCTTTAATCCTGGAACATTACAGGCCTCAAGCTGGGAGAGCTTCACATCATCGATGAATCCAGACCGTCGAATAATTACAGCACAGCTAAGTGGTTGTAAAAAGGGGTCCGTGGGACCGGCAGGCGCGCACGTGTGTGTGTGTGTGTGTGTGTGTGTGTCTGCATTTTACAGAGAGACAGCAGCACCAGCAGTGCCCTGTGGATCTGCACCAGCCTCTAATTAAAGCAGCTGCACAGACGGCCGGAGCCCAGCAGTCGCAGGCATTGCGGCAGGGAAACGCTACGCGAGAGCAGCGATGACGCCACGCGGAGCGCCGCCAGATGTCTGCCGGGGACCCTTGCATCATGCGGGGGTGGCACGGAAGTGCTCCAAGTGTGCCTGACGCAGTATGGCGCCCAGTCCGGCAACTCTACTGTGCCATTTCGGCACAGCACTTTTCCAGATGTACTCAGTGCATCCCCAAAGCAGTGTCTGGGGGGGGGTTTACTTAAAGGCTGACAGATTCCCCTCAGTAAAACTCTTCTTCTCCAGCGTTTGGGAAGTTGTCTGGCGTAACTCAAAGGGGTCTGGTTCAAGGACGGGGGCGGCGGGGGTAAATCTGTACCGCCAATCCATATAAATGATGCCCAGCTGGGCCCGACGGTCGTTAATCCTAAAAGGCAATCTACACACACAAAACATTACACACACACACATATATATATGAGAGAGAGAGAGAGACACACACACACACAGGTCACAAAGTCATGCAGCTATTTATATACACACACGGACACAAACAAAAATGGATCCCCTGTTGGCATCCACATGAAGGGCCAGACGGAGGTAATATATTTCATGCCAGACAGAGAAAATCTACAGCTACAGTCTGCTGGACATTGAGAATCTACAGCTGCATTCCACCGTCGGTGTCGTGCAGCCAGTGTCTGATTTTAGCCCTGACTCACGCTGACTAATAAAACTGGTATAGGCAGGTCACAGAGGGCTTTCCCCTCCTTTTGTTTTAAAAATTCCCTCGTCAGCAGTTTAACGTCGGTCACCTAACGAGAGGTCAGGCCAGACCAGGTCTCGGGAATGCGGCTGTGTGAGTCGCCGGCCCAGCTGACCTTTAGGTACCTTCCTGTCCATACAACCATGTCCTTTAACTTAAAGGAAACCACGAAAGAAGAGGATTCACCATGTTACTTTTCCTGGGCTGCAGAAACAGCCCTTTCCATCTATGTTCTGTATGATGGCAACGAAAAAAAAAGGGGGGCTGAAAAGCCTCAGGACGGCCTCGCCAACGAGGCTCCCAGATTCCCCCAGCAGTCCCATGCCTCTTTTTTTCCCAGGATCCCTGGTGTTTGCTTTCGCTGACAGGCAGAGCAAGAGTTTCCCGTGAGTGGTGCACAGAAAAAAAAAATTGACTCAGGGATTAAATTCTAAAAGGTTGGTAGAAAAGCTCCGTCTTGCTGCAGCGATGCCCCAGAGGCACGGCGTTAATGTCTGCTTCATACACAGACACTGTTGTTACCTCCATTAACCACTACTGTTGATCTTACACCACCTTCTACCAAAACCAGCCTTGATTCCACCTCTCAAGAATCAACACCTCCCGTCCACGGCTGCCTCATTTCAATAAGTCGTCTAACAACCAAGGCAAACAACATGTTTTTCCCATGAGAAGAACTTTATGCTTTTTTTTTTATTTTAGCATTTGAAGAACTATGCATTTAATTTGAGTCGTTCCGCTCCAATACTCCGGTAAATTTGTTTTGCGAAGGCATGAGCCCCTCAAACCTCGAGTGCTAGATGCTAATCGCCGACGGGGGAGCAGCATTAAGTTCCAAGCACGTTAATCTAAGCCGCGAAAGTAAGCGGGGGCTGGGGAATTTAGGCAAGGGGAAAAGAAAAAATAATGAATAATGCGGTTTGTTTACGGAAGTGCGATGCAATATACAGAGCGAGCTCTGCGGCCCAGATGTGAGCATCGCGCGGTGAAGCCCTGCCACGCTAACTACGACCATCTGCAGGCCCCAAAACACGAAACCGAGCGGGTGGGCAGGAGGCACACTGTGACATGTGAATAAAAGCAAACACACATTCCCCGAAAAGGTCTCCTCCGAGGCAAAGGAGGCATGGCCAGCGATGGGAAAAACATTGACTGAGATCCAGAAAGTAGAGGCAAAAAGGTCAACTGCTACGCCAACAGCCCATGTCAAGTCACATGCACTAAATATATTAGCTGGTATATAGGCTAGAACTATACAAGCCTCTCATCGCCTGCTTTGTCCCCGTGGTACCCTGTTGACACCTGGTGTACAGAGTAGGTTCACATCCAGGGTACTCACGCCATTACATGGGAGGGCAGCATGGCAAAATGTGACAGATGTACCGCAAAGTCCAATCCACGGGCCTCCATATCACATCAGTTTGACCGAGTAGATGTCTCCCCACGACCTATGCTTTCAGCCTGCAGCTTTTGGCCAGCATTGTCCTTGAGTGCGAGTAGGTCATCCACAATGACTCTTTGAAAGCTCTCCATCTAATGTTAGCAGAGGGACACCACCCTGCTCACACCCACGGGCAATCTGAGCGATGACAGGCCTCCGCCTCCTCTGCGTATAGTGAGCGCGAGAACTTGATGGGCAGTGGCACGATTCGCCTTTTGCATCTCCAGGGTCATTTTCCTTCCTGGTATTATAAGAGAAGCAAAATAAGAAATGGTTACAGAACTGAATCGTACTCAGACACGCTTGTGGAGGAACAAACCAGCAGTTAATAGGTAATGTATCAAAACCTTATCGGTCCCCACAGCCTCGAATCACGACTGGCAAACAAAAAAATAAAAAATAAACATATGTGGGAAGTAGGATAACTCAAAACGAAGCTCCTGTCAAGTCCAAAGCTTAAGTGAGCGGAGGTCAGAAGCGACCCCGCGGAATCGCGGAGCGAGCGCGGGCTTCCGATTCGCACGGTGGGAAAACGGCAATCCGGCGACTGCGATGCTGCCCCGTGACCTTCCATCCGAAAATAAATCTGTTTACCCAAGAAGTTTGCCAAAGAATTTCTCAGGACCGAATGACACAGAGACCAAAAAACACTGCTAAGTAAATATATTAAGGTGGATTTAAGGCGAGAAACCATGAGGTTATACATACAGTGTGGGTGGCTGCTCAAAGGGACAGACCAGAATATGTATGCATGGAATCACAGGGTTTTTGACAAGATAATAGACTTTGGATAAAATTACAGTATGTTATAGGGAAAATGTGGGTATTGTGTGATGGAGGCTGCATCAATGTTAGGAAATCGCCGAACATGCCTCAAGATCAGTTTTGGTTCTTAAGCCTTAAGTGCTGATTTAAACAGAAGATCAAGATGATATTCCAACATCACCAGATGCCATGCCGCACCTTAAGCCTGTTCCCATGTCTGCCCCTAGACATTACCCAGCTTCCCGCTGAAAAACAGAAACGAGCAGGGAGCCCAGCAGTAGGGGGTGGGGCCCCTGAGCTAAAGTCATTATTGTGGCCCCTACCTACTTCATGAAATGCTGCAGTAGAAACCAAAACAAAAATTCTCGTGGCCCCGGGCCACAGCCCAGGTTAGATGACGTATAAGTCCAGACAAGATGAGAAGATGGGGGGGTGGCCAGCCTCGGCCACTACCCCAGTCAGAAGACCAAAAAAAAAAAAAAAAAAAAACAGGCCACGGGCCCCCAGAATCGCTCTCTTCCGCTAACCTCCTGTTTCCTATCCAGGCCCCATTCGACTCAGACGGAACCTGGTTCCTAAACTCACAAACCAGGAGCCGCCGCTCGAGGCAGGGAGAGACATTTCACCAAAATAATAAGCCGCTTTCAGGTGCAGAGACTGTACGAGAACAATGCAAAGGTAATAAGCTGACGACAGGCAAAGCCAAGATGAGGGAAAAAAAAGTCATATCCTGGGGCTTTTTGCCAAGGTAATACACAGATGAATGTCTCTAACCTGACCACTGAAGAGACAGGGTCCCTCGGCTGTCTGGCAGGTGCCCAGAAGGTGTCCCCTGCGGGCGGTATGACTCCGGGGCTTGGGCCTATGCCTTTGACATTGTCACTTCTGGCCGAGACTGCTGTCACAACCCTACCGGCTACAGATGCCTTAAGAGGCCACCTCAGCCACATCACTCATCATCAGGCAGGCTGAATCTGGGCTGGTGAGCCACTGCGGGTGGCACCGATTAATAAAAACTATTAGCTAATTTATTACCTTTACCTTCTTCAGAATGTTGGTCTTCATTTCATTTGGACTAACTTATTATTCTTTTCTTTAGATATTTATTAATGTAGTATCACAAAATTGTTTTTCTGGACATTTCGTGTACTTCTTAAGGCTGCATTATTTAAAAAAAAAAACATGTTTGCTTAAAAAAAAGTGTGAACGATTTCTCTTTCTTAAAAAGCAGGTTAGACTGTAAATAATAGTGATATTCACTTGTTCTTTCTTCAGGTCGCTTTAAATGACATTCTAAATGACACTGGGTCGCTCTAAATGACATTCCGACACCACTCCTCCTCTTTTAACAATGCTACACCACGCACGCATTCAACGACTGCCCATCCCTGCCACTCCCTGCAGTCTTCCCGTTCCTGTTACAGGCCTGAGTCACCTTATGGCCCTCTTCCCTCAAGAGCATTTTTTTCGCTCGATGGCTCCTAATGATTGAATTCATAGTAATTTTCCTCCTCCGTCTTGCCACATATCCCCACCCCATCCCCCACAGCCTGCGCCCCTCTGCACTATGTTTACAGTGCCCCCCACCCTCGACTGAGATCTTCCTAGATTAGCCTTGATCTGCTGACTGAATGAATCACGCAATTAAAACCATGTTACAGTGAAAGCTTCAGCTGAGGATTTGACAGCTACGTTCAGCTACGTTCTTATGGGGAAAATAAAGAGGGTCTGATAAGTATCCATTCACCTCAAAACGAAGAACATATATTCTAATTCCATTCAATCAATTAGTTAAATAACAATTAAAAAATAAATTTGTAATCAAGCCCTTGGTTATTTAACACCTAAGAAGGCTAAAAGGCAAACAGCAGATCAGAGACTAACAGATGTGGCTTTGTGCAGTAGGGATCCGACATTCATTCCTTCAATGGCTGAATGAAAACTTATAAATAATGCAATTAAGTGGGTGGTGGTAAATAAACATTGTGGTTTTCCTGATGTAGGAGTGAAACAAAACACACTGCCATGGAGAGCATGCGATGCGTGATCAGCCGAGCGAGTGTGATGGCCACACGCCCCAGCCAGGCCCAGTCCTAAGGTTACAGCATGGCCAATAGTAGCTTCTTTGTGTAACGGGGTATTATCTCGCTAGCCAAACCCACACGCTAGACTGACCGAAGAAGTGTATCATGCTACAGAACGGTCCCCATAGGTTTCTCTGGATATCAAAGGGGGTTGCTGGGATGGGACAGCCATTGGGTGGGGTCACACTCGCACGTTTTCCACATAGACTGCGTCGAGATCAGGTGAAGCGCAGAGTCACAATAAGCAATAATAGAATTAAACGATACATTTTAGTGTTTTGTTACACTAATTGCTGCACATCTTTTCTGCACAGCGCTGCAAGGGCTCGAGGTGATAAACAAAACCATATTAGTTATTAGTGATGTTACCATTATTACAAGAACATTGCCCTCAGGCAGTAAGGCTACTCAATAGCTGATCATGCCATTGGTATGGAGAGTTCACACATTTTGCATATTTACACGCTTCAACAAGAACATGCAGGTTTAGCACGGCACATAAAGCACTGAGTAAATACTTAATATCTAAAATGCAGACTATGTAAACCCACCATACATTTACCTGTCTGTATGTACTTACACTTGAGTGACGCAATCTATCAATCCAAAGTCAATGGTCCTCAAATTAAAGAACATTTGAAAGGTAGTGCTGAGGAGTCAAAGCCAACACTATAATTTTAAATGTTGAGGACCCTTTATGGAATTGTTATTCCGTGCACACCCTACACAATAATAAATACTCCTGCTGACCCCTGTAAATTTGCCCTGCTACAGAACTTTATAAGTGACCAGAAAGAGTACTCTATGATAAAGCTGTTAGTAATTTCACATCACATTCTTAGTTGATGTGGAAACTGTGAGAAGGTACGTTAGTCTTACTCCAGGGGATCATAGGTGCCAGAAGTACCTACGTGGACCGCGCACACTAGGATCCATGGCTTCTCCTCGTGCCAAGAACACCAATGAAAGACCTCAAGACCAAAGTTTGGTCATCTCTACATGGATCATATTATGCATCATAAAGCACCCCAGTGCTGTATCTTACACAATACCAATTATTACTCTTATTTAAGCCTCATTTAAGCCAGTACTGTAGTAACCAAATGCAGCCCTCTACAAAGAAAAGAAAAAAAAAAACTTTTTGTCTGGACAGAATGTAAAGTGGATGTTATGTGGTTAACAGGTGACGTTATTTCCACCAAGCCAGAAGTGGTAAAATATCGTTCCAAGGTATTATGGCTCTCCACTGAGATAACGTCCAATTGCGTAACACCGACCTGTCAAGGGGTGATGTCATTTATTACTGGGTGTCGCTGCAGAAACAAGCCGTTTCCATCTAATCGATGCTCGGTCAAGGTTTGCGGTTAAGAGACATCCTGTAGAACACTCTGGAATGATCCTGCTGGTCAGCATGTCAGCAGAGGTGTTGCTCAGATCGAATCGACTCTTTAAGCAACACACCTTTCTGTAATTAAACAGCATATAAAGAAACAGCCCCCATACCCACAGCTTTCAGTCTTTTTCAGATTTTTTTTTTCTTTAGGGGGGGGGGCAACGTCTTCTGTGTCACGGAAACTACCACATCAACCGAGAATCATTTTGCCAAAAATACCGCGCACACACACACACAAGAAGAAAGAGGGAGCGACTCACCCATTCGTCCCATTGGCTGTGCGCACGGGCTGAGCAAACGTCACCTCCAGAGGGCCCTAGGAAAAAAAATATCAGGTTACAACTGATTCCAATCTCCCTCATTTTATATATATTTTTAATTAGTATTTGGAAGAAGCAAATGCTGATAGAGTCCGGGAGCACTCTGAGGCTCATGGAGAGCAAGGTTGGGGAAGAGAATTTCCCCACGGAGATCAATACAGTATTGATTCAGAACAAACAGTGGAGTACATTAGAGTAGGAGGTGGAGTAGAGTAAGGTAAAGAGGTAAGATGTAAATCTCAAAGGAACTCTACAAGTAGAGAAACCACAACTGGGAGGGTCTTGCATAAAAACACTTCTTCTAGAGCAGTGTTTCCCAACCCAGCCCTGGGGCGCCCACAGAGAACCCTGAGGAGTGGACTGGGAAACCCTGTTATAGAGAGTTCCATTCAAGGCCATGTTGTTGGTTCTCCTTTTTTAGAACTTTAAGAAGGGAGAAAGTATGGGGCGCCTAAAAAGTTCCTGAAGTCACACCCATCCACCGAGTCCTGACCCATAGTTCCCTGGTTCACAAACCCATTGACGTCGAGCATAACAAATGCAGGCCTATGAAATTCTCTCTAAGAAGTGCAAAAATTGTTGTTGGCACCACTGACTGTTTACACCGGAGCTGGCACTTGAGTATTTAAGATATTTTTCAGTATTCAACTTCACGGAAGCAGGCTATGTTCCTGCTTTGGTTTTGACTAAAGACAATCCAGCTTTGGATTTAGGACGAGCGGATTGCAGGGCAAAAGGTTGTGTGCGATTGTAACAACGTGGACCCAAATACTCCTGTGGGCAGCAGTTTTACACAGGTCAAATTGCCCACCTCTTAATAGTAGACCATGTTGTGTTTCCTGGCAGTCACGATATGTGGTGGGGCTGTTTTCGTAATGGTTGGTCTGAATTCACAAGAACGAAGTACAAGGAAGAAACGACGAGCCAAACACCCGGACTGGTCTGAACCTCCCCCTAATAATTTACAGTGCAAAAGTCCCCATTGCGGTCGCAGTAGCGCTCAAAACAACATACAGGCTTCCGTTGATCTTGTGAGGATTGTCGCCGTAATACTTGGCCATTATGCTCAATCATTTTCAGCACTGTTATTCCAGAGGCACACAAAATACATAATGCACCATGCATCAGGACAATGTGGTTCACAGTATTTGTAAGCAGGGGGAAATTTGTGCTTATTCCTCTCCTTTTCACACAGACTATCCACCTCTGTTAAGGTGGCAATCATGCATGTCTTCCTAGAAGGCAGCTGCATTTGACTACATTTAGGCCTTTAGAATGAGGTTGACGATAAGCGACCCAGTTACCAGTACCTCCTACCCCGGCACCAGTAGTTATTGATAAAAAAATTATATATTATAGAATCAAATAAGTTTAAGCTGGTATCAGTAACTTTATGAAGAAAGTACCTCTCAAATATTCAACATGTAGACCATTGATTCAGATGCTTTATTGTCATTGTTGTCTCCACAACAACGAAATTTAAAAGTACATGAAGACTATTGACAGTGCAGAGGCTAAACTGACATGGCGGCTTAATGAGAACTTGTAATCACAGACAATGAGGACCCTCTTGGAGTGACACACACTCTACTCCACACTACCCCAGAGGTGAGCCAATCTAAGACTTAACAATGCAAATACAGGGGTTAATGGCAGTAGGGAAAGGTGCAGCCTGTTGTGCTCAAGAGGGAAAATCCTTGTAGGGAATAGTGTAATCCTGCAACATGGAAAAATTGTAAATAAAAATAATGGAATCGGACGTGCAAGAGGGCTCATTACAAAATGGGCTAATGTGGACCGACTGCCCCTGGCAGCCTAGCATTTCATAACCTCGCCGTTTGGTTTCTCTTACCCCTACACAAATAAGCTTTGACTGATTGCTTTCCTAAAAACGCCCCCCCCCCCCCCATTGTTAAAAAAACACAATCGATATTGCGGTGGGGGGGGGGGGGGGTTGGGGGGGGGAGGAAGGGGATCGCATGCCAGTGAAAATCCTGGCACAGTCGTCCATGCGCTGGAGCAGGCAGGCTGGTATGGCAGAGCATGAGTCACTCAGGCCTGAGAAGGCGTGATGCATTCATTCCATGGCTCACTTCCGGGCCCCCATCTCCCGGGAGCCTGAGTAAACCACAGGAAACGCTCGGAGCTGCCAGCACCATTCTCGAGACCAGATGTGCAGCCTCTAGGAGAGGGGGACAGACTCGTGGGCCCAAGCGCGGGCCATGGCTGCTGCCAGCGCAGGTAAGAAATTACAATTGGTGCCTCATCAACCGCCGCCCAGATCTGGTTCTGGTTCCCAGCAGCCATGAGACTCCTGTCAGTTCCAGATACTGTCGTAATATAAGTACACTGCTTAGTCTTTGAGGAAAAGCAAGGGAGAGGAATGACAGACATCACCACCTCGGCTATTGTGTCACAGCATCGAGCTCTTTGGCTTACTGGAATGGTCTGGAAGTTGTCAACCAAGCACTCAGAACATGCACTCTGGAATTTACTTGTACACCAAAAAGGCAGGGTACAATGCGTCATCTACATCACTAGAATACAACTTCTCATACCCGACTTGAAGTCACTTGAAGTCAACAATCAAGTACAAAAAATAAATTAAGAAACAACGTGATTTTTCCACTGTAACAATCAATGGGAGTGAAATCCTTGGGGTCGTGATGCGTTCAAGGTTTCCAGAAAGTCACTTCTTTCCTATGAAATACTCCACTACACTTATACTACACATGGATCATTGCCCTTCAGAGTTTCTAACAAATTCACAGCAAAGTATCTGTTCATCAGTGGGGAAATAACTGTGCTGTGAAATCACCCTTCCTCAACTCATGGGAAGGATCTGGATTTTTAGAAGTCACAGACCTCCTGTACCATTCCAAATAGGGTCAGACCAAAGATCAAATATTCATCTTGTTTCTAAGGTGCTGAAGTCTTTTATTGACTCAAGTCTGTACAGACAGGGATAGTTCTTGCAGGGATAGGTTTGAGACACACAAAGATGCCAACAAAGATGGATTCTGATTAACAAATTTATTTCCAGGAGTTCAGATGAGCGTCTCTCTAGAAGGCAGCAGAGCACATGCCAGCGCGGTATAAACAAAAATGCAAAAGCTAAAGCCAGTGGCAGGTGCGAGAAGTGTGGTCTAGGATTCCTTCGAGGACTGAAGACCACAGTGGTTGAATCACGTAGACGTAATAAATCACAACGATCCTGCTAATACCACCATATAGACAGGACAATGCGAGCCTCTATTCTTAGAGCTGATCAGTCTCTATAGCTCAGGTTACTGGGTCAGATCGATTGAGGGGTCAGTAATCTGTTGCAAAGAAGAGGTCTGCTGCGCAATCAGCTGCCCACTTGTTCTCTCTGGCCTTCCTCGGTCTTGCTGACGTCGGTATCATCTTTGGTTCCTGCCCTGGAAGGTCTCCAAGGCTCCTTGTCTAGATGAATTTGCCTTACGCTGGATCACACAGACACAGCGGAACATGGATGGGAGAGGGAGGCCTGCGGGGGGAGGGCCAGGGTGCTGAGGCAATGTTTCTGCAAGCCAGTAGAGGCCAGTGAGAGGGTGTAGCGGGGGGTGGGGGGAAGGTATTAGTGAGGCTTTGCAGGACTACACTGGTGAACAGTACAGCACTAAAGTGTGAATTAAGCCAGATGAGACACAGGCTGGGCAGGGTGATGGCTCGCAGCGTCCAGGACTGTGGGTTTGAATATCACCCAAAGCCTTCTGGGAGTATTCAAGTTTCTTCTCACTATCCAAATGCATGTGGTTCAGGTGGCTCCAGAAAGGCCTTTGCAGTTTGGCCATGTTGGGCCGAAAGCCTGTTTGGAGTGTACCACGTTCTCTGGGATGAGCTCCAGGCCACGACAATCCTAATTAAATGTGCAATTACTGAGCACTAATGAACAAAACACAAACTCCCAGCTTGCAATGAGCTGCCAAGTACTCCGGGTTCATACATTAGCAGGTGATCATTGTCCCAAAACCTATTTAATTAGTAGATTTAGGCCTACTGAGAAGGGTAACATAAAAAAAATCAGTCAAAATAATTATTGTTTGAGGTTGTGATTGGAAAAGACGAATGAACTCCCATCCACCTCATCATATTAATTCCTCAATCAGGACTGGATATGTAAGGATGCTTACAGGTCCCTTTTAAAATGAGTAAATAACCTTAAGTAGAATAGCCATTGCCTCTCACAAATGGATGAATCTTACTGGAAACTTTGTGCTCCGACCAGTCAGATGACAGACAATTAAACATTTTTTTTTTTATGGATGGACCATCGCCAAAATTCATATACATTACTAATAGTCTTGCATGATGACAATCCAACTACTGCTAAATACTACAAGGACACGATCTAACGATAGATTAATGTAGTTATGTATAGTCATAATTCAAGTGACAAAACGACAAAACATTACAAAGCAGCAGGTGTAATAACGTGTATGGTTATAACATTTAAAGAGTACACTTAACACGAACAGGACATTTTAGTAAAGCACTTAGGGTCTTGTCTAATCGTTTATTACATAGTAA
>JAODKN010000045.1:12573632-12588730 GCA_026774425.1 Petrocephalus zakoni
TAAGTGATGAACAAAAGAATGAACGTAAAAGTGATGAGAAGCGTTGATGGTCAGTTTTAAAAATGTTTTAAAATAATTAAAAAAATGATTTGTTCAGCTAACGAATCGGTTTGACACATTCACTTAAAAAACGAGTTAAAAAGAACGATTCGATCGCGAATCAGCCATCACTAATGTGAACGCAGCATTAGGGCTTCCGGAGAAAAATAACAAAAAGAGAAACAGACAGAGAAAGAACATGCAAAATCCACGGGGCCGGCCACTGAGACACCAGCCCTTGTCTTGAGTTGACCATCTTCGGAAAAAATATCTGCAAAATATTTAAATACTACGCATGTAACGATGCATCGCGAATCAGTTAAAGATCGGTGTAAATGTATCACGATTCGAATCGATTGATGTGGAAAATGAATTGCTACTTTTTATGAGAACAAGTACTTAACAGAAAGAATGGTGTAACATTAACATCAGAATTCATGACGTCAGTTCCACGTCAGGCATCACTGCGTATGCGACCTCGACGTCAGTTTTTCGTTCTGACAGAACGCGAGATGGCAAGTAAATTTGAAATTGAGGACGCGCTGCCCAGCTTTATATCGGCAGTGTGGCAGCATTTTGGCTTTTCAGCAATCTCATCAGAAAACGTAGAGAAAATTACAGACAAGACAAAAACGGAGTGCAAACATTGTAAAAGACTGATAACCTAGAAATGTCTATATATATATATATATATATATATATTTGGTGACCAGATAATTCATGTCATCCCGGACACTTTGAGCTACTTCTGGTTTTACAAACTACTTTAATCCTTAAAAGTTGAAAGTGCTTGGCTAAATAGTTCAGTTCTTTTTGTGGTCTGACTGGTTTGTTTCCTTGATTGAAAGACTCATCCAGCCATTTCGCATTAACGTTAGTGATACATGCATGAATATCGGAGACTTACCAATCAGCATACAGCAAGAACGCAGTGCATAAGTGAAATACATGTTCTTTTAATTGAAATGGAAATCCTATCCTAGCTGTCACCTCAGCCCCGCCCTGCGTGTTTCTTCCCCTGAATTGCCCTCAGGCCTGGCTTAATTCGCCGCACCTGTCCCTTGTTTAGCTTTGCCTTGCGTTTCTATTCTCTTGTTAACCCCGCACACCTGCCTTGTGTTTAGTCCCTGATGTCCTGCCCTATTTTAGTCAGTCTGCGTCCTGTTCTGCTTGTCGGGTATTGTCATTGCTGTTTCTGCTTGCCGTCGTTTTGGCTCCTGCGTTTCCCTTATTCTTTTGAATAAGCGCCCCTTGGAGGGGTTCTCCCGCATCAGTCTGCATCATGGGTTGTTCCTCCCATCGCCGACACAACACTAGCTCAAAGTGTTCGGGATGACATGGATTATCTGGTCACCCTATCAATATAGAAATAGACGTCTATATAGGAGCTTCTATTTCCCTTGAAGGAGAATGCTAATATGTACCCACTGCTTTCTCCTCTAGCTAAGGCATACCTCACCACACCAGCCACCTCTGTCCCTAGTGTAAGGGTTTTTTGAACTCCAGGGGACATTGTAAATTTACAGAGATCCCAGCTTCAGCCTGATAATGTTTACATGTCCTTAAAAACATGTATGTTTATGTGGGATTTGTTTAAAAAACAATATTTTATTTAATTTCATTTGCACTTTTTAGAAGAGGACATGTTTTGCACAGTTTCGAGATAGAGAATATTTTTGTGTCAAAATGTGAGAAAATCATATAATAGTGACTCACATCGAATCCTGAGTTGAGTGTATCGTTACATCACTATTAAATACCCATTCAAAGTGCATTTAACAAGCAAATAAAAAGTATAAACAGTAAAAAGACAATATCAGAAAAGCAGTCATGTAGTTCTGAATCATATGGTACACCCCTCCTGTGGCACAATGGAGCCCTCCAGTACCTCTAAACACAGGGCGATTAAAGCGTTTTGTTTGCGTGTGGTCTTCTGTTGCAATGAGCCAAAGTACCGGGTTTGGAGAAACTGCTAAAAGACGTGCCCGATGCAATCCTGCAGACAGGAGGCAGGAGATGTCAGTGCTCCACAGCCACACAATTCCCAACTCCTCGGCTCATGCTTTGCCATTGTCTGTTTGGCCTGTCCATGCTGTGACATCATGTACTGTATGGCAGGCGCAAATCAGCCTTTCGTGCAGATTGTTTTCGGCAGACAGGAACAGAAACCAGGTAACCGTGGTGAAGGGGGGGCGGGGGGAACAGAAAAAAAACTGCTTGGTGCTAACAAGATCTTGATGGATACCCAACATGTTCCAGTGAGCCTCATAGGTAAAGACCCTCAACCAGTGGTAGGGGAGCAGATTATGCAAACTTCACTATGATTAATACCGGACTAAAATTTATCTCCCAAGGCGCCGAAGAGGCTTGGACTGATTGATTGCCGTGGGGGGCACTAAGTTTGGGCACGCTCACACTGATGAATAGGCTGTCAGAACCCTGAACAACCAACGAGAGACATAAATGAATGTTTGAGCGATTACCCTGTAAGTGCAAATATTAAACGTCCATTAAACAGGATTATAGGTGCTGCCACTTAAAGGCAACACAGAGAGCATGGGAGGGACGCCAAGTGAGCTTTCGAGCATCTCTTCCACGTCTCCTTTTTCAATTTTGGAAATACTAGACGTGAATCTCCTCTCGGAAGGAAAAAAAAAATTCCCCAGATGTGCTGTCCGTGGTTTGGCTTAAACACCTCAGTCCGAGCTTAAGCATCCTCCAAATTGCATGCGGCGAAACGCTAAATTGAAGGGCACTCAATTTGAGTGTGAGTAAACGCCCGGTAAAGCGCCCGGCACTGGGCGCGATGATTAATTCTTTCAAAAATCGATAAGGCGGAATGTGAGACGAATACGCTTGTTCGGCTCTGCCTTGGAAACTGCTGAGATGCATGCAGGGAATTACGCACGATGGCGCCGATATGCCAGCCGCAGTTTGGTTTCCCCACTCGAATCCTGAGGCTCAGACACATCAATGGAAACTCAGAGCACTTCTTTGCCGGCGGAGGCTTAATTGATCATTGCAATCTATCAAGTGTGGTGAGGACTCTGCTCTTTATCCTTAATCACAGGGTCAGGCCTGGGCATCATGCTGACAGATGTACGTGTTTTGGGCCATCACAGGCACTCTCAGAGTGTGTGTGGCGCAGGTTCGGCCTCTGTTTCTGTTCCAGTGCAGGTGCCGGTGCCAGATGGGGCAGAGGCCTAACCTAACCTATGGTTAGGGTTAGTAGCATCTCCAATGGGCCTTTCTATAAGGCCTTTAACCTCCTGAAATTCTCCAGGGGTGCCAAATAAATGGCCTGACCCCAAGCTTCGCTCTCATCTACTGTATATATATATGTGTGCATGTATCTCAAAGGAGAGCATGATGGTATATGTGAAAAGAAGCATAATAATAATGATGACACTTTATTGATCCCTGTGGGGAAACTCTCTTCTCACCCGCCCCCATCATGCTCTCCATGACACACAGATACATATGGCGCTCTTCCACTAGCATACAGGAACCTGCCAGTAAGCAGGGTCACGTCAGCACTGTTACGGCTCGGGTACAGCCCGCATACTTTGCGATAGAAAACTGTCAGTTTGCGGTACGGAACGGGTTATGGCTTGGTTCTTGGTGGCAGTGGAGAAGCGACAGTGTATCGATGAGAACAAGCTTGGCAATGAAGGGCAGCTACCTGCAGCAGAGTCAGTGGAGCTGGGGGTTAATGGCCTGGCAGAAGGGCTCATAGACATGTGATTATAGTGCTGTAACCAGGCTCAAAGTAGCAACCTTGAGATCACAGGCATAGAGACTTAGCCCACTGAGGCACAAGAACTCCTGTATGTGTATTTATGAATATGGCAAATAAATCACTATTTCAGAAAACATCCTCAGTGTGCAAAGTAACATTGCGGGCAGTCTGCAATTCTTTGTGTGCAAGAGGACTGAAAGGAAGGCTGACCTTTCATCTGTATTTTTAACAGCGTGCTTTTTTTTAACATGTGCATCCATATTATAAAATTTGCATTTTGCAGTTTGAGACTGGCCCCTTATAATATGTAATGCAGGCCGTTGTGGTTTAACTTGATTTCTAGAGAGTTCAGGTTTGTGTTAAACTTTTTGTGTGTGCTTTTGTGGTCAGGCAAAGCGCTTTGTGTTTCCATTAGAGGACTACTCAAACTCTAAAGGATAGAGGTGGCTCCCTTTTCAGCCCCTTCAGGAGAGAGCCACGCCATTCTTACAGGATCATAACTGGCACAGCAGTCAGCGCTAGCGGATCGGGCCGCATCTAGTCCAGCGGTCTTACTGATGGCTATTGAGTTTCCTTTACCTCACTAAATATTTGTAATGCTACCGTTTAAGCACTTCATGCTAATGCGAATTAATGCGGCTACACATATAATCGTCTGGCTAATTTGTATGCTTGGATGCTCTGGTAGTACTGCTAAGCATTTACATTTACATTCATGGGAGAATAAAGGACAGATCGGTAGCTGTTAAGTGTAGAAGTGAATGATGAATAGCAACTAATTGTTCATTGTGTAATATTACACTGAAACCAGAAGATATGTTCATCAACATAATATTCAGAGAAACCAATATGCACAGAACTTATTTACTATTACTGTAAACTTCAGTAACTCCATAGTGCATACAGTTACCAGGAAGGTGCTGGAACAGCCACGTCTGGCACCAAGTCACACCACTTTAAAATGACTGAGATCAGGCATCGTAGCCTTTATAATCCCTAGTCGAACTGCAAACAGACCCTTTTTTCCCCCTGTCTGTGTGCTGCATGTATTCAGGTGCAGACACATGATTCATTGTTTAGAGCATCAGGCTGTTTGCAATTCTTTTTAAACCTGACCTTATCATCCAAGATACTTCGACCGATTTCGGATGATTCCAAGCTATCAGGAAAGCGGCAAAATCACCGGTTTAATTCGCAATCCTCGTTCTTTCCTTTTTGAGAGGACGAAAAGGTCTTTAGTAGAAAGAGTGTGGAGAAATCTTGAGCTAAGAAAGTACCGTAGTACCGTAGCACTTTGCCGGATGATTCTCAGCCTTTCATTCTGCACGTTTTTGACCTCAAACTGCATGTTGGCGCTTGTCAGGTATGGGATCGATATCCCTCTGCCCTACCTGTTTGACCAGGCCTTTTGCTCTTTCCTTTTGGTCGCTTCTGGACCTAAACCACCAACCTCTCACCCTTTCCTCACCTTTACAGACTTTTTCTCCCCTCTAACTGTCCACTGGAAATATAAGTCGATTGATCTAAAATGCCGCATGGTACAGTTATTTGCAAACGGCTTCATACTTGACTGCGGTTGGTCCACTCTCGGTCTGGTGGGGTGGCAGAGCCTCAGGAGCAGGGTGGAGTAAGTGGGGGGGTGTATATACAGCACCTGATGTCCCAGATCATTTATCAGCTTTATTGCTTTTCTGTCACGTTACTTGCAGCACCTTCTCCTACCCTGGTGGTGTGGTCGATCACCCAGGCTTCTGATGCAATTAAACGGGAAAGTCAGGGCGGGCAGGAGGTAGGGCTAAATGGTATGATGTGCCCCATCTGACCCAGAATGAACTCAAGGTGAAGAAGGAGCAAACTCTTTGGGTTCTTGCGTCCACTTCCATTCCATTTCTGTTATGGAGCACAACTAGGCCTAGGCCACAAAGGGCCCAGAGAGCAAACAGGTTCCGAAATGGGAGCTGGAGGTTTCGATGCACCAGCCACGTCTCTGCGGTTCCCGCTTGGGTGCCTTTTCTCCAGGTGTATTTTCCAAATCCGCAGGTAGGTGGCGAATGAGTCATAATCTGCTGGTTATGGGGCCCAGTCCAGTAGAGCTTGAGACAGAATAATAGACTCCATTGTCAATGAAAATTCTGGGGCACTTCCTCAAGGCCTCCATCTCTCCGACTGGTGAAGTTATAAGGTGATTGGCCAGGCAGATCCACACGTTTCTCAGCACAGCTAGAACTTTGGCACTAACCCACAAAACTAAAAGGTCACACTGACACCGATCCAAGCAAGGATTATGCCATCTAAATAGCAAATTAACGAAATCAGCCTGATTCCTAAAATTTTAATCAGGTTCTTAAAATGTTTCTTTTTCCCTGCTTATATGTATGTATGTATGTATGTATGATGTCTCATTTTCTGTGTTGTTATGTGCAGTTATATATTTTGTGTGATTCTCCAAATGTTAGACCATCATTTAAAATATTAATATATCTAACACGCTAAGGGCATTGCCTAAAGAATAAGAAATATATGCTGCTTCTAATTTTTTTTCAACCCTTTCTCTTTTCTCAGCTAAGTGAAAATCGATTCCGATTTCCTCAAATGCTCCCAGATTCTCTGTGGCCGGTGGTCATCACAGAGTTTCAGGGATCCATTTCTGTTGTAAATAACAGGCATCTCCAGCTAATCTTTCTCTGTCTGTTTCTTGCTAGCCACTTCTGCCATCCATGGTTACACTTTTGTAAATGTCAAGCCATCTGGAAAATGGCTCACACTTTTGAAATAATTTCAAGGCTTTTTTGGTATTATAAAAAGGGACATACGGCAAGTTTATCATGGTATGGGCATCCAGGTCCCAGAAGACACAATTTCTACAATTAATTAGCTCAAATACAGACGAATTGTGGGCAAACATTTGCTCCCATGTGGCACCAACTGATTGCAGAGCAACAACATACTGAACCTTGAAAAACTGACTTTCAAGAAAGTTAGAAACATTTAAAACACATTCCCAGCATAACATCAAACTGCGATTAGCTGATGTTACCATCGCTTGGACGTTCCAGCTTCTCGCAGTCTGAATGACAGCAGGACTCTATTCGGCAGCTGCTCTTCCGAGCACAATGATCCAATTAGCTACACATTATCGCAACCAAATACCTCATAAACAAAATGGAATACTCCCACCTACAATAGGTGTCCTTTCAAGCATGTATCCGGATCGGAATCAGAATGATTTTCATTTCCAAGTATATTAAAATACACCGCTGTGCTCCGGTATATATATATAACAGCAGATGCAAGACAATTTCAAGACAATTTACAAGTATAGTACACATATGTTTTAAGCTAGCGACAGTCAGACACAGAATGGGGATGGAATAAACAAACAGGCCAATGGATTTTGAATGCAGGTAAATTGGAGTGAAGCCAGGGAGAATTACAGCCTCATATGTATATGTATGTGTATATATATGAACAGAGCACCTGCCTGTTATACCCAGACTATTTAATGTGAACTGGTGCATGACCTTTAGAGGGATTGTAAAGGTGCTGAGGGCCCTTTTTAACCCATTAACCTGCGCCTCAAAAAGTCTTTGCCCAGCCTTGAAAACGACTAAATAATTATAGCAGTTATAATATTTATTTTGCATATAATTGCATAGGGAGTGATGCAGTGGCACCTTTGGTTTGTTGTGTGGTGAGCCTGGATGCGCCCCATGCATTTGCTCGGCTATAGTATGGGTAGTTAGGTGCTGTGCATGCGCCCCGGAGGGGTGGCTGCTTCCCCATACAGGCCCCGTGCCCTGTGCCCCATACCCCCCACAGCCTGGGAAGTAGTCCAGGCTCACAAGGCTCCAGATTCTAGATAAGTGAGAGATGGATGGAATATCAAAGCATGTTTTTAGATTAACAAAGTTACAATTTATGTAGACATTTAAAAACTATACTAAGAGACGACACGACAGGAGAATAAAGCTGGACTGTGAAGAGGGAGCAGGCAGATGAATCTCTCTGCTTGCGTTTGCTGCCAGAATGAGCGACATAATGGTGCTGTCTCTCCTCTCGCAGTATTGAGATGCCAGCTCCACTGCCTTTCCTCTTTTTATTTAGGTTTCATCTATTTCAGTGCCGCATTTTTGAATCTGTTCCCACATTTCCAAAAAAGCCAAGACAGGCACCGGGCAAACCCCCCCCCTGGCCCGCTTAAAAGCGGCCTATTGATCCTGCTGTCACCACACGGCGCCGCCTTTGGGATCTCCAACACATCCGCATCAACAGCATCACCTGACAGCCACTTTCGACCAAACAACTGTCTCCCCCCCCCTGCCCCCACCATGAGTGCTTTGCTTCAATCCCCAAAGCCACGTTGGCTGCAGATAAAATGGGATGCTGCATTTCCAAAAAAGAAAACTTGCAATGGAGTTAGTTGTGGACACTGACCCAATTTCTCACATCTATCCATGCATCCATCAATACATACATCCACCCATACATCCATACATACATACATACATCCATACTTACATACCTCATCCAAGGTCTCAAAAGCTCTAACTCAAGCATTACAGGGCACATGATCAGGGTACAACCTGGATAGGAAGCCAGAACAAAATTAATCATTAAACTTAATTTCTTACTTTCGTTTTTTATATAAATTGTTCTTACGAACTAACTGATATGACTGACAGGCAACAACATACTTGGATTTGAAACAAGCACACTGTAAACAGGCAGGGGTATTGGTGTGGAAACTGTCTTTATGATGTTTGTTTAAAGATAGAACTGTTTGCTTCAGTAAGGCTCTTAATCGTTATTGCTTCAGGAAATCTTATTATATAAATTACTTTGTTCTAGACTCTATATAATTACAAAACGAAATTATTGTCATAATAGAAGATTGTTCCCCTCCAAAAAAAAAAAGCCGGCAAAGTAAACTCTTGCACCCTAAAATGCCACAGACACATAAAAAGTATTAAATGTCCTTCATTGAGAAGTTTTCTTTATATGTGATATGTGGAATGTTTCTTTGCTAATGCATGAAGATTGCACATTACCTAAGAGTACCAAAGAAAACTGATCTATAAAAAACACATGAGGATTTAAATGGAAAAGTACAATGGTTTTCTGTTCTGATGTTGGTGATGCTGTTTCTGTATCTATTAACAGCACTCCCCCCCCCCCCATGGTTATCGATTAATGAGGACGGCTGCTTTCTGGGGTTCAACGCAGAATACGGGACCTTGCTGCTCTTGACTCTAACATTGTTACACTCACAGCAGTGCAAATGAAGCCTGCTTCTCCAAGCAGAAAATGGTACGGCTCCTTATGTAGCTGTTTGGGATGAGCTTCTGAAAACGGAAGCAGAAGCAAAGCACGGCTGCACAGTCCCAAAGCACGGCAGTTTAAAGTCTCCCAAAGGCCCCCATTGCTTGGAGGCAAACCAAACGGCTTTTCCAACAACCCGAGGGATATTTTGCGTTCTATGCAACTGAACCCTATGACCCTATATTAGCTCAACTTCAAACTTTCTCACCTTCTGCCTGGTCAGTGTATAGCCCTGCTCATCAGTTGCATCTTAAGCTAATTCGTTCATCAATTCCACTCCTTTGCCCCAGTTGTAGGTCATGTTCATGAGCTAACCGCTCCTCAACAGCAGTGTTCTGATCCGACTGAGTTAAACATCAACAGCTTTTCATTCGCAGCACGCCTTGGCCCTCGGTTACGCGTCTCTGTTACGATGGCCGCGGATGTCAGCATGGGAATTCATGCCTCACAAATATTTAGAATATGGTTACACCAACGAAAACCCGCGCATTTCAATTTTCCAGCTCGAGTCTCCCCGGCTGAATGTGAGCTAAGAGAAGCTATAGGGACGATAGCATGAGCGAGGAGATGGTATTGGGACCCTGAGTAGATGGATGCTGGGCAGAGAATGTGGAAACAATAGGTAATTAGCACGAGCTTTGCCTGCCTTGGGAGATTAATTATACAGGAGTAGCATGCAGAGTCAGGGACAGTCGGCCGCTGTCATTGATCCACACGGGCCCCAATCAGTAATAATCACTGTACCTTAGCTGCAGCTTCTGCCTAGTTATTGATTCCAACACGGGCCCCATTCCGGATAGCTGTACAAGCATTCATTTTAATTTACAATCGAGGAGGCAGAGCAGGATCATGACACCACCTGCTCCCACTATCCAACCCCAAACACCCCCCCAAACACATGCCAAACTCGGGGCCATGCAAGGGTAAATAGCGGGCTGTTATAGCTGGCTGATGCACGTGCTGGTCCGACCGTGATGGGCGAGTGAATTTTGGTAATACCTCCCCAGCTTAGCCAAAGCCACAGAAAAGCCAATTATCTTTTTTTTTAGTTGTTGCCTAGAAATATCAAATTTGAGTACGGGTGTGTGTATAGTATGTGTGTTTTCTCAGGGCTGTGCGCCCCCATTGAAAATTTCTCCTCAAATAACTATATCTGTAGTATTTTTTATCAGCTTTACTTAATAAGGCAAGATGTTTTCTGTGTTGTTCTGTTTCTCTAGAGTGCATCCTGGCTTTACCCTGCTTCTCATTGATGAAGGACTTCTTCCTTGCTTTATGGGTCTTCAGTCCTGCTTCTAGGAGCCTGATATGTACTGACCTAGCAGTGCATGTCACACCACTAAATGTTTCCCATTCTTTTTGAAGGTCACTTGATGTCATCCTCTGATTCATGTGAAAATGTCGGATAAGTAAACGGCCCTCTCTTGGATTATAAAGTCGTTTGCCCTGCTACTTGGCTGGTTTCTGGTTGTTCCTAGTGTCTCCTGCTTCACCTTGTTCTTGTTTACTGCTGTCTTAGAAACTTTGAGCCTGAAAGTAGCCTGCTGCTCAGTGTAGCCTTCTGCCAGCAGAACCAGGATTAAACCAGGAATTAAAAATGCAGATTTTTTAAAAATATGGTCTCTTCATTTTCTCCAGAGCTGTACAATTAATGATAACATGTTACTTGAGGGGGCACAAGTAATGCTTTTATGCTATTGCTTATGTATTATTGAACCACAAACTAAGTCTTACTTACACACTGATATTATGTTAATTTCTCTTTAATGAATCTTTTATCTCAATCAATTGCTATATTTGTTACTATATCTGTTCAGTAACCTTTGTGAACTACTAAGGAACAATTGAAGGAACTAGTCATGAATAACACAAGTTAAATACATATCTCATGTTTGTTCATCACTAATGAATCATTTATATGATGACCTATATGAATCATCTAATGAAGCATCTATAGCTAGTGTATTGTTCATGATTTGTACTTCTGTAGTAACAGAGGTACTACAAAGTATTTGTGCCCTCTCGAGTGAAGTATTACCAATTAATCCTTCCATCTTCTAATCATATATGCACTACAGGGTGTGTATGATGGCAGTCCAAACTATAGGCGATATAGAATCACCACTTTACCTGACCTCATGCCTTTAGACCAAACTGCATCAAACTGGATCAAACTGCAGCCTTCAGAGAAAACTCACACAAGTGATCCCAAAAACCTGATATTACTATTATTATTAAGAATCCATTCAAAAATGCTCAAGTAAAATGCGCAGTGAGGTGGAAAGATCCCACATTGGAATGGCGGAAGGCAGAATCACAATCTTATCACCAAAGATTTTGTCGAATTTATGCGCGGTGAGTGTTCTCTAGCGGGCCTGGAAGGTGAGTGTGAGGTTTCTTTGCTAATTGGCTGGGATATGGCGCACACCTTTCCGGCTGCTGCTTTTAAATAAAATATTTTAAATAAAGATGACAGACAACAAGATCAAGTTACCTAATGAAGATATCAGCCGACAGGACTTTTATACACTGATTCCTGCGATCCTAAAAGTGATTAAAAGGGCACAGGCAGGAACAGGAAAGTGTGCCGCTGGGCTAGGGAGAGTAATCATGGAACGGCTTGATGACACTATCAAGGGGGCCCTCAGATAGTGTTTCCCAAGCTGGTCCTCGGGGACCCACAGACAGTCCATGTTTTACCCCTCCTCCCCAGTTCCCGGTGTGGACTGTCTGGCGGGGAGCTTGGAGAGAGCAAAAACATGGACCGACTGTGGGTCCCTGAGGACTGGATTGGGAAACACTGCTGTATAAGTATGGCTGAAATAGGTCCAAAGTAAAACTTTTTTCTGCAGTGCTGCTGAGATGCGGGGTGTGACAACCTGTGATTTTGCTCATGTGGTAAACAGGCAGTAAGACAGCCTGACAGCACAGGTACGGTGGCTGACATGGGACAAAACATACAAGTGATGGAAGAGAGTTTGTTTGTTTGTTTATTTGTGTAATTTGATGCCATACTTACCTGAGTGATGGTGTCCCGTCCTGGGTGTTCAGCTGCACTGTGTCCCATTTTTTCTGAGAACCCCCGAACCCGTTCCAGGGTAGATGGTTGGAAGATTGGTTGGTTGATAAATGGGTTTACCTGAAATAAAAATCATGGCTAGCTAGAGGTAAAATAAAACAGATTTTTTGTTGACAGCCTTGGTATCCACTATCCATTCAGGAGGACCCTAAAGTGAAGCTGGGTGTGCTTGCCATCATGCCGCAATTCTCAACTGAGCTGTCCACAAGACATTTTCTTTTGGCATTATTAAACATCCAACATTAGCTCGATTTAAATGAAACACACTTTTATTCTGAAATGTGGAGCGAGAGGGCACAGGGAATTCTATTGATGAGATACTCTTTAAGTCTGTCTGTTTGGATTAAGCCGTGCTAGTGTGACTTGTGCTGTATGGTCGTCTAACAAATTTCGGCTAATTAAAACCAGTAATCCTGTTTAATAACCCTCACCCAAGGAGTGGAAGGTTGTGTGGCTGCCAAGAGGACAGGTCCCCATATTATGGATTACAAATGTTCTAAATAGTAAAGTAATATTTAAAAAGTTCAGAATACATTGACTAGTAGAGTAATATTTTAAAGGATCAGAAAGCATTGACCAGACTCGTATGCACAATGTTCCTCACAATAGCACTACTGATTAGAAAGAGGATACAGGAAATGTAAGGGTGTTAATTTAGCATAAAATGAAACTACATCAAAAGGCAATGAATCCATAATATTAATCTGGAAAGATTCATTGGCCAGAATGCTAATATCATTAGTGCATTGGGCTTTAACTCATGGTAGCTTCTGCCTCTTAATCATAAATAACACCTATGATCGACCTAAAAAATGGCTGTGTTGCAATCCGGGGGCTATATACCATAGTCAGCAATTGCTTGATGAAAAATATATTTATTTTTCCCTTATGCACTGAAGTCCATTCTGATTCATTTGTGGTAAGAAATCCTAGGATAATTCCCAACCCCCGTGGAAGTTCGTTATGTAAATGATTCACCCGTGAACCACATAAACAAGTGGGGGCTCTGGGTTTGGGATTTCTGACGCTATCTCCGGTGTGAGGGTGTGGGAATGCGTTACGCTGGCTCAGACCATCGAGGGCGGCTTTTTCTGACTTCAGCAAAACTCCTTCACTGTCCACCCTCTTCGCCGTGCACTGGGTCTCCAATCTGGCCTTTAAGCTTGGCTGAGCTAAAAGCTGGGTTCTAGACACCAAGCCTGTAATTGAAAGGTTCAAATCCCACAGCCGACAGAAGAGTTTCACCATAGGGCCCTTGAGCCAGGGACCATTCTACAATTTTGTGTAAGATAGGCAGCAAAAGAGGTGTCATAATTCATGCAGAGGGGCTTGCAAATGTGCTCTGAAATCCCCTCAATTCCCAAAGAAACACAAATTCACACACACACAAATGATTGCTCGTTGCAGAAGTGAGGGGCCTTTGCTGTATTTGTGTCAGTATGATGGCCAAGATAATGATGTTTCGCTTATTGATGAGCCGTCCGTCAAATCTCATTTTTCTAAAACTTGCAGAGCCGAGAATCAATAGCAAATGTCTGCAGTTAAGTGGAACTGACCAGGGACACAGGATAGGGAGGGAGAAGTGAGAGATTTTCATCAGCGATACTGGTCTAGATTACGTAGTCAGAATTATTATACCCACAAAGCTGTTTTTGTACTATGATCTCCTGTTCAAAGACCTTAAAAAAGAATATAGCCTCCATTGTTTTCTGCGAGGCTTACTTTTCTTATTGCCCGAAGAACCATGTGATTCTGTGACAGGCTGGTGATTCACTTCCTCAAAGATGTCCTTACAAAATCCGACAGACGGAAATGAGAAAAGATTGCCTTGGTTATTGTAAGAGCCGTGGATGGCGCTGTCTCGCTTTTGCGTGGACAGGCTTTAGAGTGACGGAACGGTCAGGTTTTATCGGAAGGGTTTCTTGTGCCCCTTTTGCTTTCGCTTTTACAGCGAAATGGGAATGTGTAGGCCAAGCCAGGCTATTATTCTCTGCGCTATACAAACCACATTTGATTAAGTTTTCCAAACTAGACATATGAGAACCAAAACAGTGGTAATTTTGGACAGGATTTAATTGGGGGATCGGGGTCTATTGCACTTATCTGAGATGTGGTGATGAGGTGATACTTCACGCCAAACACTTAAGAAACCTTCAATGGAATACAACCTGGATGTGCTCAGTGGAAGACAGTAAACCCAACCTGGCAGTTTTAGGCAATAATTCAGCATAAAACTGCAGCTATCATAAAGATAAGATGTTCTGGTTACACGTCACTTAAACCTTAGAACCCAGCAAACGAAAAATGTGTTGATTTTCGCACCCATTAATCTCAGGCTTGTAACTTTGCATAGGTGTAACACACAGACAAGAATATATTTGGAATCGAGAGAACTTACCCGATCTGGTAATACACAACCACAGTCACCAGTAGAGAATCAAAGAGCATGATAGAGAAAATTGTAACGACAAGGGTCATCGTGGCAAAGGAATGGTGTGTCTTGGAAATGAACTAATTCTGGGTGAAAGCACCTGATATACTTGAATGAAATGGATCAGAACGAACTGTGAGGTGTTTCATGACATAGACAGCTAGCTGATGACTCCGTAGTGGGGTTCCGCACCCGCAGCCCGCTGCTCGTCTCCCGCCCTGCCGTGATAATGTTTGCCTTTCAGGCACGTATTCCTGAGTCCTCAGTGCTGGCAGCTCTCTCTCTCACTGAATGATCAGCAAAAGCCAGCATGACCTTCACTGTCTGGGGCCTCAGTGGTAGTTGCCTACTGTGACCCAAACCTACTTAGATGGGCCAGGCATGTGGATCGCGGGGGGGGCGGGGCCGCCACGCGCCGCCCCGCACGACCGGCAGGCGCGCCTCACAAGGAGAAAGGCAGAAACGGACAAAGGGGGTAGACGGAGGGGGTG
>JAODKN010000045.1:12623367-12649425 GCA_026774425.1 Petrocephalus zakoni
TTTCGGCCGTGTTTTTCGGTGAAAAAAAATCTTTCGGCCAAAAACCGAAAATGCACTTTTGGGCCATTTTCGGCCGAAAATTTTTGGTGGCCGAATATTCGGTGCATCCCTAGTTCAAATCCCAGGGTTGACAGAGTGACTTGAGTGTTGGGCACTTGAGCAAAGCCCTCAACCCCCCCCCCCCAGTTGCTGCAGGGACTGGCTAACCCTACAGTCTCAAAAAAGATCTGGATAAAACAACCTGCTAAAAGCATTTGATTGATTTAAAAAGGAAAAAAAAACTCTTCCAGGACCTGATACCATGACCTGTCCGGCCATTAACTGGTTCAGCGCTATGGCGTTCACCTCAGGAGAGGTATGGAAATTCTCGAGCGGACGCATCCTTTGCCCCACATCCTGGCATCGCGCGCTGCCAGCGGCGGTCGACTTGTGTTTAATTTGAAGCAACACCAAACAGATTTGACAGACTCAATCCCCTATCAGCAGCTATGAAAAGCGATCGTGGACAAACGCTCCCGAGGGGGAAACTGGAAGCCTTTGCCAGGAGAGTGTCTTTTGTTGTTTAATGCATTTTCTTATCCCTCATCGCTCCGCTGATAGAGGCGAGAGCACGTCGCCTGACTTATTCACCACCTGCAGCGAGCGGAGCTGGGAGATGGGGCTTACGGGGGCTGATGGGAACCAGGGGCTGTTTAAATCTCATCTCCATCCCAACCCCCCTACCACTACCCTGCCCTACGTCCCAAACACCCCCACTGTTCTTGGGCTTCAGCCACCGGGAGGCTGGAGCAGCCGAAACGGATGGCATGGCCCGCAGCCACTGAGGACGGGCGGCACGTGCCAGACACACGGAGAGCTTGACTTTGCTCTCATCTCAAGGTCCCCCTGTCCTCTTCCGTTCAGGCAGGTCCTTTGTCATTCCCAGCAAAGGGCAGGCAGGTGAACCAGTCCGGGGCATCGTCTGCACCAACTTCCTTTAGCGCGAGCGTGATTTGTGTGCATGATTCACACATTCAGATTAGGGCTCTGACCAGCTTTCCTCATAATAGGGTGATTACCAACTATTAGGCTGGCCATTTCCATAAGCAATCTAAAGAAAATTACCTAAGCCGCAAAATCTTTCGCTAAATATGAATGGATGTCATGTGGATTTGATCTTTTTTTATTAGCCAAAATAAAACGTAAGAAGACCCAAAAGCCTATATATCTGTAATACAGTCAGTACACCCGTTCAACAACATAATACAAATTCAGAGTGAAAAACACAGACTCAAATTATGTGAAATCCGGAGAACCAAACCAGCGAAGCACACTGGACCTAATTAGTGAAAGTATCAGCCGATTTCGCTGGAAGCTCGCCTGTAACTTGGACGCCTCGGCCCAATCCATCCAGCTGACCCTAACAAGGTGATCAGTCCATAGTGGTCAGCTGAGTGTCATTACCTGTGAAGTTAATAGAGATGGGCTTACTGATCGTAATACTCACAGCACGTCTTATACTCTGGTTTTGCTGCTTGTTTGCTCCTTGCGCAGAATACGTTTTTCTAGAAACATTTGAATTATTTAGATAATGAGTACAAGGGTACTACTGTACTTTTCCAACTTTCAATTGGAATGGCCAGTTTTCTCTACAATAGCTTAGCAGTTGGATCTGCTTGAATATCCATGCACAAAGTCTCATTAATTCATCATGTAAACTTAAAATAGGCATGCTGAAATGCTGAACACCGAAGGGTTACTCTTCATATTCCTGTGCACCAGAAACCTAGGATTTGGGTTCAGATTCATGGGCGCTATTTGCACATCAATATGAGACCTGATAGATTTAATCAGGAGGGTAAACATGAATGCTTTCAGGTCTCCACGGCAACATAGATTACCAGTAACTCTGTTGTAAAGTTTCTTCGCTATAGATCCTTCATACTTTTTTCAATCTCTCTTATCTCAGACTGATTTTTAGATTCTTAGTGGTTTGTCATCATTCATCTAAATCCACTGTAGTATTAGTCATTCGATGACAAGATACCACTTTTGCGTGGGATACTGAAGTATCACTGCCACTGTTCTGTGGTAAGAGTGCATAATTCTGATATTCTTCTGGATATCGATCATGCAGATTTGTTTTTCAGGCATGAAGTAATCAGCCTTGTGTCAGATTAATCAATTTCAAAAAAGGGTTGCTAAAGTATATTTGGAGTATGCAGCTCTTTACACTAAAAATGAGAATAGGGCAGACAGCCACAGTAACACAAATATGTTCAAAAGGCATTTAGAAAGACTCTTTAATGGTGGTTCTTGCATCAGATACTTCACCAGACCGCATATCAGAAATATCCCTATTCAAAAAGTAGAGACAAGACTGTTTAAGAATTAAGTACAGCTCTTCTGCTTTGAAGTCTGGGTGTTTTTACTCACAGAATATAATATTACTCATTTACTGTATTTTTATGAGGTCCATTTTTCATTATTCATCATTGTTAAAAATGTGTGTGTGTGAAAAAGTGGAAGAGACCTTTCACTGTGTAGCAGAAACGGTTGATCATTTTGGTCTGTGATATAAATGGTCAATGGCGTAGGAGAGATTATTCTGCTGGTCTGTGCTAAAGAGTCCCATCTTCATGGCTTCTAGCAATACTGCAGCATAAAAAGACAAAAAAAGAATGCACTAGGAAGTTGGTATGAGTTCTCTAGGTGCTGTATGTGAGCAGGAGCACAAAAGCCATATCATCCACCCATCAATACGGCTTTCGGGTAAGCTAGTGGGGAGTTACTTGAGGTTTTCCAGGGCAGGGAAGGTGAATAAACACAGAGATCTCCAAGGTCAGGAGCACTGCATCGGTTCTTAGTCTGCTGTCTCATTGTCAGACACATCGATGGAAATCCACAAACAGTTGCTTAGATGATGCTCCTGGATTAAGTTGAGTAGTTATTTCTTATTGTCAGCTTCTCTTGCAGACTACAAAACAAAACAATATCTAAGCTGGATAGAGTAATACTGCAAGAGTTGGGGGGGGGAGCGTGGTTCTCTGTACGGGCCGGTTGAGTAGCTGAAGGTATGGCCGAGGGTGGTTGCAGTTAGAGAACACTGAGTGCGTGGAGGTCTGCCTGGAACAGGTTAATGCAGGAGGAGCAGATTGATCATCAGTAAATAAAAATAAAAAGCTGTTTCTTATCTGTTACATGATCAGCTGTGTTAAGTTTGTGGAATGTAATAGGCTGTGATCCAATAAGCCAATCACACACAGCAACAGGAAAACCTTCGCAGAATTACACCCTCTCCATTACTCCAGCAGATAGGCATGCATCAGTAGCATGCGTCATGCACACTGAAGTCTACTGATCGCATCTTTAGGGCTTTCGGACAAACACCTTCCACATTCTTGTACATTTGGCCCAATATCCAAATATTTTGTATCCATCCATCCATTCACCTATCCTCCTTCTAACTGGTCAGGGTCGTGTGGGGTGGGGGCTAGAGCCTATTACACATTGCACAAGGCTAAGGTACACCCTGGATGGGATGCCAGTCCATGGCAGATGTTCTGCATCTGTATAATTAAATTTTCATATTTTAATATGTGCTGTAATTTTGATGTGATTTTCTACTCTTTAGTATAATTTTCTGCTCTTAGGTGTTTGTGAACTGCAACTCATCATTGCCGGCCCTAGCTACCATTTACTTAACCTGCTAGCCAGCACTGTGTGGGTAACATTTCTATAATGACGTGCTCGCGCCAACAAGTCCCTTCAGTCTCAGGCCCAATGAAGGCGCATCTGCTCTTCTGTGAAGAGGAACCAGGAATAAATCATAACAAGGAGCTAATCACCAGGAAATTGTTTATACAAATGTCCCACAAGCTTCTGGACCTCATATGTGTCAATAAGTCAACTGTGCATGTCATGGTTAATTGGGCAATTAATTGCACAGTGTATCCGCACCACCTGCCCAGGCCGCTCACTGGCAAGCTCTAAAAATCCGAGGGTGGGGTCCACATGCATGCCCCCCAGGCACATTCCACCACTCGCATCTGCTGCCGGCTGGTCAGCAATGTGGATTCACGGCCACCAAAGCTCTACGGGTGGTGCATTGATTCCATTTTCAGAATGAAGCATCCGATACACAGATTCCGGACGCACACACCTGTCTCTGAGGCTCACCGGATGTACATCATACTATATACATTACAAACAGCATGGCACAACATTAAAGTGTCAATACTCTTTTTTAGAACCTCTTTCATTACTGTAATTGTTTTTTGTTAAATTTCTATATCTGTATACCTGTTGTAACCCCCCCAAGGTGATCAATAAAGTCAAGTCGAAGTCTAAGTCTTATCTACTATCTTTTATTTTCCCGGTACTTGATAGTACATATCTGCCATACTTCCCCAGCCAGGGTGTCCCCTGCCTGGAGCTCTATGCTTCCTGGATCAGGCTCTCGGCTCATCGTGACCCTGTACTGGATAAGGAGTCATTGTAGATGGTTGGATGGGTCTTTTAGCAGTTTAACATCCTATAATTCTTTCTGTTTTTGTCTGTATTGTACATGTAAGCTATAGGGTTGACGTGGCTTATCTAGCATTGATGGGAAATTTTGCTTACTGAGGAAAGAGCACCCAAAGAGATAACAAACTGAAAAAGAGCTCTTAAAAAAAAAGTAATTTGACTAATTGTTTTCGAGAGGAAAAAAGGAGGGTTATTCACAGCTCCGGAAAGGCAGGTGCGATTCCAGTCTTAGCTGCACCACTGCTCACGCCTCCCACTCCGATGCAATGAAGGCCCCTGCAGTCTCAAGTGCTTCCAAACATAATTCCGTCTAAGGTTTGCTTTCAATATTGCATGCCTGCGTCGAGCCACTCAAAGGATTCAGTTTTAATATGTTGTATCTTGGGTGGTGGGAGTAGGGGCATGAGGCACACTGCTGTTTTCTCGCCTGACCCCCCCCGGCTCACTAGAGAGGGGGCCCAGACGTAACTCTTAATTAGGCAGCTTAAGCTTAGGAAGCCGCTGACGAGCGAGAGTGGCAGGGACTCTTGCGACTTGAGGTTGTTTTTCTGAAGGTAGGGGAATGCTAAGAACCAAGAAGGGACGAGAGACGCAAGAAAAAATAATATAAAATTAGTCATTGCTGTGTGTGGGCCCCAGTAGTGAAGCTCAGCTGTACCAGTTGAAGCATAACAATATTGCTTTGAGAGTTCTGAGTGGGGAGGTAGGTGGGATATATGTACATTTTTTTTTTATTTGACATGTACAGAAGGTCTGCTTGAACTTCCACATTCTAAAAAAGTATTTTTTTCGGGGGGGTTTCATGCATGCATGCCTGAGCTCATCAGTAGTGCAGGGCTTCTCCAGATTTTCCACGCAAGTGCTGAAAATAATATGTGAAAGCCTCCATATTCAACACACAGAAGTGATCTGGCAGCTTAACAGGTTGACGAAATTGTCACATTTTCACACCTCGGATCAAACACATGGAGCAATCCGGCATATGCCTGATCCCAGAACAGTCGTATTACATTAAAGATCACCAGTACGCACTAGACACGACACCAAACCATCAGTAGTGGTTACAAAAATGAGGATGTAGAGACGGAAATTGAATATTTTTAATGCGGCGACACCTATCTGATAAGGAATCCCACTGTTTAACAATTTCTGGTGTTAGACTGGGCATACAGCAAAGACTTGTTGTAGGTTGGCAAACACAGAAAGTTACTTTATATCACTGCTCCTGTCATGAACAAGACTCCATTGTCTTGTTAGCAGGGCTACCAGGGCCTTAAGCAACTACCAAATTCTCTAGTGAAACATGTCCAATTTATTTATTTTTTTGCCCAGTTATCTTTGCATTTGGTGTTGATGTTGATGGTCATAGATGGTATGGAGAACTGGTATACAATAGGTGGAACAGGAGAAGAGCTGTTAGAACATCTTAGCTAATACCTGCATGCTCGTGGGCCAGGGAAATGCTCGTGTGAAGACTGAAAATACACTATAGCGATTATTCAATTCAATTGAGTTTTTTTTTATATAGTGCCCTTCACAATTGAGTTATCCCAGGGCACTTTACATGGGTGAGTTGGAATACATTGCATTGATGACAAAAAAGAGTGGGACAGAGAAAATGAAAAAGAAAGAAAGAAAGAAAGAAAAAGAAAGAAAGAAAGAAAAAGCCAATTGACAACTGAGGATAGGAAAGAAAAACTCACAAGCAGGGAGAAAAAAAACCTCTGGGGGCCCAAGGTCAACTGACTGCCCAACCCCCCTGGGCATGCTAACATTACAGAAAACGAACAAGTGAGCTTGCTTTTTCAAAGTGAGAACTGTTATTGTGAGCAGGCCAAAGTCCGTCAATAAATCAATCAGTCCTCCATGCTGGCCCTTGAAGGCTGCCCCAACGATGTTGTAGGTCGTAGGCCGTATCCACAACGTCACCCTACTCTTGGGACTGGACCAGGACTCCAGCTCAGGTGGTGCACCATCTGGACATGTGGGAAGGCGAATGGCATGGATGGTCAGAACATTCATTGACACACTAATGGACAAGCGTAATAGGCAAGACATGGCATAATTATATTAATATAATTATAGCAATTATATTCCCAATTTGGTCTTCAGGGACCCACAAGTGGTCCATGTTTCTGCTCCCTCCAAGCTCCCTGCTAGACTGTCTGCAGGTCCTCGAGGAGAACACTGCACTATAATTTATAATACAACACAAAATAGCACAGTGGCCTCTTGGAAGGTTGACGTGGATCAGGATTGAAAAAAAAATTATGTGAATTTGATGCAATTCCTATCACGCAGAAAGCAAGGCAGCAGTGTGAGTAATGTTTCATATTTCACTTTTTTATGAATAATTATTATTCACTATTGACATAAATGCTGCGATGTTTTTATTTAAGTAGCCTTACAATAAAGTAGTATCTGTCTGTGGCTGAATAATTTTTTCTGTGCAAAAATGAACAGTTAGGCTGGGCAGCTTACGTCATGTTCTATGACGGAATGCTGATTTCTGTTGCTAAATTGCTGCTTGTCCGAAAAATTATATATGTGTTAGATTTCAGTTGTGAGTTGAGAAAATTTACATTTCTAAGTGTTTACCTAACACCTTTACAAAGCACCTTAGTGATATTCCATTTGCATAACTGTACACCATTCTTCTGTAGTGCTACAGCAAGGATTCTTTTAGAATATTTGGGTTGCAGGCCCCTGTCTTTAACCCTTATGGTCCCTGCTGCCAGCTGCAATTGTGAAATTATAAGACAATAGAGGTCTATCAATAGATTTTTGAGATTAACAATCTGGCATGTTCCTGTTTCCTTCTGCTGGGTGAAATTAGGTTTCTCCCCATGGTTTCTTGCATGTAGGGCCTTGGATGGGGGCAGCAGTCTGGGACAGAAGTTTTGCTTTATCAGGGCTTCAATCTAACAGTTTGGCCACCTCTCAAACACATAGGCTGTGTCTGATTTCCAAGAGAAAGAGGGCCTCTCTTCTTGTGGTAGGAAATCCACCAAAAAATCTGCCAAAAAACTAAAAGGACCTGTGTCCAAAGATCGGGGATCTTTGTAGAGGGAGAACAAGGATGAATTTTTCTGTTTGATTGGCCAATATTGGCAGAAGAGTATATTTTGGGTCCAGAAAGTACAAATCCAGACCAAGGTTTTGTTTCAACCAACCAGCTGAGTACTCTGTGACTGTGTCTCTTTATTCTCAACTGGTTAGTTGTAACAAAACCTTGGTTTAGATTTGCAGTTTCAGGACCTGAATGTTCTACCTCTGAATATCGGATAAAAGCAAGTTGTGGCAGCAGTTGCCAAAACAGATACTAAACATACTCCTTCTCCCCCTCCCGCTCCTCCCCGACCCCACCTGCCACAGGTCCGGGCCAGCGCCATCGCACAGGACGCTGACCAGAACTATGACTATGCCAGCAACAGTGTCATCCTGCACCTGGACGCAGGGGACGAGGTCTACATCAAGCTGGATGGGGGCAAGGCCCATGGCGGCAACAACAACAAGTACAGCACCTTCTCCGGTTTCATCCTGTATGCCGACTGAGCTGCCGCTCAGCCGCGCCTCGGTGCCCTCTGCCTTCCTCTGCCGGCCCAATCAAAAAAGGAAAAGAAAAAAGCTGGAGTCCCTGCGTTGTGGATGTTGGGGTGGGGGTGGGAGACCCAGGGTGGCAGTTGGCAAGACTGGCAACCAGAGGCTTTATTTTCCCTGAACGCCTTCGCTGTACGGAACAGAGCAGGCTTTGTCGTCGCTTTTTCACTGACACAAAGGACCTCCGCGATTAATTCTCCTTTCGAATGACTTTACAGCTCTCCCTCCCCCCGCCTGGTCTCCCCCACCTGTTATAATCACTGTTGTGTACTCCCCCTTAGCACTTTGGTATTTCTCTTTTGTCAAACTATGTAAGATAAGTGCACAAAAGAACAAAAAATGCCATTGCAAGTATTGCTGTATGTACCTTCCTTGGTCCCATGTGAGTTAAAAAAGAAAATTATATTTATGTGGGCACTGGCATGCTCGGTGGGGGGTGGGGGGGGGGCAGTGTAGGGGAGTTAAAATTACAGCTCATTAATAAATACGAAGCCGGCATTTTGTGAGAAGCAGGTGTTTTTTTATTCATATTGGGCACAGTGCCACCTGGTGGCTGCATGTTGTCAATGATGTTTACTTTCAATGTGATGTCAGCAAGCAAATAGTAGCAGACTTGTGCCTGAATATTGTTATAAGTGCTGGAAATACTTGCCTGGAGAAACATCCACCTCACTTGCATAGCAGCATAACTAAAAACAAGAATACTTGTTAGTATGTTTTCTCTCATTCTGTCACTCTCCTTTTGACCTGTGGACTCCTGAACAACAAAGAAACATTATAGCTATTTTACAGGTTCTTGCAAATTTGTGCCAGATAAGCTGGTGTATAACGACTGAATGGCCCACTGTGAAAATATTTCTTGAACAGTGTAAAATGCCTGCTGTGTACCACTTTTGCCTAGAAGTCAAAGTTCGAGTCTTTTCTGCAAAATCCCTTCACAAAGTTGCCATGGTGAAAGGACAGTTTGAACTGTTTCGCCAGAGTGGCTAAATTTGCATGAAATCGAGGTCTTCTGCATCTGTGTGACCATTCTGGAGGTGTGGTTGTGTGTATGTAAGTGTGTCATACTCACATGTGTCAGAGTGTTCCGCGCCTGCATGTGTCATTTGCTGATCTCCCCATTTTATCCCATTCTTGCTACACTCCGCCCCTTTTCAGATTTTCTGCCAATGAGATTGCAGTAAGTGGACAGAGGAGAGGACCCCGTAGCTTAGATCTGAAGTCTGTTATGTTGGTCTATCTCAGTTTATTTTTCAAAAATGTTGAATAAATAATATAGTAATAAATGGAATTTTTGCACCTCTGGTTATCAAACTAATTACTCGACATGTGTGAATAGTAATAATGAATAATTAATTAAGATTATAACAATAACAAATATCTAGAATCTGTCACTCACATTATTTATAAAAAATGAAGGCAAAAAAGCACATATGCATCTTGTTTGAAAGTGCAAGCCTGGTGTGATTTTCTCCATTTTTCATTGCCACCAACTTTAAATCAACCAAACTGATAAGTTCTATGTTTTCGCCATTTTATGTGTGTGCCTTTTTGTAATTTGGAATATGAAACATGAAGATTAACTGCAACAATTGAATGACGATGCAAGGAACGGTGGGAAATATATCGCCTCATCAAATAACCATCAGCTTGAAGAGGAAATGAACCGGGCTTCCGGAATCAGAGCGGCAAGATCGCTGCCCGGCAGGACAGGAGCCTTGTTTTCCGCGAGCTGGGTAAAATCCTGTCAGGGTTTGCGGTGCATCGAAAGGGATTAGACAAACACAGCGGTAATGAGACAGATAGGGGACGAAATTGGAACCGCATCTCTGATAGGATAAACCTTTGAAGACGAAAGGCAGGAAAATGGCATCATAAACACGACTTGCCTCCTCTATCTATTGCACGCTGCGTCATGGAGATTTGCTAAATGGAGCAAAGATTAGATGAGTCATTGGCATTTAAATAATGTGAGGAAGCAAAGTAGACCAATCAAATGTTTTTTTTCCTTCCCAGATGCTTCTGATTGAAAAGAAAATAGATTCCACAGCATTGCTGATCCATCATCTGTATATCTGACTGTAATATAATTTTTTTTTAGATAAAATACAAGTCTCTAGGCTGCTGTTTTGTCCTTGACAGACTTCGTTCAGAAATAAGTAAAAATCTATAATAAGTAACCTTTTGGGAACAAAAGCATGAACCGTTAAACAAATAAAGACAGCCAATGACTGAAGACAGCCACAAATAGCCGCGAATCCTGGTAGGAGTGAGTGGAGCGGGGCGACGGGCAGAAGTGATGCCTGGTAGTTTTATAATTAAGGTGTCAGTGAGAAAGTGTGATTCTAGCAGCCAGCTGCTGAATGCAGAGGAAGAGGCTGCTGGAGTCATGACTGCCATCGCAGCACGAGCTGGACCCAACACCAGGGAGAAGCTCATGGACCTTTTCTGATGTTTCACGCTCATGTTTTCACGTCACATATGATGTATGTTTGGGCAACTCTGGTTATTCTAAAGTGTGATTAAGTATAAAGAAGCTAAAAATAGCAAAAAAGGTTCATGGAGGGATGAATGAAAAAAAAAGGATTGAAATGATCCACCCCTGCATTATTCTTCCATAAAGTCCTGTACTGGGTTGTACTGGGCCCAGAACACAGGAGCATCCTGGATTGGATTGTCAATTGTAGGATACAAGGATTTAAATTATCTATATATAGAAAAATCTTGTACATAATCTATCTCTCAGGACCTCATATAGTCAAATACATCACAGCTGCTCATGCAGGCAGAATTGAGTAGTAGCAGCTCCACAGACCTTCTGGTGGTGCTATGAAATGATAGAGCAGCTGAACGTGAATTTGAGCCCAACTGAAGTTCAGTAAATTAACTTGCTAAATAAGATCAAGCATCAAGGGGTGTCTCCTCTTCTCGGTGTGGATAAAGCGGATTCATTTAGTGCACTACACTATGACGGCAGCGACGCAACAGAATGACGACAAAGTTCAAGACGAGCAGGATGGACTGTGCTGACAGACCACTGTTCCATCTCCTGTCTTTAGAAGTCATGTGATCGAGAATAAGTCTCCTCTCACAGATGAACCACTGCACTTTCCCAGGAGACTAAAGTCACATCTGCAAATAACTATGTCGTTCACAGGGTTCATATTTTAAACAATTTCCTCCGGCATAATAAAAGCTTTTCCAAATCCAATTCTTCAGTCTCTCTCGTCATCAGACAGACCAATAAAGTCAAGTCAACAAATGAAAAGAGCGAAGCCTCTATGGAAATTTCAGGTTTGACTGGTTTAGAATCCCGGCAATATGGAAAAACCTCCGCATTATATAAATAAAAGACTCAGCAAACAAAAGTTATAGTGCAGAGTTTATTACACAACAGATTTCTTTTTTAGCCCACACCAGGCAGCATGTGAACACTAGCAGGTGAATATTAAACTGTGAGATCCACATTATGGGGTGGTAGATCTCAATGAAAATATATGAATATAAAAAATAAAGCATAATCACCATCTGAACCTGAATGTTTTCATGCAGACTGAGTGAAACAGGACTCTTCAATGCACACTTTGTCTCAGGTCTGTGTGCCCCCAGTCACAGGACTCAGAACAGGGTCTCCTTTCCAACCAGCGTTGGGCGTGAGGGCTGAGAAGCAGGTGGGCTTTATAATTATAGTGAGAAACGTGTGAATCAGTTGGGATCATGCATGTTGATTCCTTTGATCTTAAAGTGGCTAGTTTGTTTATTCCGTAGGACATTTGGGAACTAGGGATGGACTGGCAACAATAAGCTTCCGATTGGGTTAGGGGGGTGGGGACCCCCCCTCGGTTTATTGTGCCGATCACAATCAACCATCAATCACCGTGTGGCGGTTGAGTAGGGCCCCCCCGGTACACAGGTTATATGATGCCGTGGCTGGGGAAGAGAGACCGGCTCACTGGGGACATTACGGAACTTCTGCACCTGTTGGAAACACCTGAGACAGAAGTGAATGAAAATGAAATTTTAAGCTGGAAATACAGCAAAAATGTTTTATAAAACGGTTGAGGTATGTTGATAGCAACAGAAGATCTTTGATGGTCCTGTAGCATTTATACTGTATGTCCTACATCAACCGCCTGTAGCAGCTCTTCAGGTAGCAGAAATGACAGGATACAAGGAGGACTGCATGGCCCATGTCACATTTAAGGGCCCGTTGTCACAGGTCAAGAGTGCAGCTGTGAGTGCGGAGGGACAAGGAGTTCTGTGGAGAACAAACATCGGAAGAAAGAAGTATTTTTTTCAACAACTCAGATGTCACGACCCAACAATTTTAGATGCTATCCAAAGCTTTTACAAAAAAAGTACCACAAAACTCACATAACAATTTTATACTTTCATATGCCAATATATAGACTCAAGAAATTGCATGAAGTCCATTGCAATTTTCCCCTCTTAAATTTGCCAGATTTCAGTTTCCATTTTGTTGTGTCACCACAGCACATACAGCAACCAAAATCCACACACATTGAACCGGGAAGGATTCAAACCCATAATCCCGGAGGTAGAAACTATCTGCCCTTCAGCAATCAAATATTTCTCAGCCATAATTATTTCATAGTTTGAGCCAATTACAGGCAACCTGCAATGTGGATGCATCAGAACGGTGTCATGTGATCCTCAATTCAATATGTGTCATGATTCTTTATACAAGGAATATGCAAATTCCCGCTTTCATTGTCTGCATTCACACTATATCTTGGGTGTTCTTAAAGTTTTCTTCATATCACAAAGATAAATAAATAAAATTCCACACATTTGAGACAAGAAGCTTGACTGGCATTATATCCCAATTTAAGGCTTTTAGAAAATTTTCAATTACATGACTGACATCTGCTTGGCAGTGTTGTCTACTGGGTAAATTAAATGTATAATTTGCTGATTCTTGTCCATTTAGCAAGACAGCCAATGGACTAGTTAAATAGATATACAATGTGTGTCAATTTATAAACATTCATTAGCTATTGAAGTAAGAACAGATTAGCTTTGTCCGACTGGCTTTCTAGAACAAAATGTTCTTCAATAACAACATGAATTGGCTAGATAAAGCAGTTTTTTTTAATTAAATGCCATACTGCTAAAACAAGGATCACAAAAGAAATGTCTGCCGTCTACCAACCTTCATGTTGGTGGCCCACAGACTGAAGAACGGTTGGACCAGAGCAATTAACACAGCCTGGTAAACATCACTGCACTTTGTAGCACCTATAGTACTAAGTTCTTAACTATTGGACAGAAACTTCATCTGAGGTTAAAACACCTAACGCCATGATATGCCCTAACGATGTGCTGACTTTTATATGTATGAAATCATCATTACAGACACATTATAAATCACACCACATGCCGGTTTGTCACATTGTTGGAGCGTTCCAGAACAGCTGGTTATCTGTGCATTACAAATACCTCTCAGCAGTCAAGAAGCTCCAATTATTTCTCATTAGCCCATGCTGGTTGAGCCTCTCCAGTGACTTAGCCCCGCCCCCTCCCGCTCATTCCCGCCAGTGAGAACCGTCGACGGAGACACCGCTACCTCACTCAGCACTGGCCTTCTCCGATAGTGTTCGGAGATGTGTAGGACAAGCCAAGGAGAGCGGCTGAAGGGAATTCTGCCGGGACAGGCTGGGAGGCTGCCAGAAAAAGGGCCATTCCCCTGTCTGGCGGATGCCACGGCAGTGTAAAAATGCCCTTAAGCGCATCAATGAACGCATGCAAACATGCAGATGTACACAAAGTTTGCTGGGCGTTTGCTGAGTCGTAGCTCGCCTGTCGTTAGAGTTTATCGTCACATGCTTGGCCAGCTAGGCTAAAGTACGACATCATATAGTTGCGCCCGTTCTTGCCAGGATTCTCGGCTCAGGAGGATTCATTATGCAAAAGGCTTCATGAATGTTAGAGCAGAATTTTTCTAGGTGGAGGGTACACGCTGAAGGGGGGAAAAAAAAAAAAACACAGAGCCGGCCATCTGCTGATGCGGGAACATGGCGCGGACTTTTCAATTACCGTCGCCGACTTAAATGGCGCGAGGGTTCATTAATATGTCCCGGCTCTTAATTCCGGTCTTGCTCAATTAAACATGAGTCTTAAACCTGGCACGGAGTGCGGCCCTGGAGTGTAAGACCAGGGGAGAGGCGCTGCTCGGAGGTCTCGGCACGAGGGGAGCCACTGACTTCGACGAAAAGGTCAGCCGTGTAGAGGGGCATTGGCGCCATTGTTAGAAATGTCAAAGTGTCGCAGCTGCCAGGATGGCGGGCAGAACTTGGCAGGGATCTGCTGTCAGTGAAAAGGCCAAATTAGCTTTAGCGCCTAATTGAGCTTCTCATACATGCAGAACAAATGCGTCATTTCTGTTTTGCACAATGGTATTGTTTCCCGTACACAGGAACACAGAGTTTATTGCACTGACACAAGGCTAAATTAGTCTCCTCAATATTTCATTGTACCCACCACATTCATAAAAATTTTAGCTTAATAAGGTTGGTTTTAAATCTGTGCATGAGTTGCATTCGGGAAATGTTTGAATTGAATGCTGAATGCTGATTCACAAATTTCATTTATTTGAATCAATAAGAAAATAGCACAACTATGTGAATAATGTTCTGTTCAACAAGGCTCGCTTTTGCTACTTTTAAATGGTATAAACTGTGTTATAACTAATTTTAAATTGTCTATTAATGATTTGCAAAGTGTTACAACCTAATAACTTGATTATAAACCATTCATAAAGCCTTTATTAAAGATAGTCGTATTGTAAAGTGGCACAGAAAAAATTACCTTTAATTTCTTTGTATTTCACTCTCTCTGTTCTACTCTGTTTTGTTTTGCACTTGCTAATGTATCCCAACACACCCATGTAAAGCGCCCTGGGACAACTCTATTGTGAAGGGCACTATATAAAAATTATTTGAATCTAATTTAATTGAATACCTGAGGATATACTCAAAAAGTAAAATGAGCAGCACTACCCCAAATTCTGTCCCATATCAGCAATGGCTGAGAAGTGCTTCCACTTTCGAGAAAAGTTTTCATTGAAATCCAGCCTACAGCACATGGCACCTTTTACAGGTCTCACTGTACAAATCTGTTTGAACTTAGGTGAACTTAGGTGATCATTGTAGAGAGATTTAGCACAGCCGGCCCACTCAGGCACAAAAATTGTCCTTGGGCTCTTTGACAAATGGGTCACCTTGAAGGCATTGGTCTTTATTTTGGGCCACTTGTCCGTGAATCTTTTCTGCTATGGACAGTGGTCCTTCTGCTGGATGGCTAGTTCTGTCTAAATAACAGAGGGAAATAAGAACTCAAGGCTGCCAGGGAAATTCAACAGTTCAGATGTCTTGTGAATTATAGCAGCCCTTTTGATAAGCTGTATGGTCTCTGAAAGGAAGCAGGCCACTATATCCACGGTAATGGCTTGATAACATTTTAAAAGGCTGACCAACCTTACCCTTGTTACCCATCTTAGCACCTCCAGGATGAGTGCAGAGTGCATTGTGGGAGAGTTCTGACTAGCCAGAAAGCTTTGCCTAGGAGTACAGATCTGTCTACAAGGTCAACCATTGACCTCGCATTCAGCAACTGGCTGTAACTTGGAAAATAGGTTTAATGTGCACATATATTTTTGGGCTGAAGGTGTAAACATCATTTTAACCCATGTCTCCAGCTGCACTCCTGTCCACTTGTTTGCCAGCAATCCCTAAATAACAACCTGGGAAAATCAGTCCCAATAAGCACAGGATTTTCATCAGCTGGCTGGAGTGTGATTTTCAGTTTGGACCAGAAACCTGATTTGGACTATGCCTGCGCAGGAAGTACGTAATTTCCATCCGTTTGCTCGATTTTATGAATTGATGATTAACTATTTTTTTTTCCAGAAATGAAGCCCCTACAGCTACTTTTGCAGACTTTAAGGCTTAAGTATAATACTCTGATAAAAACCTGGTCACCCTTTTGATTTAGCTCATTTTTGGTTTATAATAGAATACTAAGGTTTGGTGTGAGATCTCTTCTGTGAGTGTGAGATTTCATCTGTGAGCATGAGAATGTCAGGTTAAGGCTGAAAGTGTGAGTGTCACGCCAGGTGCGTGACAGCTGGCAACCCTGCAAGGAGTAAAACTACTTCAGAAAAGGGCAGGAAGTGCCCAGCTGGATATAATCCGGAAAACAGCTCCGAACCCCAAGGAACTGTATTTGACTGTGCTGTTTGAAATGATTCACATAATTTTAGAGGGGAAAAAAACAACCATAAGAAGGGCCTTGTGTGACCATGCAGTTGTATTCACTGAATTTTCAGTCTCAGGTTTCCTTGTTTAGGCTGCTTCTGGGTCACTGGATTTAATGTAAATTGGAGTTTCTGCATTATATTTAATGACAATAAAGTTTTGCTTGTGCAGGAAGTCACAGGACACTAGAGTCCCCTGTCCCCACCCCCCCGCAGGCATCGTTTTGAATGTGATGATCCGTTTCATGGCCAACTGGACCATCACGACAATGGAGAAATCACCCTGAAAGCAAAGTTATCGAAGAATTAAGATATCTCTCAGGCAGACTATGAAGGTGAACCGGCCAGCTGGCTGCATCATGTGACCTGGGACATGCAGAACTCTCTGGGGGATAGCTCCAGTACAACACCCAAATGAAAAGCATCATCCCTAAAAGACTTATAGTCATTTGCGAAGCACCACCCTCCTGTTTCGTGGGGTATGTTAGAAATGTGATGAACGGACGCACAGCCGAATGTGACTCTCAAATGAATTTAAATATTGTAATCCAAGCGGAAGTCCTGATTCTGTCTGTGTCAGGCCAGTGACATAATTACCAGTTTTAAAAAGACACCGCGTATTCCATTGAGTTTGGTTGTCAATGGCAAGTAGGCTAAATTATGAAGGACCACAGAGCCACCCTGCCCTGGATAAGTAAGAGATAAACCACTCGAGGGGTGCAGTTACATGAAAATAATCAACGACAACTTGGTGTAATGTGGCCCAACACGAAGTGAAAGTGGTTTATCCCACTGGTAAACCGGATGACATATAGCGGATGAAAGATAATAACAGAATAAGCAAGTCACGTAAGCAGTCATTCTTATCGGCATAATTTATGAGTAAAAGTCACAAAGGTTTTTATATTAACATTAAAACGTGTTAATATATAATTGTTATCAGGCTGCTGAAACTACCCTTGCAGTTACACGAAAATAATCAACACCCATGTGACAGAAAATAGTATTTATCAAAGCAGCCATTTAAATGGTGGATAGACAGATGTATATTCAAATACAAGGCACAGAAGGTTTGGAATCCGACACATTAGGTACTGACTAGCAGCACGAGGTATTAGTGTAAGGGTGACTCAATGGATAGTGCTGAGGCTTAACAGACCTCCAGGGCTTGGAGGTTTAACTCCCACTAATGTCTATGAGCTTGCATGTCCTCCTAAAGTCCAAAGACATGCAGTATGGTCCGGCTTCACGGGGGGGCAGGGTGGGCCTGGCCCAACTAATCACAAGGCTGGCCCACCCAGCCAAGAGGGGGGAAGTGAATTTTTTTATATATAATTCCCCCCCCCAAAAAATCTTCCTGGCCCACCCTGTTACCGATAGCTGGAGCCGAGCCTGAGTATGGCTAATTCACATCTCTACAATACATGTAGTGCACGATATGTAATAATATCATACATACGAGGTACTTCATTATATCACTTACATACAAGTAACTTTATGCTGCCTCAATAAGTAATATCGTTGCCTAATGCAACACTGAAGAGTAGCGACGATTTTGTGGTTATTCAAGGACATATTATCAGCTGGCTTTGTCTGCTTTTTGTATGCATGTGACACCCAGATTTTCATGTCAGATTCTTCAGTTGTTTTCATTACGGTGCTAATAGGATCATTTGCACAGGATTACACACTATCAGCCACTCTTTCTGTGTGATCTCACTTTAATTGTTAAGCAGACTCGTCTGCTGGCAGTATAATCTATGACCACCTTGATCTCGACATATCTACGACATATAATAGTTAGTAGTGCATTTTGCATGATTATACTATTTGAGACAAGATTCCAAATCAGAGATCCACACAAGCATTGCATTAGATGAGGAAAATATTCTGTGAGGACTTTATATGTGAAATATGAAATGACTGAATAAAATGACAATAAAAATGGGAAACTGTTGTCCTTGGGGAGGAAGAATGGTAGCAGAAACAGGAGGGAAAGCAAAGCATCTTGGGAAAAGCAAATGACCTTTTGGTAACAAGGTCACGATGAACAGGGCTGGGAGCAGCACGTGCTTTTTTACTACAGGCGCTGTTCTTAAAAGAAAAATGTACATTCCTGCAGGTTTTCTGTTGTTACCGGTGCCCATGACGAGGACAACTGGGTTATGCAAATATTTTGCAGTGAGAATGAAGAGCCTTTCAGCTTTCATTGTAGTCATCAATTTAGGGGCCAATTAAGGAAGAAGCGTTGAATCTTTAATTGGGATGTGAAGAGCTACATTTTAATCTTTGCCGAAATAGCCATTTAATGGTGAGCCGTATCTGATGGAATGTACCTGTCTACTTAAAGTAAAATTCATCGCGGTGCCCAGTCATGGTGCTCAGTCTGCTGTGGGCCGCTTCACCATGTAGGGTCTAGGGCAAAATAAAAAAATATATGAAGTGTGTTGCTTGCCTGTTGCAACACATAACGTCTAACAGCAAAGCAGAGGACGGACTAGAGGAGAGAGGGAGCGGAACGCCGGGCCGTCAGGAGACACAGCACGCTCTGGCCAGTCCTTGGCGATGCCCGGGAACGTTATTAGATGGGGGTGCACGGCATATGCCACACAAAGATGCTCATCCCTGAGATCAGGAGACATCCTTAAATAAGTCTCGCCCCACTGCTTGTCTGGCCAAGGCCACTGGGCTCCGGGGCCAAGCCGGTACACCTTGGGGCGCGAGTTATGTACATTTAAATGAGCTTCTCCTTAAATCCGGGGAGCGCGAGCTCAGATGGAACGGAACTGGGACTCGCTGGAGGATTAAGCCATTTTGGTGCGGTGGCTGAAAAGTGTAAGATTACCTTTGGCCCCTAGAAGCCTTTGATAGCTATGGAAAATAACTTTTTTTTTTTTTTTTGACATAATTACTTAGCACAGAACGACAAACCACCTTAATAGCTAAACTCAGAAAAAGCAAGAAAAAAATAGCGTCTTTTGTTACGTTACTTTTATTGATGTAGCAGGTGGTTTTTCGGGTAAATAAGCATATGTGCATCAGAATGTAACGCTAAACAACGACTGTTTTCAAAGTAATAGCTTTTGCTTTCCCCAAGGTAAAAACATTGAGTGAAATTAATTTATCCTCTGGAGGGAAGAGTGTGGGGAGCAGCAGATCTGCCTGTGTGCTATGCCGTCGCAGGGTGGCATGGGCATCATCGCGCCTTTCTTTCTTAACGGCAAACTTTACCGATGTCTATTCTCGGCAGTCTTTCGAGTTTAGCTAGAGCACAGTTTTATTTATTGAATTCCCTTCTTATACTTTTGCTCCCTCCAGGGGCTGCAGTTTGTCACCTTGCGCCACCAGGTGTACCAGGCATTGGCGTTTTTCCTGCTGCACTCCCGGTCCATGAGGCCGCAGGTGGGGGGCGGGGAGGGGCGGAGCATTGCCTCCTGAAAGGGGTCCATGGGGAAACCTCATCACCGCAACATTTCCATTTTAATTGCTGCAAATGGGTACAAATGTACCTAATTTAAAACAGCAAGAAGAGCACTGCCTCGCTTAATTGCGGTCAAACCGTCTCGATTTCCCAGTGCGCCGGGGTGGGGGGGCAGGGGGGAGGGGTGGCGAAAGCAGCTGACTAGGCAGATTTGGGGGGGGGCTGTGATCAGCCTGGGGGAGATGGTGACTCAAAGGGCAGCATCACTGCGGGAAACCTGGAGCTCAACCTCACGGAAATCCAGCCAAACACACGTCGTGAAATCCGTCATTTCAGTGATTTCTACATAGCTTCTTTGCAAACTTTTTTTCCCCAGAAAAAAGGTTGACGCCCACTCAGCACAGGAACCCTAACCTTATGGGGAGGGGGAAGGCCAAAGCAGGTTGGGGGGTGTTTGCCCATGCTCAGAAGCCCTGCTCCATCCTTGCTGTGCTTCTGTGATCCATCCCCTCTGCCACCTCTTCCCCTTCCTCCCTCCCTCGAGCCACCCCGAGGGTCCTGCCTGGCCCCCATGTCCCTCAAACACATCAGACTCCCCTGTCAGACCCAATCTGTCTGTGCACTGTGCCAAGCAGCCCTTGGTGTCCGCGAGCTGTGTGCCCCCGACTCTCCCACCCCCACCCCAACCATGGAACCCAGCCAGATACCATCTCTCCTCTCCTCTCCCACCATTTATCAGCTTCAAAGCCATGACATCCATGACATCTTATTTTGTTCACGCTGAGCAAATGTGGAGATTGTCTTAAAAAAAAAACAAAAACAAAAAATAACCAGGCACTTGGCACCATTCAGCTGTCATGCTGGTCCATGTATCGCAAACTTGGTACCGAGCCTGTCCATTTCCAATACACAGCCACACAGCAATCATTACACAGTCAGATTACACGAGGTTCCTTATGCCACTGCCCTATCTGTACCACCAGGGCTGGATCTAGGCACACGCAAACTAGGAAGCTGTTTAGGTCCGGACCAGCTGAATGCCCCTCCTCCAGCAGAGGTGGGCAAGAGGTCCAGAGAGTAAAAATCCAGTCCAAGAATGTATTTAAGCATATTCTTGTCTTTGTGAAACTCTTTGAATTACCTTGCACCTGAATTGTGCTATATAAATAAACTTGCCTTGATTTGACTAAGATTTTATTTCAACCAACCAGTTGGTTATATACAGTTACAGTCATGGCTTGCTCAACTGGTTGGCTGAAACAAAATCTTGGTCTGGACATCTACAATCCCTGCAATACCAAGTACTTAAGTTTTTAAAGCAAGAGTCTTGTCTGTGTTAACTTCCATGAAATAAGACACTGGGGGAATTAAGTGTCTAAATAAAAAATAGACTCCCTTTCTCGGGGGAAAACAGGATCAGGGCGAATTTCATGGCCCTCTGAGTCACGGACTGGCTGGGTGACCTGTGGATCTGTGCTTTTGTTCGGTGGCCATGTCCCACCTCTGCCGACGACGGTAAAACACAGCTGACCTTCAGAGAATACAAAGCCGCTTTTCAAAGCACAATGATGACTTATTCAAAATGTATTTTTAAATACAAACTAAGTATTTCAGATTAGGAATTTTACAAAACCTTAGCATGTGATGTATTTTTTAAATCTTTATCTTCCTCTGATTACCTTATTTTATTCTAAGTCTATATTGGGCTTAGCTCCCTATTGTCGTCGTGGCAACCAGTAGACTGGTACAGGTTATGTACATGTGATCACTGCTGACAGAATGAATAGGACTTGCTTGTAGCAGTTAGGCTGTAATCGTATGTCAAGGAGGTGAGCAGACAGCACCGAGATCCCCAACCCAACTCCGCCCCCCCGCCTGCCCGCACCACCCCACCTCCCTTTAGAAATGGGAACTCAAACTGCGCCTACAGAGGAGGGGCACAGGACTCTCCATGCGCCATGGGGGGGCGCTTGCTGAATTAATTGAATTTGTTGCTTGAATAGAAATTAACACTGCCTCTGTTAATCAGTAAATCATTCACAGTTTCCAAATCTGGGAGTCATGTTTCTTTCCTTGCCAAATAATTAGCATAATAGATTCAAGGGGTAAGGAGAGCATGAGAATTTGCCGTCGCTCTCTCCTCCCAAGGATCCCCCCGGTGCTCACAGGCCACGATCGGCCACCCCTGGCTCCCAGAGAAGACAAACACTCCACTCAAGGCTCTATGCCTCTCTGCCCACATCAAATTGTTTTGTTCCTTTACAACTTATTCACTAATGCTTTACATTAACTGCACCTTGAAAATGTCTTTATAATGCATTTATATAACATTCATAAGCAGCATCCAAGTATACCTTAACATTGTAACCTACCTTAACAGCTTTACTATACATTAAAGTAAATGAAGAGCGTTACCTTTTACTCTTTGGCAGAAGCTTACAAGATTTCTGCACGTTTCGGCAGCTGGCCTGTCATTCTGCCTGTCACACAAGAGTTGGTCTGCCAGTGGTCAGCTTGGGATTCCCACCCCGATAAGCGAAGCAATCAGAGGTCATAGCAAAGACAACACATACTCTTGGGTTAGAAAAAAGACTATAGATCTTCTCTTTATATATTTATGTAGTTAAGGTTAAACAGTAACAGTAAAACATTAAACAGTAAAAACATGAATCTCTTCTGTTTTCTGGGAAGTCACTGCCATCTCGCTGGATGGCTAGATGCACATCGCTTTGGCTCCCAGACCCTCTCCTCAGGACCACTTCAGCCATTCCTTGTGTTTGTTACATTTCACCTCCAGCACAATTAATTAATAAATTAAGTTAATTAGTTGAATAACATGATGAGCTGTTGATTAGCCAAACACAGGGGGCTAGTGGTAGAGTTAAAAAAAAAAAAATACATGGGTGTATTGGATGGGCGCTGCAAATACTGGAATGGCATTAGGATTTTTTCAAATGGTTTGACAAACACCATAATTTGCATTAGCGTGAAGATCACTGAAATATCACTTTCTTTGATTGCCGAAGACTTTTGCTGAATACTGTACATATTATTTTTTTGGTGGCCAATTGACTCCAAAGATGCTTTAACAAGCGAGCAATAATACAACAGCAGTCCTCCCTGATCAGGTTCAGGCTTATATGCAAATTCTGGGCGACAGCTCAAGCCAGTGTAATTAAAATGAAATGCACACTGGCAACAGTATCCCGTACGCCCACATATTCCGATCGGGGCCCCTAGAGGCCCCAGGACATGAGCTTTGCGGAGATGCTGTTACGAGGAGCAACAGCTGGCGGGAAGGTGGTTTGTAAGTGTCCCCGTCTCTGCAGCCGAACACCAGCGGGACGCCACTCTACACCGGGATGCCATCCAGCTGCTCGGTGAAAGGGGCGGGGCACGGGGACCGGGCGGAAAAAGTCAAGAGACAATGGGCAAGATGAGTTGAGTAGGGGGGTCAAAGGTCGCTCGGTTGCTAGGCGATTAATTAGCAAAGGCCTTGCTTCTCAGTATAGCTTTAGGGGATGATTAATTATCAGCTCTCTCCACAGACTTGCTCGCAATATTAGAGTGAGGCTGAATCTTGATTCGTCACCCCCATGCGGCACCTGAGATGAAACGTTTCAATGGCGGCGACAATGGAGGCGTCACGGAAACAGAAGAACTTCAAAGGCAGCAGGAATTCTCACATAAAGATTGCTGGCATCTGTACCCTCGTCATGCTTTGGCGCACTCTCGTCTTATATACCGCATCTTGAGGCAGGTAATATTTATGCTTTTGGCGTGGGTGTCCCGGATATGCTGCCTGCTAGCCATATGAAATCTCGTCAGACTTGATATTTGAGCTGGTGTGATGGTACATGATGCATTTTTATTCACTGGCATTATTGACTGGGGACGGCTGCACCTATTGATTGACATGGTACTTGGATTGATCCCGGAAGCTTAAAACTAACTGACCTGTACTCTGTAATTAGGTGTGTTTTTCTTACTGGCATTACTATGTCAGTATAATTCATATAGAGCGACTGTCAACCCGTCCATGTACTTACAAGCGGGTCTTTGGCACTCATTAGTGTGTGTGACAAAATATTTTGAGTGAGGAGACAAAAATGAACTATGTTTTTGTCCTGGGTAAAAATTAGGATCAAAAGGTTTGTTAAAATTAGGCATGGTGTTGAACCCTGGACATATACCATATGAAAAAATAGCATCTTGCAAAGTACTTTGCATTGGCCCAAAATCTGGAATGTGTTTAAAACCCCAAACAACGAAAATGAAAAGCTAGAAGCAACGCAACATCAAAATGATGTGTTCTCCCATCAGCTCAGCTTTTCTATGCACTTATTTCTATGCCTCTGCCACATAACACGGCCTTCCTCCCAAAGACAAGCATTTCGAGAAATACAGCAAACTCTGCTTGATCGATGGCCATAGTGCTTGCTAAGAAGGACTTCCCACACACATCAAAGGTTTATATTCACATTTGGAGAGTAAAAGAACAAAAACTGATGGCTGAACATGGTAAAGACTCGTGGAAACATCACGGTTGGATGGAATGAGATAACAAGACCCTACTCCCAGAAAGCCAGTCACCGAACCCAAAGAAGATTCTAGAGGGAATCTCTAACAAAACCGCCCTGCACTTTCACCCTGCTACCCACATATCTGCCATAGTTCAGCTGTCAGAGATTTTTAACCCACAAACATCAAGGGCATCACTGTGTTTTCAAATAACAGGAGGGACTACCTATTGAGCGCCTGTGAGTAACACCTATGTTACATTTACATTTAACATATTTAGCAGACACTTACATCCAAAGCAAACCAGAGCAGAACAAATGAGACCAATGTCACATTGCAAACGTTCACGCTGTCGAGTCAACTAGGTGTAGGTGTAGGTGTACGTGCAGCTAGGCTGATTTTCCGATGAATGCCCAGGTACAAGTGTAAGCAGTATTGGAGCAGGAGCAACACAATGACACCTAACAAAGCAAAAAGTCAGTGATCTGTGCGGCGGATATGGGAGGTTTGATTGCCGATGGTTTACCTTCATCGTTATCCAACTGGCAAGTGGAAAAGCCCTTCCTGTGGCAGACTTTAAAATGCAGCAATCAGGTTTACATTCATAAAGTGAGATTTTGTCTTAAAACAGTCCAGAGTTGAATGTGCATCCTCCGTTAATCTACAGGAGAACCCCCCACACTAATAATGAACACCCGCAGCTGACATGTGCTGCTTAATTTCGGGGCAAATAGCTATATGTCTGTGTAAAAACTTGCTAATGCCAGCCATAAATGGTCCATGTTGCACTTTCCAATGTCACAGTAGCCAAGGGCATCCCAACTATTGGAACATTTGCAGCATTCACAGCTCATCTGACGGCTAAGGGAATGTGGGGAGCTCGAAGCCCAGGGAACATGGTTATTATTTTCATAAAGGAACCACAATTAAGTCAACAGAACCACACAAGATATCTTCCATTTGAAAACTTGTATCCGGGGAAGTAATTAAAAGCACAGGCTTATACTGTATATGTTATATTAAAGCCCACAAAAATTGAATATACTTTGCAAATGAAACATTCTAGAAGCTAAGGAACTAAAAAGTAGAGGGCAGTTATTTACTTTAGTGAGTCAAATGCCAGCATTTGTATCTCATTTCATTTAAAGCACCTTCGCCCTACGCCTGGGGCATGACATTCTGCAAATATAAAATGCTGCAGACTATGTAACGTTCCGCTCAGCCAGATGCTAAAATAGAGAGGTAAGAGTTATTCATAAAGATGGATATTTATTAAAGGCAATTTGAGGTTCCCTTAATGTTCATAAGAACACTATGAATAAAACAAATGATTAGATAAGAGAATCACTGTTACATTATGCATAAACTGTCGCCCGGCCAGTCTACTCTCCAGGAGGTATTCAATTAAGTTCATTCTTCTACAACTCTTTTACTGCCGTGTGAGAATTACATACCTCAGAAATATTTCATTTTGGTAAATGACAGTTCCCAGGTATTTACAAAAAAAAAAAAGCATTTGTACTCAAAAGTGTTACCATGATTTCCACTCACCAATCAAAATATTTACTAATAATATTTCATTAACGCTGATAATGGTAATGAATGGTAATTAATACTGAATGCCGTCCAGGTCGCCTAGTGCAGTGTTTTGCATGCCGGTCCTTGGTGGTCCAGATGGTCAATGTTTTTCTCCCCTCCTCACTCCCAGGGAATTGGGTGAGAGCAAAAACGTGGA
>JAODKN010000045.1:12652661-12665263 GCA_026774425.1 Petrocephalus zakoni
TCCTATTGGCCTTTTTAATTGCTTCCCCACACTGGAGAGAGTGGGACATGGAAGCATCAACATACACACCAAGGTCTCTTTCACAATCCTGTGAATCCTGTATTTCCGTGGCACCCATAAAATACTTGTGTCTTGTATTTAAATAAAATTAAACCTTTAATGGTACCTATCACCATATTACTGTCATCACTTATTTTGTGTATTGAAATTGTTTATTGACTGTATAGCTTATATAGTGCATTTGGTATTTATGGTGAAATTAGAGAGACATTCTCTCCTTTCTTATTTTATTTTTTTTTTACCATTGAGAGAAAATGTGTACCCCCTAGAAGCACAAGCTGTAAGCTAGTTCATTTGAAATGCAGCAATATTTTAGTCCAAAGTAGTACTTTAGTACAGGATAAATGGCTGTTTTGTGTCTGTTTGACAAATGTGTAATGCATCCTACCAAGCACATACACCAAGTTTGATGTGTCTTGAAAAACAGCCTTGGGTCAAACTAGGCTGCGCCACTGCACAATAAGGTGAAGTGACTTCCTGCATCTCGCAGCAAAGCCTGCACTTTTTTTGATACATGTGTGGGTGAGGGACGGGACAGAGCCGCGTTTTTAATTAGTCTGGCTGTTGGTTTGCTTGCTCGTGAATCTTCATCAAACATGGCCAGATGGATGGCGCTGGCGTACATCACACGAGGAACTATTCTCTGAGCCTCCGTCTGTAAGACTCCGAGGGCGATTAAAGGGGAAGCCGCCATCCTTGGATAATTTCATCTCTCGGCTAAAAAAGAAAGAAAGAAAAAAAAACAGAAAAAGTAATGATTAAATGCCACCCCCGCCCAGCACACGTGCGTGTGTCTCGTGAGATTCCTGTGGGCTCTCTGGCCTCCTCTTACAATCCAAAGACACGGGACCTGGCATCATGAAATCGCACATTGTTCTTATATGTTTGAGTGTGTGGGTGACCTTGCAATAAACTGCCATCTTGTCCAGGGTCTTCTGCTGCCTTGGGCCCTGCCTGGAAGAAACTGTAAACTCCCCATAATGAATATGCAGTTTGATGGATGGATAGATGGATGGATGGATGTGAATGATTGAATAATGTGAACTGTACGAATGAGCACATGATGATTTTGAACATTCTCTTGATTAGATGATCAACTTTTGCTTAGATATCCTGCAACCCTGTAATGGAACTATAGAAGATTTTCAAAATTCAAGAATTTTATTTGTCACATGCATAAATGTACACCAGCAGTGCAATGAAACTGCTGCCATTTCAGACTGCAATGAAGGTAGAATGATAACAAAATAAAAATAATATATTAACAAACATAGTACTAAAAATAGACTAGAAATATATATAAAAATATATAAGTAGTATAGATTAAAAGTTATAATAAAATATTTTAGACACTATTTAAAGTGTAAGTTGCAGTTATATAATTTTTAATTGGTGGTATTAATGATCCTAATGGCCTTCCCTGTATGGATTGATGGATATTTGGCTCTATAAAACAGGAAATAGATCCTTTTCATCCCAGGAACCATGTGAGCAAGGATAGAAGACAGATCAAAGCATTTTGAAAATAAGAATGTACTATGTATTTATGTTAGATTTATGTACTGCGTTATTATCAAATGTTGCATCTTCATCCAGCCAAACACATGAAGCTGTAACCTTGTTATAGAGCACCACATTTTTATTAACCTCTATCACACCAAAGGCTTCTCTAACAGGGGAGTAATGTGTCGCAAATGCTAGAGCAGATGGACGAATGGAATGAAATCGATGGATGGGTCATTTTCCTGTAGGTCTGTAGCTGCTTGTTGGTGGGTGGTCGGCGAGAAGCGGGCAGGATGTTGACGAGTAAAACAGCCATCAGGTTAATTGGCTTGGTTGCCAAAAGTGCTAAGGTCCACCATTCCATTAGGAAAGTTTTTCCATCTCACCACACCATCACAGCCTCCTCGCGATGTCTAATCTCACTGGCTGAAGCCGAAAGGGTTTGAAAATACAGCTTTCATAGGCGCAGTTACCTGTCGGAAACAGATGTTTGGTCATTACGGATCATGATGCACACGTAACAGACAGGATCTGTCACATTAATTTGTCACATAAAAAAAGGAAAACAAAGAGGCTTTGAACCCTGTTAATCAGTTTCTCGGAGCTGGAGGTGAAATTTCCCGAGAAATGCCAGCAGGCGGTTTAAGGTGACCCACTGAGCTGTGTACCTTATGGGGCGGTGAGATTGCACGAATCTTGCCGCATAATATCCCCAACATGCAAAGTGCATACTGATGCAAGAAACTGGGTACAGTGTGCTGTTACTCCTGCCATGAAACGTTGCCGGAATCCAGTGATTCACAATTGCATGATGTTTTATATATTTAAAATGTAAACGCTGGCATAATAGGTTACTAACATTCCATCAAATATTGGAATACCTGCTAACGAGCTGCACTCGTTCAGTGTTCCTGATGCCAAGGAGGCTCGATGGCGCCCTCCATCTCATGACCAGGTATCATGGGAAATGCAGCAAATTGTGGCACAGCACAACGATTCTGTCCAATCTGATTCCCGAGCACAAACGTGCTGTTGCATAACCAGGCATTTTTTGCTGGCTGGAACACCATGTGAAAAACAATACTGTAATCTCCTGGGTTTTATGTGCCTCCGTTTAGACATTTCAAATCCCACACTGGGCTCAAAGGCCATAAAGCACGTTCATGCTTACCTTAAGCAGCCTATGCAGCTCTGCAAAACCCTGGCATTCTCTTTGAACAATGCTGGTAAAACACCAATAATACCACGTATGTTGCATAATACCAGGTATAAGATATTTATAACATTCTCCTTATAATCCATCCATCTTTAAAATGGCTATACAGTAAAGAGTCATGAAAACCATATAGCCATCTCAGGATGCACTGGGCACAAGGCAGGGGACACCCTGTACCGGAAGGCCAACTAATTTTTAACACAATTCATTTATTGCATTTTGGACAATAGGAGTTAAATTTGCAGTAGAGTACATTTTGATGCTGATTAGAGCATATTTCCTGCGGACTGGACATTTTCCTTGCAGAAATGGCGGATCATGACGTTCGCCAGTGGTCACTTTCCTTGAAAGGTGTGCCATTAAACTGAGATAATGTCTCTGTCAACTTGGCACGTATGCTGTGGAAAAGCAGCCTCCCAGCTCCGGCAATGGGAACTGTCACACACTTAAGGCGCAACTCGTTCCAAAAGCCTAAACACGCTGGCGCTTTAACCAAATGTAATTCCATTACCGCTAATTAAATATCATGACTAAATCACAAGGATCCAATTGTGTCCATGCCCCCTTGCATCTCACCATATGGAATGCAAATAATCAATATTTGCAATCTGCTCACAGCCTTGGTCTTCCAGACTGTGAGTGGGTGCGATTGGAAGTCCACGAGAAGTGTAGGAGAATCTGAAAATCCCAGGCAATGCACACAGCAACATACACTCACACGTACGCAAATGGGTAAGGAAATGCACCCTTCTGATTAAAAGCAACATTGCATGTGATTTTTGCAAAAACACCAAAGTTAACAAAATTCTTTTATAGTGATGAGCTGTTCTGCTCCTGCCCTTCAGTGATGACTTGCTTAAGATGTTGATGTTCAAACACAACCAGTCATGAGAGACCCTCAAAGCATCTTAAATTGAAACAAATACAGAACTTCATGTTATAAATATCTTATACCTGGTATTATGCAACATACGTGGTGTTTTCAGGAAGGGCATTTGTGCCAACATTAAGTGCGACTTACCAAGATCACCAAGATGGATCTTCCTCAGTCAGTCTAGAAAATACCCCTAGAAAGAGGACCAGTAGATTGGGATTGATGACCTTTGCATGCTGAAGTTCTCATCATCAACAAGTTCTCATCATTGACAAACCAGTATATAAATTAAATCAGCTGTTACGATAATTAATTGATGGTTAATAATGCGGATCCAAGGCTAATAGCTCATTTAGACGGCTTATTAATACTGAAGGACTTGGTTAAATCCTTCATTGTGGATAGGTCCCATTAAATGCGATAGAAAGCTGTTTGGCTGCATGTGACACAGGATGTATTAAGTACTAATAAAAAGCAGAACTGCCAGCTTAACTTGCACCCATCGCTGGCATACTACCACTTTAGACTTAATTGTGAGTGTGGATACCGAAGAATCAGTACGCCATCAGCTGCAGCTCACGTGCTACTTTATAAAGTTCTGTGTGCTTCACAGCAGAGGTGCTTATGTGACATGTCAGTGACAGTGTTTTTGGTTCCCCGCATTTTAACATGTGGGGTCTCTGCATGTCATTTGCCTAAAGTGTGGTTGCGGCGCCATATTTTGCACTAATCGGCATTAGCTATATTAGCCTGGCATGCGACACACACAAACCCAAGCAGCCACACAAATCAGAAGGGAACAGAAAATGGTTACCAAACTCAGTCCTTCATAGCTCAACAAGACGGGAGAGGGAGGGGCGCAGGCTGGTCGAGAATCTGGGAGATGATCTAATCTAAAAAGATGTACAGCATCCTGTGCATCTTACTCCCCCGTTCAGATACCGTGTCCATGACTGATCACAAACTCTTCACCTCTGAATAACTCTGAAGCATTACTGTACAGAAGGCAGCACAGTGGGTATCTGGGGGATTTGTTCAGTGACAAATGCATTTATGGGAGCTGGTTTGCAATCAAGTGTTTCACATGGGGGAGATTGTAATCTTTCATATGTTCAGGAATGAAATCGGGTTAAGATGCTCGGCCTGTGATCAGAAGGTCGCCGGTTCAAATGCCAGGGCTGGAAGAGCGATGTCACCATTGGGCCCCTTAGCAAGGGCTCTTAATCCCTATTTCCTCCAGGGACGGGCTCACCCGCCATAAAATGTAAGTATAAATGAATAAGAGGCGTGGACAATTTTTTCTAAAGAGCTCGACTGTGGTTGTAGTCAGCCTCAGAGAAGTGAAACTGCAGGGTTTGACCCAGGTACTTGGGCCTGTTCATTTCCGTGGAGCCTTGGAGGCTTATAGAGAGACACACTGACAGTAAAAATGATATGTCCTCAAATAAGATACTAGCAGCCCAGAGGACATAGTCTAAAGAGACTATTTGATTGCTTCCCCCAGAAAGAACCTTCTTTAAATTAAGTAGTTTTACTTTATCCTCTTCTTGGTGAGATCATAAGAGGGCACTGTATGGAGATATTTTTTTCATGCTGTGATGCCTTGTTTCTCTTCTGTCTGATCACCTCTGAACCAGCACCTGTTTCCACCTTGTATTTATTTGTGTTATGGTGCAGGAGCTGACTAACAGACCAGATACACAAAGATAAAAAAAAAAAATTAACGAAGGCCACCTTGCGTGCACATCGTGACCGATTTGATCATAGACATTATGCAAAGAGTCGTCTCTGCTAAAGTGAAATAAGTTGATGAAGAACGTTGCCAAAAGACCATTCCGGGTGATTTCCAGCAGTGAAACGGAAGCAGGGATCAGGCCACTGCCTCCACAGTGACGAATACTTCCACATTCCTCTTTTATTTCGATCTCAATTCGCACTTGTGGGGAAACAGAGAGCCCTCTGTCCCGGCGCGTATCAATGTACCGCCTTCGTCGGCCCTCTCTCCCTCAGTTTCAAAGTCGGAGGAATGGAGTAATTGGGGATTAGGAACCGATGGATCTGCTCTTCTTGCTCGCACGCTTCCCGGCATGAATAGAAGCAGCCCTCTTCTTCTGGCTCTCGAGAGGGATTCCTAAGAGCACGCCTCCCTGGGGTTGAGGGATAACCGGTCAGCCCTGTTCCCTCCAAATATTCAACCCACAGCTGAAGGCTAGAAGGGGTTTTTAGGGGGCATATACAACATTTTTTTGCATTTTTAGAACCATAGATTTATTTTGAGCCTACTGCAAACTTTGCCGGCCCAAAAGAGAAGCACAATTATGCAGTTTGCATTTAAAGGAATAAAATGGGCATTCATTCTGGCATGAACATCTGGACCCACAAAACTTGGTCTGCGTAGGGTGTTTCTCGGACATGTTATTCTCTTTAGTAGTGACATACCCATCTAGATATATTTAAGAGGGCTGAGAAGACCTGAAAATAAGTGACTTTGTCATATAGCACCATATGGTGCAGGGTGTGCACTGTAAAGGCTGCTCACATCCTTAAACTCCCTGTCGGTGAGGACACCTACTAGTCTTTTTGTATTCCTTTTCTTTCCTGTTTTCATACCCTTTTTGAGCAAAAATATACTTTGAAACTAAGCCCCCCTGTCACACAGAATGCACATATACTTAATTTGCTTGTCACCTACCCTCCATGGCCCTCTCGGATGGTTTTGCCACTATTTACGGGCTGACACAGCAGATCTCGCACGTTCCTCTGGCTTCGCACCTGGATATGACATGTTAATAGTGCCTTCGCCCGTGTTCTGTTTTGAGGGGTGCTGTTTTAACACTGACTGAGACAAGCGGATCGGGAGACGTGATCGCTGAGCTGTAGAGAAGCTGAAATATATATACGTGCTCAATCAGAATCCAACTGAGGATTCACTCTTTTGGCCAGGGACACCTGCCTGTACTAGGGATAGGCCTCAGCAGCATTGGTGCTTACATTCGTAAACAAAATTGAGCATAAATTAAGAAAATGAATAATACAAAATATTTTATTTAAAAGTAGGTGCAATAGTGCAAATCAGATTACAGTCAGTCAAACGGTACTTACCAAATGTGAACAAGTTTAAATACAGCTTAGAACTAGCTTCCCGAATAGCAACACTTAAAAAGAATGCAATGGCAAAAACTATTGTTTTTATAAGTATACTGTAAGATGGTGAGGGGTAGATTGGGGCTGAATTGTTCCTGATTGACGTTGCTATTTGAGGCTATCCCCATGTTAATCCATGCACACTAATGACCATGCTTACTCAAATGAAGTTTGACAAACTGGCAGAGAAAGGGGCTGTCAGTCAGATGTTTGAGAGGGCAGAGTGATTGCACAACAGCTGGAGTTTGGACCTTTCTTAACTATTTTGGCTCCTGTTTGCCCCTGTTGTTTCTATTTTTGAGGTTACTCTCGGAGTTTGCCATCTCTGAAGAGCCACAGGCTTTCGGCTTTCTGGGGAAATGGTTTGCTGTTTGTCTTATACCCCACTGTTTTGTTTGTGGTGTTATATATAAATGAAAAGGAAAGTAAAACATCATGGCACATGAATGTTGAGGAAGCATCAACCACTGAAGTGTTGTCATTATGGGAACTGCCTCATCATGCACACAGACAAGGAATTAATGAAGTAGGACATATGTGACGAAGTTTTGGGCTTCAATGGCCCGGGGACCTGGTGCATTGGGGTTGTCAAACATCTTGGTCGTCCATCCTTTCCTGATTCCCATCTCTGGAGTAAAACCCCAGGGACTGTCCATTCCGGTGGCTTTTCCCAAATCCAGACAGAGGTAGACAGGCAGGCAATATTATAAGAGTAGGGTTTGCGGGGGAGGGGGCCATAATGCGAAGTGAGGAAGACGAAGCCGTCGCTTGTCTACGCTGAGAATGAGCTAGACTCCTGCAGTCCTTTGGACCTCGTCGTTTCCGGAGTTTTATTGGTTTTATGTGGCACCCTTTTCGAGACGCCGTGCCCTGATATCATGCATTAGTTAGAGTCCAGTTAAGTATCACTGTGACTGAAGTGGTGATCCTTTGCTCTCCGCCCCTGAGGCCATAGTGGGTGGTGAATAACCCCTTAAGGCACCTGTCCTTTCGGGAATGCGTCGTACTGCCGCACTTTCAAGGGTGCATTCCACGGAGACCATTCACGGGGGGGAGCTACACGGAACTGGCTGCCTACACGTTCTCGTGTTTGTCGTCCTCGTCACACCTTTCAGGAGTCGATGTACTATTTATGAAAGGGGCTCAGTTTGTTTCCGAACCAACGGCAAGCGTAGAATCAGTCAGGTCAATCTCTAGGAGTTCTTTTTTTGTTCCATTCCTGAGGCAATGGTGCATTTTATATGCAAGACATTAGGGGGTTCAGTCTTCTTGTGGGTCATGGTTCATCTGCTTTTTCAGCACTGCGGTCCATCTGGTTTCCAAGTCCCTAGAAACGATTCACAACCTCACAAAGGTGGTTATATTGCTCGGTACAGAAGTTTGGGTGGAATCGCTTCTTTCCTTGCCTAGTTAGGACAAAACATTGTAGATAGTGTGGCCTCCAGGACCACAGCAGTAACTGCTGTGCCGTTACCTACCAAGGACCACTATCATTTTATCATTTTAAGAATAACCACAATCACAAATACCTCTGTAGCAGTATCGTACATGTGGTTAACTTGAATTTTGCTAGTGACTTTCTCAGTTTATATGGGCAAAAAAGGGGTACACCACCTTGAATACCAATGCATGCTTGATATTGACATGCATTATAGGCAGAGATTATCTTAATAATTATAATGACAGCATTAGCATGAGTGCAGATGATGAACCCTGATACCTCAGTAATACCAGAGCTCTACGCTACACAGTTTATGGTAATATCTTAAGCATTTTACAGAATATTAACTACCTTGATAGTTTTGTTACTGCTTACTCAGTTGACCAAACATTGACAGATATGGAGCTATAGCCCCCTCCCCTGCAGAGTTTAGGCTCTGTCCGGTCGCTTCATCACCGTCTTGCTAGGTTCTGGTCTGACCTCCCTGCATTTCCAGTTGGTATATCCCTCTGCGGGAGGCACTGATGCAGAAGAGCCGGGCCTCGGGTCCCAACACGACTCGTCCCTACACCTGCCCGGTATGTCTGCACCAGCTGCTCCTCAGTCTCACCCTCATTTCACTAAGCCCTCCCCTCCAGCGCCCAAACGGCAGTGTTTACTCTGAGCGCCAGCCATCGGTTTGCACAACATCTTTTCCTGTGATTATTGATCCCTTTATTGAAACAGGCCTCGTTTGCAGTCCCCTTCATTTCGGGCCTGACTTTGACCAGCAGGGCGACTTGAATGCATTCCTAATCTGCCGTAATCCTTAAACAGGAGGCCGCCATAAAAATTCCACCGATGGCCTGTAGAAGAACGGAAATAAACTGTATCCAGGGTTCTGAGAGACCTTATGCATTGCAGTAATTTGTGCTTTATCAAGCCCAACTACTATTACATAACAACATTAAATTCAGTATAAATACTCCTGAATATCATTGTTCGACTCATCAAAATAGGTCTAGACAGGGGAAGATGAGACCTATACATTTTAGACCGTGTTCATTGTACATTTATGCACATATTTCTCTAAATACTGGCAGAGCACTAACAGAATGGAGAGTAAATATTAGCTTTGTGCTACAACCTTTGAGTTATATCATCATATATTCTACCGAGAAATAGATCGATACCCCCCTTGTCAAAATGAAGACACTGCCTCACAATCCAACCTGACCTTCACCTCACACTCATTTGACCAGAGCTTCTTTGACTTGTCTATAAAGAAAAGTTCTGGTGTGCCCACATGACTCGTCTCAAGAAGCACCGACGGTGTTGAAAAGGAGGTTAGGATTGTCCCTACACCTAGTCCCCGGGGGGGTTGTCGGGTCATTTCTGCTTTTGTCAAATGACGTTTTAATTTTTCTTTTTTTTTTTTTTTAGTCACGGCTTTTCTTAGCTCCCGAGGCCGATCGATGGCAATATACTGTGCTGAGAGGACAGGGAAGCTGCAGGCCGGAGGACACCGTGTAGCGATAAGAAGTGCTGCAGATCAGATACTCCAGAATATCGTTGGAGTTCCTCCAAAGTGCATCTTGTGGTGACAAAAGAATCCTGTATCTGGCCCAGCCTATTCATGGAACCTTGCAGGGACACAAGGGGTCTATTCATCCTGGCTCCCTTTAATTTTCGGCTCACATGGACCCAGGATGTGGGAATGTAGGTTTTCTCCTAGATCGGCTGCTAGTTCTTTGCTCTCGGAATGGCCACATCGCTTACTTCTGTCATCAGATTGGGAAAATCCCATGTGCTTGTTTTATTGTTAGGGACTATTCGGTCAGAGGGTGTCTAGTATTGGTCTTTCACCATAGGACTTTGATGCACTTTATATTTCTCAAGTTAATCTGTAAATGAAATTGTTAAATCAGTTGCCGTTTGCTGCATCTGATTAGCATTTTAATGTTCTGCGACGGATTACCGTCCTGTCCAAGGTGTTTCCCAGCCTAGTGCCCTAAGCTGCTTGGGATAGGGTCCAACCCCCCACAACCCCAAAGCCTGTACTGAATAAATGGCTGGATGATAGATGGATCTTCTGCTATAATCCACACAAGACACTGTGGATATTAAATACTGATACTCTATACTTAAACAGCACATATTTATAGTCAAGGCAAAAAAAAGTTTCAAGGCAAAACATTAATTTTGCAGCATCCGATCCGTATGTTACAATGCACCACATGGTCGGTAAACTTCAATTACCCATTTTACAAACTTTCAAACATAAGGTACCCTAGCTTCATTTCTGTCGCTTGTTTCCCGGCAGAGTCTTCTCTGATCTCGGATCCCAACTTGCCAATTAGGAGCGCGGCGTCACAGAGCAGAGCGATGGAGATGCGTGGCTGAGGCTGCAGCGCATGCACGCTCCTCATGTGGGAAATGCATAGACACATGAGTGGGCAGCCCTAATCAGGGGGAGCCACCCTCAGATTCCAAGGGCAGGATTTCTGTCTTCACGCTACGCGCCGGCTTCTTAAATCCGCTTTCGCGGGAGCGTGGCGGCCGTTAATCTGGGGCCTTTCAGTAATCCCACCCTTCTCCCTTTAATGAAGGCAGAAGACGGGGCACCCAGGGCTAGATACATGGTGGTTGTACCAACAAGGGGCAACTATGAAGAACTTCTGCCTGAAGTGTAGGCAATGGCACTCTGGGATGTTCTAGGAAGTGCAGCTGTTGTTGAATTCCCCCTCATTTCTTATGCTTCTTATTGTGCAAACGTACTGTGATGGTTACAGTACTTCAGCTCATAATACGAATAAAATACATGCAATTATGACGGACAAAAAAAAACACACTTCTACTATGTAGATGACTTGAAGATCATGGTGCTACTTATGGGTCCCCATAAAGGAAGAGTGCTACTTATGAGTCTCCATAAACTCCCTCCACACCTCCTTCCATCCCATCTTCCTCAGGACTCCTTCCTATCGACACATTGTTAAGGAATAGATTGTCCCTTTGCAGTGTAATATTAACATTACATTTAACTGATGTAGTGGATAGAAAAATGGAATTTTATTTCGTAAAGTATGGTTAGCCAATTCCTGGGGAAATTGTTGGTGAGAGGCCGAGCTTAAGGGCCCAATATTGAAATCTCGGGCGCAGTGTAAAAGTCGACTTGGGTGCGTGGGATTCACTGACACATGTCAAGAATGTTAAGGATGCAAATTCACAACACAGATGTCAAACAACAGGAGGCTGACGTTCTGAGGGTCACATTGGTACAAATATGTGCTCACCTACCCGCTGGGTGTCCGCTGATGCCAGGAACACGCAGATAGGCTGATGCCGGCCCTCCGTTCCTGAGACGTGATGCCTGAGAGGTCACCAAAGTGAGGCATCCGCACAGACGGCCGCAGCACATCCCGGTCCGAGGGACCCCTCGCTGCTCCCAGAGACCAGCCGGGGAAAGAAACGCTTGGCCACCTGTCTTTCCCGTTAGCCCCCCCCGGGGCGTTTGTCATTTCTCTGAGATGTCACGACGTGCGCTGTCACAGCTGCTGGGCAGACGTGCTAAAGCCCGTCACTGGGAACTTACACCCTACATGAGCTCTGCTTTAGTGTGGACCAGGACCTCGGCAAATGGAGAAGGCGCACTACATGAAGCGAACAGTGACACGAAACACCGGATAAATTAATTAATATAGCCATAAGTGGGGTAAATTCTTTGTTCTCATCCTTCTCAGTGAAAAGCCGTAAAATATTCATTATCTGTCCATAGTGCTCCATAGTCAGCCATGATAGAAGGTTGCAGAGTCAGATGGATGGCCGGAGGCAATGATGCCATGTCGAAAATTGAGAAAAACCCAGACACGGCAGGGCTCTGTGCCTCAAGGTGCCGTCGCTTAGGGGAAGCCGTGAAACAGGCAGATAGCGGCTCAGTAAGTGAGCGGACGTCTGCAATAGCTGTCGCTGTCCCAGCAGCTTTGTTTTTTTTAAGGAAAGTTACGAACAGAAATGTTCCAGCTGTCTCGCTTTGTTCTATCGAGCGTGTCCAGGGCGGCCGCCCGGGCCTCGACGCAATTTCCAAAAGCCAAAAAATGTTTATGTCAACCTGCAGGGCACGCTGGCACCTGCGAGGGGCGGGCTGAGAGGGAGGGATTTTCGGTCACACCTTTGCTTCTGTCTCAATGGAGCCTGAAAAGGGCAGGATGGGCTGTGCTTATTAAGTAAACAAAAATCTCGGGCCCCACTCGCCAAGAGCCAGCCCCCGACTCCAGGCTTCTCTTCCAGGGGGTGCAAGGTGGGAGAGGCCAACCAGCCATCACCATGCTGCGGACTTGCTTATGATTCTGGGTTTATTAAAATGACCCAAAATGTTCATTTTA
>JAODKN010000045.1:12692132-12702490 GCA_026774425.1 Petrocephalus zakoni
TGAGAACATGGTTGTTGTTCAATAATAAAATTATTCCTCAAAAATACAACTTGCCTAATAATTCTGCACTCCCTGTAAAGACAGTTCTCTTGAAATGTTCTCTTGCTGTAGTCAGATAAAGCTGGATTCTGAAGGTAAAGAGGATACTGAATACCAAAAAAAAAAAAAAAAATTGGCAACCACTGCTGCTGCTGATGATGATGATGATGAAACCTTTATTGCTGCTGCAATATACCTTGTCACTAGTCACAAGTACCTCCGAAATAGTGGCCATCAACCCGACCATACATATACAAAAACATTATAGGTGGTAGACTACACATTGCAACATAAAAAGTTGTGACTTGCAACAGGGGAGGGAAATGGGGAGGTGGAAGTAGTCCAGCATAGACAGACAGCCATCCGATCCTGCAGCAACGACGGCGCTGGTCAATAGACCCGCCCGTCCATGCTGGCAGTATGAAGCGGCGAAGGCGCGGGATGGGGGTGGGGGAGCGGGGAGTGCATATCTGTACGTATGTATATGTGAGTGTGTATCCAGTTACAATGATAGACAACCAATAACCGACTTACATGCACATACTGGTACCGCAGCTCTTTCACTCTGTCAGAGTTCCTCTCTAATGGTACCCTGTAAATCTGCTTCATGGTCATCTGATGCTTCTTCAATACCGGTCTATTGTGGAGATGCTGCTAGAGTTCAAATTTTGGAAGATGGCATTGTCTGGAAGGACAATTACAATTACTTGTAATTGTAAGTAATTATAATTACTTACAATTGTAATGCATCACTGCCCAGTGACTGGAATACTACTCTAAACTGTATCAATAATTCCAATTTATTTTCTTTGTCATTTTCATAGTATCATACTGTAACATCACATTGAGGTAAGCTATTACAGTACTGTAGGCCTACACACACAGGGTATGAATAGTTTATACGTCTTGTTTTACAGTATGCACAGTACTGTATACTGTAATGTCTCCTATACAATAACTCCATCATTGACTGAGTACATACCAGTTTTCCCTGCGAAAGGTTTGGATGATGGAGGAGTCTGTAGAGTGAGGCACATTAGGCTGCACTCAGCGACCTTCCTCTGCCATTATGAGGAGATGGTTGACAACATGGTCTATAATTGTGGCCCGAATTTCATCCAGAACAGCATGGGGTCTTCATGCTCCTTGGCCTCTTCCCTCTATTCCACCACCACGCATCCTCACTCCTCCTCCTTCTTCTTCCTTGAGCAGGATGTTGCCCTTGTTCATTTACTTGGTGAGGTACCTCCATGTTCATACTGCAAATGGTACTGGCCCTGGCCAAGCTCTATATATACATGTTTGGCAGCATTCACAACCATAGACAGCACCTGTCAGGTAACTAAACAAACTGTTTGGTTGGCCATCTGAGATGTGGGAAACTCCTCCTTCGTTAGTCAAGTTCTAATTTCACCTGTCAATTACTGTCATGAATTTATCAAATGTTCCAAGAAATTCATATATGTGTTCCTGGAATTATGTTCTTGACTAATTTTGACAATTGAACAGACTATTTTGCATATGATGACTTACACAATGAAATCATGCTGACATGTTTTGGAGAGAACGACAATTAGACTGAGAATCAACTAATCAGTTTAGATCAGCAAGATCTATTAATTTGGAAAATGTCCTAAATGTGGGCTCATCATGCTAACTGTAGGCTACTTGTACATAACCATTTGCAAAGATGCACTGAGACACTTGAGACATGTACTAAGACATTTGCAATTTGATGAAACAAATGCGAAATGCCATTCTGTTGTGAACAATTGCAAGGTGATTTGGAGATTTGTCCATGTTATTTTGAGAATGTCATTTCAAGAAATGAGCCAAACCAATGGAGGAAAACTGTAATGAATCATTTACTAAGTACTCCTTAAGGCAACACAAGGGATTGGGATATTTTTTGACATCTTGTTGTTTAATGGTGGATGCATGCGATGAAATAAGAACAAAGACAGAGGGAAGGGGTGAAGATTAGCTTGCACCTCCTGTGATATATAAGCCGTCAGCCACTTGCCATTGGTGCTATTTGTGCAAGGCGCCCACAGTCCCGTGGGGGTCCAAGCAACAGGAGCAGTCACTGGAGGGATGGGAGGGCGAGAAACTGAGCCGCCTGACGCACCCAGAAGAATCCAGGCTAATTTGCTGTGTCCCAGCCTCTTCACCACAGATGGCTAATGCAGCACAACGGGGATTAACCCCGAGTCTCCACTGCAGGTGGTACCTGCTTTGACCAAAGTAATAATAAGTAAAGATTTATGAGGTGGGGGTCTTGATAAGAAAGCTGTTAACTTGCCCATTAACTTGCATATTATTGATATGTAAAGTGGAATGTTTCACACTTTAAGGTGTGAACAGTCATGCTCCAGTTTTTTTAAATAAACAGCATTTAAATAATTTTATTTTATTCTTGCATAATACTAGAATGTAAGGATTTCACAGAAGTTGTACGAGAAATTCTAGAAATACTTGTTTATCATAGCTTTAGTGTTACATGATTAAATTATAATTTAGTGATCTCTGATACTGACATTTGTTTATTATTGTTGTTGTTGTTGTTGTTGGTGGTGTTGTTGTTGTTGTTGTTGGTGTTGTTGTTGTTGTTGGTGTTGTTGCTGGTGGTGATTAGTATCACAAAGACACCTGTTCCTTGTATAGAAGATAATGGTGGGAAACTAATCAATGTCTTTTACTGCTATCTAGTGGTAACTCCTGAAAATATTGTTATACTATATTATAATTTTTAAATACAGTTGAAGGGGAAGGGGAAACAGAGCGTACATTTATTTATAGCACGAATAAGTTTATGCTATACGTTTATGCTACATACCATTGATATTATTCCAAGTGAAAAAAAATATATACATATTTCTTACAGGCATTCGTGGAGGACCGCTATAGTTCGTCGCAGGACCCTGAAGGGTAAAGATGGCTGCCCCCAAAGGAATCGCCGGGGAGTTTGAAACCTGGCTAAATAATCGTTTAGATGACTTGGGAGTTGATTGTGATGTTTATGGAGTTTATATCCTTGGTGTTCTTCAGGAGGAAGAGAGTGATGATGAAAAATTAGATGCTCTTCGAGGTATTCTGTCCGCGTTTCTGGTAATTATTTCCCTGTCTGCTCATTGTCCGCGTGGATGCATGAAGCCGTGCATTCCTTTACTCTTCTTGACTATGTTCTGAGGTTTTTGTGATTGTCATGTTAGTCTTGACAGATGCGGATTAATCGGAAATATCACGAAGTATGCTGCTGTATGTATCATTACGCAACAATTAGTGATCCAAAATGATTACGTCTGCTATGTTTGGAGCTAACCTGAAAGTTGCGATCGTATTATAGTAAAATGAAAATACATGTACAACACAAGTGAAATAAATCATAAACGTATAAAAGCATAAGCAAGCAGAACGTTTGTTGCGTTGCTGTAATGCATGACATGTCTCATTTTTACCGGTTTCGCTTAAGGAAAAAAGTTAATCATTCTTAACGATGTTTAACTACAAGTGTTTCTCAGTTAAAACGCAGTATTTGTTTTCATTTATTCGTTAAAAGCTTATCATTTGACGTGCTGTCATATGAAAGTCTATATTTGGGCGAAAGAAGAGCTGGGTGTTCCAGCAGCTTGTGGCTGGTCTGCTGGTTATTATTAACTCACTGCTACAAGAGAGTGATTCAGCCATAACATAGAGACGCGTTTCTTTAATCAATAGTATCGTCGCTTTGGTCACAGATTCATTCAGTATTAATTCTTTCATATGCTGTTCAAAACTATTTTCGATTAACAATAAATTTCTGTACTTGCCAGAAAATGTTTGCTGGATATTGATCTTGTATTTCTAATGTGTCCTTTCCTAATTGTATTTAAGGATGAAAATTCACTGGAGGACATATGCAGAGAAGTAATCAAGCAGTGGACTGACACCTGTGCTTTATTAGCTGGCAAAAACTGCCAGACAGATGGTATACTGATATCAAATACATTCATCTTATGTAATATTCCCATGTAATACTATATATTGACCTGAGGAACAAGTTATACAGTTGAGAGGCGGTGGGGACCATTGTGGTACGACCAGGGAGTAGACATGGGGCATTATATCTTTGGTGGTGTAACTGGTTGGGTTAGAAGACCTCCAATCAAGGAAATACCTTGAAGCAGAGAGGATTTGAAACTAAATGTGTGTTGACAGTTGCTGTCTATCTCTTTGTAGATGAGGTGCAAGCCATCGCCAACATGATTGAAAAACAGGCTCAAATTGTTGTAAAACATAAAGAAAAGACTGACGATGACAAAAAGAGGAAAGACGCCCTTCTTGCTCAGTATGCCAATGTAACAGATGACGAGGAATATCCTTTAATGTCCAAAATCTAGATCAATGGAAAATAATTCAGACATCGGTTGTGGTGTCGTGGTTTTCCAAAAAATTGAGTTCTGTATAATTTTTCAACCTACAGTTGTATTTTAAGTTGTAGTTTACAGTTGTAAAGATGTATTAATTTATTTTACCTTTAGAAACATTAAAATTAGGTTGTTTTAGAGGTTGAATGAGTATTCAGTCAGATTATCTATTTAACATCTAAAGTCACATTATTGTTAGACATTATTACAAATGCTGATGTGATTAAAATTTTATTACTTGAGTCCTTCTGAAAATACTATCTATAGCCAGTATGTTATGGAAACTTATGCAAAAAGATAGGAATCTTTGTCTGACACATGTGAAGTACCTTTTTTAAACTAACATTCAGTTTTAACAAAGTTGCTGTTCAGTAAACAGTGCTTTTCCTTGACACTGACACTGAAGACGTTGAACAAGATCAGACTGGAGCTGCTTCTACATTTGACAGTGACAAATGTATCCTTTTATTATTAGAATTAATGTATTTAGCCACATCCTTACAAGCTGTATTGAATAATTTAAAGTGTGTTAACTATATAATTCAGGGGTGGCCAGTCTTATCCGCAAAGGGCCAGTGTGTGTGCAGGTTTTTGGGGTAACCTTTAGGTCAGCTGTTCAAACCCATGTGTGAGGACTTTTCAGCCAATCAGTTCTCTAATTAGTTACCTAATTAGGGTGTTGTAGTGAAACCCCAAACAAACAATGGCCCTTTCTGGATAAGATTGGCCACCCCTGATATAATTATACCGTAAGAGGAATGGGGTGCATTATTTAATCCAGATGTTTCAGATTACAGAGCTGACCGAAGAGTGAATCGAAATTGATTAGAAGAATTACTGACTGAGTAAAAGTCTGAAGTGGTCAGATAGAAGCCTGCTTGTAAACCAGTCTACAGGGATACCAATGCCTGCTCCCTGGCTGCCAGGAGATCAAAGAAAAAGCCTTCAATTAAGCCATGTGTACTGTACTTTTTCGGCATTTGGCAGTGTTAGGTTTTTTCCACTTTCTTGTGAAATATTCTTTCATGGAACACCTCAGCTCTATTTAAAAACACCAATCTGGAGGATGTTCTATTGAAGAAGAAGGTGCAGAGAGACCAGGCTCGTGTGGACGCACAGAAGAAGAAGGAACAGGACAAGATGCAACGGGAAAAGGACAAGCTTTCCAAGCAGGAAAGGAAGGAAAAGGAGAAGAAACGCACACAGAAAGGGGAGCGGAAAAGATAGATATTGCATTATTGGATGTATTAAAGAATATTCCCTTTATTTTCCATCAAGACAGTGCAAGTTATATTAACTAAGAAGTATGTGAAGATTGCAAGATGACATTCATGCATTTTATGTCATTGAATATTTGTATGGACATTAAGTAGAGCTTAGCAAATACATTTTGTAATTGGAAATTTCTAATTTCTAATCTTGAGTATATTGTTCTGATTTGTTCCTTGGAATATTAAGTTGAGCATATTAAAGCCCATCCATGATGATCGGTTGCTGTAAATACTGCATAAATAGAAACAACTCGTCACTGTGGTTTAAGGTAAAGTATAATTAGGCTGTGTGTATGAACCATGACCATATTGTTCAAGAGTTAAAGTGCATAAAATCTGTGGTCGGATTTTAGCTGCTAGCCTTACTTGAATACTAGTATAACAGGTTTGTTTTTCTTGCCAGAAAGACTCATCTAGCTGTTTGACATTAATATTAGTGACATGCATGATTAGAGGAGACCGACCAATCAGCACAGCAAAAACTCAGTGACGTTCAAGACCTTATAATTGAAATGGTACTTTACAAATCGGTCTTAAATATCTAGTCACCCTAAGTAACATGCTATATCTCAGTTGAATACTTAAATGTGCCTGACAGGTACTTGAAAGATCTATGCTCTGTTTAATTGCTGATATAGGCAGCTAAAACCCCTTAAATATATATTTAAAACATGTGTTCTGCTTCTTGATTCTTTACACTATACAACAGTAGATTTGGATTGTCTTGGGCCCAGGGTGCTTATTTGCATTTTAAATTACCTGTCACAGTGAATCTTGTACAGTATTGGCTTACTTAAAACCAGGAGTTAGTTGAATATATTCACTGTAATGTAAGATTGTTGCCAACCTCAACTTTTTAAGCTGCAGTCCAGTTGATTTCTTCCATTCAAGCTGAATGCTGCTATTAGAGACTTTTATATGTACCGCATTTTTGCAGACAATGTCCAGAAAAACATGTATGCTTTTTACATAGCATATAGGTTTACTATATGTCACTTATACTAAGGGTTGAGCATGTATTGCATTTTTCTTTGTGCCAAATGAAGCCTGTTGTATATCAGAGAAAGCATCCCATATCCATTGTATGAGCGATATTACGATTAGTGAAGTCACAAGGCAGAGAACTTGTATGTGCTTTAAGATTCTCAAGCCACAAAAAACCTTAACGTGTATCTTCTGCCTTCAACACCTGATCTAAATTATGAGTATGACAAAGGCTAGAATATTTTAGTAGCCATTAAATAATTTCCAAGTGAATTTTTATTTGTGAATTTTAAATAAAATGCATTTTCGATCTAATATCTAATTTTATTTCTTTTAGTATCCTTACCTAAAAAAAAAAGATTTTTTAGCACAAAATCCAACATTTGAACAAATATATTTTAACAAGTTGTTTGAGCAGTATTTCATTCACAGTAAATTAGATAAAATAAAATAAAGAAAATAAATTGTAACTTTGGACTTTGAAAATCAAATAGTGTGTAAATTTAAGATTGAATTCTAACAGAGTTCACCTTTCTGTCATAGTCATTTTTAAAAATCAAACCATTAGAATACCACCAAGTCTCTATATTTAAAGAGTAAAGTTTTGGAAAACTCCAAGTTCATATTCAACTGTTCAAAATACCTACCTACATAGGCAAAGCAATATTTTCAAAAAGCTGCCACAACTTCTAATTTGACCAACATCAACTAGAACTCTTTCAGGTCTGGGTTTCTTTCTGCTGATCCACCTTATTTTGAACTATTGGCAATGTCATCTGTAGTGCACACCAAAGAGCAGTGCGCATCCTCCTCGTAGTCATAGTCAGCTCCTTTACTGCGGCAGCAAGCTGTAAAATGGCTAGTAAAAATGCAGGTCAATATTATACATAATTAGCTATCAGTAACACATGGATTGCATATTGTTAATAATTAATACTATACCAGTGAAAAATTACAACAATGACAAATGACGTAAAAAAAAATCTTGTGTTTGTAAACAACCATGAAGTCTTTAAAGGTTCAAAATCAAACATATCTGTTTAAGTAAATTTAACCAAAAATTACCTCCATCGTCTCTAGAGTGAGGGCCGCCTTGTCTTATTCGGTTTGATGTATTGATACGTTCAGCTGCACGTCGTGTTTGTGTAATGTGAATGACTTCAAGGTGTTTGTCCAGTGCTGAGTGAATATTTGCATGGAGAGGGATGCCTCGCAGGCATTCCATTTTTTCAACAACAGCTACGACCTAAAATTTAAATCAAGCAGTGTTGTTCTGCGTGTATATTTACACATCAATAGTTAATACCCATTTTCATGTTAAATGTATGACTGCAATACGTATTTCAATGATACTACAAAATACAATTCTCACCCTTGCTTGCTCACGTAATTGGTGTACAATAAGACAATCAACTCTGGTGGGATTTTGCGGGACTTTTGGATTGAGACTGCAGCTCCATATTGATATCTTCTTGCCAGGAAATCTTTTAGTAAGAATGCTCTCAATCTGTTGAACAAGATATATATAAGGAATAAATGTGTGACGCTGTAAAAATAATAAGCTGGCTCTTACATGTGTTTACCTAATTCATTCACTAAAGTACATCAGCTACCTCTTTCCTTTCTTTTTCCAGTGATCTCCATTGCTCATAACACTCCTTAAGATAACTGTGAAGCTGACTTGTGGGTCCACAACGGTTTTTTGTGATGCTTGGGAACCCCATCTTAGATGGAGGAGCAGGGAATGGATTCTCTGTGCTTATCATGTCACAGGGGCAAGGGTTAAGTGTTGAAAGTTCGTCATCTGGCAACAAGTTGCAAAGATGCATAGGATGTACATAGGAGTTACAAGATGGGAATGTGGATCTGGGAGAATAACTTCCAGAGTTCCATTGCAACGGCCATGGATTCTGCTTGCCACCCTCTAAGTGCATACTTGGGAAAATGGAGGTTAGCTGGCTCTTTTCCGTGATGTTTGCACTTCTTCCAAATGAGCTACGTGAACGACGCACATTCCCCAAGAAATCAAAGTACGCATTCTGAATGAACTCTGGCTTCTTGCTCTTTTCTCCATGATAACTAATTTCTGGTTTCATATTCTCCTTAATACTCTCTGGTGAGTGCACCTTTTTGATAAGGCTGCCAGCCAATGGACAGTCATGCATATCCCGGTCAAACTTGCTATTATCACCTGCCTTTTGTAACTCTTCCAAATTCAGTATGACCTGATTCTGAGCTGCCCTATTATAAAGGTTTTGATTATCACCCAGACTGTAATCCTGGGGGCAAGATGTGTTTCTTTGAATTTGCTGCAAATTCTGTGGAAAAAAATCTGACATGGAGTATGAAAGCCTTTTAGAATAGTCTGGCACACCAGAATTTTCTGGTTTTTGGTCTTGATTCTGGTACTGGCTTAATTGTTGATGAACAGACTGATTGAGATTTGCTGAGGAACTGTTAGTGTTCTCAAAGAGGTGTTTGCTTTGGAAAGTTGCTAAGAAATTGAAAGCTGCTGCTGATCTCATCTGCAGAAAATTCTCAGTCTCCTGTTGACTAATTCCTGAAAAATAAGTACTTGGTGGGGTGGGCACCTTGAATGCATGGTCAGAGGTCCTTGGTTCTTCAAAATCTGCCAGTACCTCCTTTTTAAATTGTCCAGTTCTAGAAAACAAAGTATACTGGTCAGAGGCATGGTCCTCAGAATGCTTGTTGATGTAAGTGTCCTCCGCCTCTTGCATCATAACCTGCTTACTCCCATTTGGTTTCAGTTTATTTTGATTTGAATAATCTGAATAGAAACTTAAAAAGTGATCATTTGTCTTGTTTAACAATGAGCCAGAAGGTGATATCCTATTTTTGTGGTCAAAGATGGGGTTTATACTATAGGAACTGTCATCACATACAGCTCCACTGGAATCAAATGTGCCAGGTGTAGTCTTTGGCAAAAAGCAGTTTCCACTAGACATTATCTGCACATCTTGGACTTGCACTGAACATGTATCGGTGTCACTGCTACTCGGATAGAGAAGCCATTGATCACTAATATTTAAATCAGTTAAAGCCTGATGAAACTCAGCTTCCTGTTGAAAGTCTGTGTTCTGAAGTTGCCTTTGTCCCCTGCTTAATGGATCAGGATACATTTGCAGATCAGATGAAACTGCTTGAATGTTTGATTCTGACTGGAAGTACTGCTGAATGTCTTCCTTCACAGAGTGGGGAGACCAGACTGATTTTACACTGGATGGGATCCTGCAAAGACACATTTAACAGTTAGAGACTGTGAACTGTCATGGCTAGTATGAATTTAAAGGTATACAAAACTAGTTATATACCAGGTCAGAGTCAAAATGGCAACCTTTTTCGGTTAATATTCAGCTAATTTTGTCACTCATAGATGCAAACATTTACTCCATCACCAATTGACCTGAAGAGCATGTGTTTTGATGTTTTTAATTAACCAAAATAACCAGAGGATTCAAATCCACAACAACAGTGACTGCTATTCTCAAAATGTTTCATGTATATGAATTTTATTCTTCCTCGTCATAAATGCCAGAACGTAGAATTGACATCATTCTTTAACACAGTAACAATTAATAAATTTATGATGAGATGATGAGAAATGGTTGTTAGGGTGGGGGGGCGGGGTAATGGTGGA
>JAODKN010000045.1:12707427-12726886 GCA_026774425.1 Petrocephalus zakoni
ACAGGTAGTAGGGCCGTCACAGGCAGCAGGACATGCGGGAGGGATGGCACAGGCAGGCGGGTGTGCAGATAGGAAGGGCGTCACGGGTAGTAGGGCCATCCCAGGCAGTGGGTTAAGAAGGATATTTTGATTTTTTGCGTCTCCAGGCAGCAGCGTGGGGAGGGGTTAAGAAATGATAAAAAAATTACCGAAGGTAGAGGAGAATGACCACAGTATCGCACTAAAATATTTTACATTTGTAAATATTTTATTATATCGTTTCATAGGACAACACTGAAGATACGGCACTTTGATACAATGTAAAGTAGTAAGTGTACAGCTTGTATAACAGTGTAAATTTGCTGTCCCCTCAAAATAACTAAACATACATCCATTAATGACTAAACTGCTGGCAACAAAAATGAGTACAGCCCTAAGTTAAAGTGTCATGTGACTCATTAGTGTTACATGTTCTCAGGTGTGAATGGGGAGCAGATGTTTTAAACTTGGTGTTATCGCTCTCACACTCTCTCATACTGGTCACTGGAAGTTCAACATTTAGAGGATTAGAGGATCTGAAAAAAAATTATTGTTGCTCTACATAAAGATGGCATAGGCTATAAGAAGACTGCCAACACCCTGAAACAGAGCTGCAGCATGGTGGCCAAGACCATACAGCAGTTTAACAGGACAGGTTCCACTCAGAACAGACCTCGCCATGGTCGACCAAAGAAGTTGAGTGTACGTGCTCAGCGCCATATCCAGAGGTTTTCTTTTAAAAATAGCCGTATGAGTGCTGCCAGCATTGCTGCAGAGGTTGAAGGGGTGGGGGGGTCAAGCCTGTCAGTGCTCAGACCATACACCGCACACTGCATCAAACTGGTCTGCATGGTTGTCATCCCAGAAGGTAGCCTCTTCTAAAGAGGATGCACAAGAAAGCCTGCAAACAATTTGCTGAAGACAAGCAGACTAAGGACATGGATTACTGGAACCATGTCCTGTGGTCTGATGAGACCAAGATAAACTTATTTGGTTCAGATGGTGTCAAGCGTGTGTGGCGGCAGCCAGGTGAGGAGTACAAAGACAAGTGTGTCTTGCCTATATTCAGGCACAGTGGTGGGAGTGTCATGGTTTCGAGCTGCAGCCAGCACTGGGGAGCTACAGTTCATTGTGGGAACCATGAATGGCACCATGTACTGGGACATACTGAGGCAGAACATGATCCCCTCCCTTCAGAAACTGGGTCATAGGGCAGTACTCCAACATAATAACAACCCCAAACACACCTCCAAGACAACCACTGCCTTGCTAAAGACACTGAGTGTAAAGGGGCTGGACTGGCCAAGCGTGTCTCCAGACCTAAACCCTATTGAGCATATGTGGGGAGTCCTCAAACGGAAAGTGGAGGAGCACAAGGTCTCTGACATCCACCAGCTCCGTGATGAGGATTCCAGTAGCAACTTGTGAAGCTCTAGTGAACACCATGCCCAATAGAGTTAAGGCAGTGCTGGACAATAATAGTGGCCACACAAAATATTGACACTTTGGGCACAATTTGAAAAAATATTATAAAATATTTACAATAATGTGAGGAGTGTACTCAATTTTGTGAGATACTGTATGTCCATAACCAATGCCTGACTATGGCAGCATAAGTAGCAGGGAGAGGCATGGAGAGCCCCTGAACATCAGCACTCCAACTGTTTAGCTAGAGTAACAGCACTGATAGCACTGTTAAAGTACAGACAAAGGCACCGGATCCCCACCAAGCTCTGCATGCCACACTGTGAGGCCAACCTTAGGGTGAGTAGCTAGCTACAAGCTAGATTGAACAAGTGAACTTAGTGTAAGCTTCAAGGTTGAGGGTGAGCCTGAATCCTGCACATCTGCTGGAAGCATGCATTGTTCTCAGTAGGTCTAATTTACAAATTCTACAATTAAATATCTTCAAACTCTGCGTATTGTAAGTGAAACAATTGCTTTTCAGATGATATTAAGGTTTTGAACAGATGTTTTGATTTCGACCAGATAAATTGCTGTAAATATGACATTTTCAATGCGTCTTATTGGGCAGCAATGACAAATTTCACAATACATCATTTTTTAAATTCTACAGTAAAATATCTTCAAACTCTTGATATAGTAAGTGTAATAATTGTTCTTTTAGATGGTGTTAATGTTTTGAACGGAATGCCTATTTAAGGTGGAACGGATTTTGCGAATAAGGAACTGCCGAATAAGAAACCAACTTCAGCCTCATCTGATACGATGGGAGCTGGAAGGGAGCAAAAACGTGTACTGTTCTGGGTTCCCCGAGGACTGGGTTGGGAAACACTGCTATAGGATACCAACAACCCGCTCATGCAAAGGCAGAAAGCGCTAAGTTCAAATACAATGCATGCTGGTCGTACCAATTAATTGAAATTTCGACTGAAGCGTTTAGTTTAGTTTATTTTATTATCATATAAAATTAAAAAATTAAAAATTACAAATTATACATCCAATTACAGTTTGTTTGAACGTACCTTTCTAATTAATTACCTTATTCATAGATAATACATCCCAATTACAATTACAAATAATTTCAAAATTGTATGGTTATGTAGAGCCTCAGTTTTTGCGTTTCATAATGACCACGAGATGTCGACATTTATCTTGAATAGAATGTAATTCTTAATAAAGAAAAAAATGCATTTAAAACCAATTGGTAACCAACAATTTTATTAAACTACCATAAAGTGTTGAAATGTTTGAAGTCTAGCTTTCTGTATGAGAAGATGTCTTATAGCGAAGATTTCATGTTTTATGGGTTTTGTAGGTATCATGCCCATCTGCCCAGGCTGTCTATTTTCAGCACATCTAAAAGTTTTGCTGTAAATGTACATTCTGCCGAGTTCGGTGTAATTTAATTTAACGCTCCTCTCGTCGGGACGCAGTTTGAGGAGGCGCTTTATTTACTTAGTTTTTTATCCAAGAAAGCTTCTAGCAAATGAGAAACTGATTTGAGCCAGTTGTGGTGGACTGTGATCCAGTGTCGGGCTGGTGCCGTTCCTGCGATTCGATTGGCTGAGGGAACATTTTGGGAAGGGGCTTTGGGGCAGAAAGTCTGTTTCAAGACCCCCGCGCCCCCTCCCTTCCCGGTCCGTAATTACGGGCGGCCGCCGGGATAGCGGAGGGGGAACTTAAAACCGTCTGGTGGGACGATGCGAGTCGCACAAAAGGAAAAAAAGTCATTCAGTCTCTTTCAGAAAAGTAACAGTTCGACGGGAAGCGGTGCCGCGGCTCAGCGTCGCCGAGACTTCTGCGTGAAACACAATTGCGCCATGCGTCTTTAAAGAAAGAACTGGACTCTGCCCGTCTTCTTTGAAACTAACTTTGAAACTTTGTTGAGCAGGAATGGATTTGCCGAGGACGATCGGCTTCTTCGTCCTGCTGCTGGGACGCTTTCTGGTGTCGGCGCAGTACCAGGGCGAGAACGGGATCGCGGTCCCCGATCACGGCTTCTGCCAGCCCATCTCCATCCCGCTGTGCACGGACATCGCTTACAACCAAACCATAATGCCAAATCTGGTCGGACACTATAATCAGGAGGACGCCGGCTTGGAGGTACATCAGTTTTATCCTCTGGTTAAGGTACAGTGTTCCCCAGAACTGAAATTCTTCTTATGTTCCATGTATGCGCCGGTGTGCACCGTCCTGGAGAAGGCGATCCCTCCTTGCCGGTCCATTTGCGAGCGGGCCAAGCAGGGCTGCGAGGCCCTCATGAATAAATTCGGCTTCCAGTGGCCCGAAAGGCTGAGGTGCGAGAACTTTCCGGTTCTCGGCGGCGGGCACATTTGCGTAGGGCAAAACGATTCCACCGTGACCGCGCCGCCTGTTCACATACCCGCGCCGGGCACGCCTGGCGTGCTACTGTATTCCACCCCAGACAGACCCTTCCGGTGTCCCACCGTCCTCAGGGTCCCGTCCTATTTGAATTATAGATTTTTGGGGGAGGCAGACTGCGCCGCCCCATGCGAGCCCTCCCGAAGTAGTGGGGGTTACATGTTCTTCAATCAGAAGGAAATCCAGTTTGCTCGAGTTTGGATTCTGATCTGGTCAGTCTTGTGTTGTGCCTCCACCTTGTTCACTGTGACGACTTACCTGGTGGACATGCAGCGTTTTAAGTACCCGGAGCGCCCCATTATCTTCCTGTCTGGCTGCTACACCATGGTCTCCATCGCCTACATAGCTGGCTTTTTCCTGGGGGACAAAGTCGTGTGCAACGAGAGCTTCGGCGCCGACGGATACAAAACCGTGGTTCAGGGGACTAAGAAGGAAGGCTGCACTATCCTCTTCATGATGCTGTATTTCTTCAGCATGGCCAGCTCCATATGGTGGGTCATCCTGTCCCTCACCTGGTTCCTGGCAGCTGGCATGAAGTGGGGCCACGAGGCCATCGAGGCCAACTCCCAGTACTTCCACCTAGCAGCTTGGGCCGTGCCGGCCGTCAAGACCATCAGCATCCTGGCCATGGGGCAGATCGACGGAGACACGTTGAGTGGAGTCTGCTTCGTGGGTATCAATAGTCTGGATCCACTCCGGGGATTCGTGCTGGCTCCCCTCTTCGTCTACCTGTTCATCGGCACCTCCTTCCTGCTGGCTGGCTTTGTCTCGCTCTTCCGCATCCGTACCATCATGAAGCACGACGGCACCAAGACTGAGAAGCTGGAGCGGCTGATGGTGCGCATCGGGGTCTTCAGCGTGCTCTACACCGTTCCGGCCACCATCGTCATCGCCTGCTTCTTCTACGAGCAGGCCTTCCGCGAGCAGTGGGAGCTCAGCTGGATAAGCCAGAACTGCAAAGGGCTGGCCATCCCCTGCCCCATGCACTACACACCGCGCATGATGCCGGATTTCACCGTCTATATGATCAAATACCTCATGACCTTGATCGTGGGCATCACCTCCGGTTTCTGGATCTGGTCCGGCAAGACTCTGCACTCATGGTGCAAATTCTACTCAAGGCTTACTAACAGCAGACACGGCGAGACCACAGTGTGATCCACTGGAGCAATTTAGCATTGTTTCATAATTTTTTTTCTTGAATCGCAATGGTACCTAATTTGTCTGCCAGGGACTTTTTATTTTTGGTCTTTTTATTATTATTTTAGTTTTTAATGCGCATGCTACTAGCCAAACTGGAAACCAGGACTCAGCCAACTGGCGTCGCAAGAATCAGCCAGTCTGAAAGGAACGTGGTTAGCTGGTCGTGTGCCAATTGTCCTCTGCACCGTTTTTTCTTTTTTTTAAAACAGAAACCAGCAATAAACCTCTAAGTGAGAGACCAGATGGGTATTCTCAGAAACGGGGGAGGTACGACGGAGGGGAAGTTTACACCGGCTTTGTTTCAAATCTGTTAAATTGTTAGTTGTGTAATTAATGTCCTGTAAATAGAATTTGTAAAAAAATATATATAAATTTAATTATATATTTGTATTTAAAGAAAGGATGCCCCCCCCCTCCAAACAGTCTTCCAACTTGGCAGACATGTATTTCTTTTAAAATGGAGCCATAGACTCTCTCGATGTTGTTTTCGTTGGCAGCCTGTGATGGGGTGCAGTTAAAACTTTTCTGTCAAACTGAGATCTGTAATCATTTTTTCCTTATGTACCAGATTAAGGAAGCTGTTTTATATTAAAGACAGTCTTTGGATGTAAACTTTCCCTGCTTGGGCCCCTTGATAGAGAGAGAAAATGTGGGTTAATGACAGTGAGTGGGGGGGAGGGGGTGGGTTAATGTGAGCTGTGGAGGGGAGGCCCCGTCTGAGTGGTGCCCCGACTGTGTCGTGAAGCATGAAAGCCGATTATCCTTCACGGCGGCTCCATTTAGGACTAGATAAGGCCCCTTAACTGGACGCGGCAGTTATGCTGATCCGAAAGTTGTTGGCTGGCTTTAAAGAGCGACTAATTACTGGGGAGTGTAACAGCGCTGTGTTATTAACATGAGGTAATGCGGAAACTGCTACTTCCAATTATGTACAGGTGTAAACAGGGAAGCTGTTGCTGTGCAAATCCGGTTCACATGACAGAGGCTGGGGGGTAGAAATTGAAAGCACAAGATTTAGATAATTTTGGAAAGGACCCATTTCTGTTTGCCTTGATCTACAGCTTGGGGTGGGTGACATGCCTCCTTACTCCAGCGTGGCTTTAAGCGTAATACTGGATCGTCTTATGCTCCTGCCATCTGCCCTTTTCCTGTGACGGTTCGTTTGGCCTTCAACCTCCCCCCCGCCTCAAAGTTTACAGTTCTGCTCTTCCCGCTGTACCGTGGCTGGCGTGTTTCCTCATTTCAAATGTAATTTTTGACATTCCCTCCAAAAACTTCATTGGGTCAAGTATGCAGTATTTACACAAACTGAGGCAAACGTTCATGCTGGATGTGTTTTCTTTCAACGATGGTGGGAGTGGTCTGCATTTTAGTATTTGGGTGCGAGATTCTGGCCCTTACTTGTGACCGTATGCCATGTCACATAGGTGGAGGGGCATTGAGCTACGGGATTGTGGCGGGGGGAGAGACTGTGACCAGGTGTGGTGAGTTTTTTTCATTTTAGATTTAACACTACAATAAGTCCCCTGGAAATACAATCCTTTGTGAAATGTACTAAAACATTCCTGTATTTGTGTAGGCTTGGGATCGCCTTTCCACTCTAATGCATGTCCCGAGGGCTGGCAATTTCACAGTCTGGCCCCAGTACAATACTCCTTTTTACCGAAACGTCACCGCGGACCTAAATAATGACGAGGTGCTGCAAGAAGCCATTCACTTTTACGACGGTGTGTGTTTCCCTGCCTGCCTGTCCCTCTCCATGCTCCCCTCTCTTCTCACGGTCTGCTAAGTTGTCCTGTTTCATATTGCTGTCAGTCCAATGCATTATTTTTTTTCTGTTTTTTTTTTTTTTTTTGGGTGAATGGACATCACATCCATTATATTAACTGTTTATGTGCACCTACTTTGTCTACAAGCTGCACCTCTGTTTATAGACATCGCAGTTGATGATTAGTAACAGCCCTCGTAGGTCATGTGACTCACGAACGAACAGTGAGGTCACGAAGAAACCAGAAGTTGAGTGGTGTGTCGTGATTGCATGATTACTGGAACAGTCATGGTATGATAGCTAGAGAGAGTTTGACCATGCAATTTCCAAAGGGCTGAATGGTTAGAATGGATGTTTCCAGAAGCCTTTTTTCTAGAAAATTCCCAGGCAGCAGATATTGGAACTGTCTAATGCATCATCTTTTAGAGAGCTGAATTTATACACATTCAGAAATATCCAGGAGTAGACTCTTAAATGCCTATAATGACCTTGACCATATGAGTGATGTGCTTACTGCTGGCAGGGGAGGATAAACCATTAGCATCCGTTTTAAATATTAAGTCGTCATTGAGCAGTTAGTGGCTCTTTTGGCTGTTAGCGCATATATATAATTAGTGCCAGTCAAAAGTTAGGACACACCTACCCACATTTTGTGTGTTTTGTGCATTTTTCAATAATTATAAAAACAAAAAAACCTATAAAATAACATGGAATTTTGCAGTGAACCAAAATGGTATTGAACAAAAAAATTTTTTGGGGGGGACAGTTCTGTGACTCAGAAGGTCGCTGGGTCAAATCCCATGGTAGGCAGAGTGATCCCAGCACTGGGCCTTTGAGCAAGGCCCTTAACCCCAATTGCTTCAGCTGACCCTGCTGTCTCCTGTATGCCAGTTTCTCCTGGGATGCTCTCCAGCTGTCCTGAAGGAGGGCCCACATATATGCTGAGCACTCATTGGCTGCTTTTTCATCTGTCCTGAAGGAAGTCCCACATACTTGCTGAGCACTCATTGGAAGCTTTTCCTTCACTATCTGGTCATCTCCTCCAAAACCATTTCTAGTGTGCTTAGGTCAGATGGCCATGTCATGTGATACAACACATTCACTCTCCTTTGCAGGCAGCTTGACAGATACTGTATATTTTGTCTTTTTTTTAAGCTGTTAGTATTTCCTGACTCAAATCTAACAGGTTTGCTTAGCTGTTTTGCCCTCTGCCCACAAATTAATTTGTTGCTACACTCTTCCACTGCAGCTCAGCCTTCGCAGATACCCCTGCAAGGAGCAACCAGATTAATGCCTCCCTTTGTAGCGAGACAAAGTAGAGGCCTCCCAATGATTAAGCCTGGCAGTGCTTTGGACTACTGTGGTCTCCCTTACATACAGGCCCCATAATCTGGCTCACCGGTGCCTGCAAAACTAACAGCTGTACCTTCATCTCGGCGGGGTGGGGGTGTCTTGCGTGTGCCAGTGTCGGAGTGGAGGTACAGTAGGTGGTTGATTCTGGCACCAGGATGTGGAATATTTTTTTTCCCGCTTAACTCCCTTGAAAATTCCTCCCCATCTCAGCCGGCCCATTTCTCCCCCCCACTCAGATAAATGACGGAAATGCGGTGAGTCAGTGGAGCCGTGCTGGCTCAGTGACAGGCGGTCTCCCTTGGGCGCCGACTTCAAAGGGCCCCCGAAACCTGACTAGCTCCTTGTAAACTAGGCCGCCAGGCCCGGAGGCCCGTTTCCTGTACTTCACCATGCCTAATGGTAGGCTTGTTTGGTCTCTCGTTGGAGCGGAGTAAGACGAAAGGGTGGGGAACGGTGCTCTTGGCTGGGGGTTGCTGGAGGATCTCAGATTTATAGGCCTGGAGAGGGTGGGGGTGAGTTAGTGGAAAGCATTTTTGAAGAAAAAAAAAGTACATATATACACACTTTTCTTTGAAAAAGCTTTTCTTATATTTCTTTTATATGTACATGTATATGAGTTGTATATGTATATAAACAAGTGTACATATGAGTATATATATTTGTTTTGCTTGTGGTGTCCTTTTCTCCTTTGTCCAAGTAAAACAAAGGACAGGAGGAGGAGGCCAAAAAAGAGGTTGATACTTTGTGGAGATACGAGCTTTGGCTCTAAAGGCCGCTGGCTAAATGAAAACAGACCTCAGATTCCATTTCCCTGCCTTTCTAACACTGCCAACAAATCACAGGCTCTCCACACTTCCATATGGGGGCTCGGAACCTTGAGAGCAGAGCTGGACCCCCTGCCAGGTGGGATTCTGTAACTAGCCGACATGGCTTTGCACCTACATTCACAAACCGTGGGCGACTGAGGTTCGCCTGTCTCTGGCACCCTCCTCGTGAATGACGCACTGGGAGCGCTTTGCATTGTGGGAGGCGAGGAACACACACACACAGACAGCTAACGTGGTGGAAATAAGATGCGTGGCTCAGCAGGTTAGGCCTGAATGTCAGTGATCATGTGGGGCAGGCAGGTGGTGTAGTAGTTAGGGACGCAACCACGGGAAGTCCCCAACCTACAAGTACTGCTGAGGTACCCTGAGCAAGGTACTGTCCCCAAGCATTGCTCCCTGGGCGCTCATGTAGCTGCCCCCTGCTGTGTCACAGGGGTTAAAAACAGTGGACACATTTCATTGTTGCCAATGACAATTAATTACCTTTACTTCACATCAGAAGATAGCCGGTTTGAATCCTGTCCTTGGCATAATAGTCACATGTCCATTAAACCCTTGAGGAAGGCCCCCAGAAATGCTCCAGAGGTGCTGAATAAATGGCTTCCCCCTGCAGTCAGACCAGCTTCGCTCTTAACTATACAGATCTCCAAGGACAGCATTATGGGATATGTGAAAATAAGCATATCAGTGCACCTGTACTTACATTTGTGTAAATAGCAAATAAAGCATCATATCATTGTGACTTCCTGGACTTTTCTGCAGACGGGTGGCTGCCATATTTAAACCCTTAGGATCAGCACACTCATCTACTGCGCGGCTGCCCCACCTTTGGGGCAAGACAGGACAGGCTGTGAAGGGGGCAGGAGGAATGCGTCTGGCATTATCTCATTTGTGTGCGGCCCTGCCCCCGAATGATGCCGCGTGTTTATCTACCGGCGTTATCATCGTTTAGCATCAGCGAACACCTCCCCTGAGCAGCGAGGCCCGACCGTCAACCAGAGCAGCCGCTTCAAGATCGGAGCCGTTGCCCAGCCAACACCCACGGGAGATCCCGTCCCAGCGGACACAACACCTCAAGCGCTGCGCTGGCTTCTGCCTTTCTCAATACTTCTCTTGTCTCGAAGGACATGGGATGCTTGCAGCATAAGGAACATGCCTCAATATTGAAAAAGGCATTGTTTACAATAAGAGCATCTTAAATATGCTGCTATATACAGAGCTGTGCTGTGTGTATCTAGGGCAATTAAAGAAAATGATGTTAAAATGATTTTCGCGCTGGTGTAAAAAGTGTATCAGCTTAGCCATTTCAAAAACTCTCCTAAAGTCACCCCAGTATTTGTGAATTGAGTGAAGGTGATTAATTGTCATTGTTGATGTACCACAGCATGCAACAAAGAAATGCGTCCTCTGCTTTTAACCCATGTGACATTATGACACAGCAGGGGGCAGCTATGTGAGTGCCTGGGGAGCAGTGCTTGGGGATGGCACCTTACTCAGGGTGCCTCAGCAGTACTTGTGGGTCAGGGACTTGAACCAGCAATCTTTCGATTATGCAGTTGCATCCCTAACCACTGTACCACCTGCCTGCCCCTTTTCAGCAATCATCTAGTACGCCCATGTATTTTTAAACTTACACCTTGTTTTGACGATCAATACCTAATTTAACTGTTTAACAAAATAGCAAAATAGTTATTTAATAAGCTTAACTAATTAATTGAGCTCATAGTGAAATGTAACAAATATCTGGAATGGCTGAGGAGAGATTTGGGAACTGAAGTGATGTTCATCAAGCCATCAAATGAGATATCAAATTTATGGACAGTTTATTTAACAGTTTAGTAATACAGTTGTTTATTTTTTATTGTGTTACTCTTCATTTAAATATGTCATAATGTTAAACTGTTTTTTCTCAGCATATACACACTTACTACACAGATAAATAGCCTTTAAATAGCCTGAGCTATTAATTAAGTTCACCCTAAACGAGCTTGATATAGTTTGTATAGTTCTTATGTTCTTAACATTTTCTTTGACTACATAAGACTTTTGCACTATACTGTACACTACTGTACTGTACTCAAGCTTAGTCATCTCCAGGATTCAAACTATCCATATAGTCCCATTTGCATTACAATGTCACAGCATTCAACATTCTCCTAAACAGACGCATGGTAGCGGACGGTCCGTGGTATGTCCGTGGTTAGCTTTCTACTCAGGTCCTGGAATGAGAGGATTAGTCTCGTGATGACCTTAGCGCTGGAAGATGGTTTGAAAAAAAGTTCAGAACTTCCCAATTTTACCTCAGGGATGACACTAAGAGGATCCTCTCAGCCTGTTTATTGTTGTTGAGAATATTTGGCAGAGTTTCTTTATGAAAGAGAGAGTGTTCCTTGGTGTCTAGTTTGTCATTTTCTGGACAAAGGAGCCACTTGCATTTCCCGGGGAAAAATGAGACCTTTTGTTTTCTTTTTTTAATGATATATGCCTTCACTGTTCAGTAAGTGAGTCTCAGTTTTTTCATGAAGCAGCTGCAGGTGATGGATGGCGAGGAACTAGACCCCTAGTGGAAAACCCCACGCAGGTTCAGATCTCAGGAACATTAACCACTTTTGTGTTCTCGAGATGGGTGCTCAAATTTCTCGTGTGAAATGTAGCTGTATGCTCTGCATGGACAGGGACTAAACGTTAAGCATAATAAATGGCCCTGCCAGAGACAGGGTGTCTGTGCCGAGCCTGAAATCGTGGAGGTGTACACTCCCCCAACATTGATTTCATACAGTGATTCTGGACAGACCCAGCACAAACGTGGAGCCCGTTGCCTGGACTGGCTCTAACCATCTCCGTGTAAATATTTTCAGAATGTTATATATCCTGCGTTGGGTTACTGGTTTTCTTTGTTTTCGTGCAAGTCGGACAAGTGCTTTAGTTATTTACACGAGCCCCACGCTTGACATGATTAATAGGAGGTATATAGCGCGGGGAAAAAAAAAAATAGAACGCTCTGGAACCAGCAGATTTTCCCCTTGATGGGACTAGCTCACCCCTGTCCGTTTGTCTATCAAGTTCTTTTGGGTTTTGTTATTTATAATACTAGTTTTTAATAAAAATGGTTTAATAGGCAGAATTAACAAAATCAGTAATATAAATACAAAGCTAATATAACACAAATTTTCATTACTGGAAGTGACCGAGCCCTGGAACACACCAAGCCGACGGCTAAATTCTAGCGGCAACCAAGATAGAGGAACAATCAGCTCGGCTCCCATCAATTGAGAAAATCTGTACAGGAACATTCTGGCACAGCTACAGCTTACGGTTGCTGTACAGCCCAATCAATGTCACCGACTCGCTCCAACCTCGATTCAACATGCAAAAATCGGCAAAAACAGCACAGACAGGGGAACAACTGTCTGACTGTGCCGGACACACTGGCCCCACAGTCGGTCATCGACAATCACTGGCAGCCCGACTGCTTCCGACTAGCGAAAATTGGCTTGGTGTGTTCCAGGCTTAAAGACACAGGTAGCATCTGCATGAGATTATGGGTTTTGGCAAGGGCATCTGGGCAGTCTGCATGCATCTGCGCAGGCCCTAGCCACACCTCCGCATGCTTTGGAGATGTGGGAGTGACAGGGACCAGATGGCCTCCATCATCTTGCTTTCTGCTGCCCACTCCTGGCCACACCTTGTTTAAAAGGCTGTTCCCAGCCCCCGCCTGCATGCCATCTTATTGACCCAGCTGCTGTGCTTGCATCTGCGGTTAGCTATCTACTACCTATTGCCTTCAGGGCTCCTCTGCCTTCATGTCTGGCGGCTGGTGCTAACAGTCTGTTGTTATCTTTGCTCAGGTTGGTCACTTCCAGGCCGAAAAGCCCTTCCTCATGCAAATACCTGCGGTCATGTTGGTCGGCACTACAGATCTGGGCACTTTCCCTCCACTCAGCATCAAAAAGGCCCAAGGCCTCATTTTATTTGGCTGCGTCTCTTCTGGTGTTAACTTGAAACACACGACGATTCTGTGCAGCTTGGCCCCAAGACATGCTGAACGACCATCAGGTAGGATTTGTGAGCCATGGATATCAGGATCACTTCCCAGTAGAGGATCAATTGTCGTACCCTTAAGTAGGGAGCTAAAATCTGAGCAGGAAACCAGACAGGTCCATGAATGGATACATTTGTAAGCCGTTTGGAGGTTTCTTTGTCGAAGAAGTACTAGCTAAGCGACTCGGGTAATAAACAGATAAGTTATTTTGATGATAAATGACTTTGTTTCCTGAGGGCTTTACACTTCAGACTGAGGAGGTGAAGTTAACTGCCATGGCTCCTTTTTTGGGCATACAGCACTCTCCACCAACCCCCCCTGTTTTTTCTTCTTAATTATTCCTTTAGAGGAATTTACAACCCTGGCCTGAACCATTCCTTTGTGAAAGGGGTGGTATAAACTGGCGACAGCACAGTAGCTGCTCATGCTAGCAGGCTGCAGCTCTGGGGGTCAGCAGCGGAAGTGGTACTGCCCGCAGCCGGGTGGTGGCAAGGGTGTTGGAGCTGGTGAGGCAGCAGGATCTTTTTAAAGGGGGTGGGGGGAAGACTGTAAGGTTCCTCCCCAGTGCTGTGTAATCACTTCCATCTGGACCCCATGAGAGAATATGAGTGAAAGGGCCTCCATGTGGAGGTAAGTGATACAGAAGCAGACCTCCCCCTGCAGTGATAAAGTAGGTGGACGCTAACTCTGACAAAAGCTCTTCCTGCTTCTAATTTATTACTCAATAATACCACGCTGATTCAAACCCTATCAACTCCTCGACTACATCCCTCTGACGGATTTAAGTTATGTAGAACATGTCTTACACAGCAAACTGTCGTTGGTCTAACATGGTATAGCGTTTGAATTGGACTCTTCACCACATTTTCTAGTACTGTGTCAAAAGTCTTGGGGCCAGCAGACAGAACCCGCTGATGATTGGGTACAGCTGTATACATAAGGGCCTCTGATACCGGCAATTGAGACATTTCTGTTAGGCGCGTGGAACTAATTTAGCTGCAACAATCGTTTCTGCCAGGAAGTCATAGAGAGGACGTGCACCATAGCATTGCGGCAGAACAGTATTGCTGCCCTCTTCGACAGCTGGGCAGGGTGCTTTAAAGACTAGAGGACTTCTAATTTTAAAAGTGGAGTCGGCACAGAGCAAGTCTAGCTTTTATTGACCGTGCCATGCTGCCTGCTCTACTGAATGCTTATTTCTGGTAAGTGACCACATGTCACGTAACGATATGACCTCTTGTAGGGCATCAGGCATGAATAGAAAACTCCGAGAGGTGAGATTTGGCAGGAAGCTTAATTGATAATGACTTGGATGGTGAGGCCTTGCACTGCAAATAGTAGGCTTCTGTTACAGTGGCGATACAGACAACAAATAGGTAGCTGAGTAATTTTGTAATGGGAGAAAAACTACAAGACTATGGGGGAAATTAATATACAGCGCAAGGGGCTATTAAATTTACTGTGAAACAATGGCTGGACACTGCTGGGTATGAACAAAATTGGGGAGGAAAATGATATATATATATATAGGTTACACACTATGGATAATGGACCAATGGCAATATAGTATTAGAAACAGATCCAAATAAATCCTTCTCGCCATATCGAATAAGTCAACATATGCATCCCTTTTTAGGTACATCACCAAAAGCACACCAGCAGACTTAACTTTCATGAATATGATGCCCCCTGCTGGGGAATTAGACTAACTAGCTGGTAGCATCCTTTAAAAGGCAATTTGCAATAAAGGCAATAAAAGGCAATGGATTGCACTACAGAGGTGGAGCTTGTCATACTTCACTCAAAAGGAACATACATACATTTTAAACATATGCTAATGATTCTAAGGTCATAGTCATAGACCACATTGCTAACAAGCTGGTTTTACACGTGACCTCTAATTTCTGTAAACCGGCTTGGGACAGAGAGAGGCACCTAGTGATCACTGCCAAAGTTTGATAGGATCTCTCACTTCCCATTGCCTGAACCCCTAATTACAACAAAATGCAGACCTATTTGATATCTGGCCCTATCCCTCCATAAACAGGTAATTAGAGACCATATGTCAACCAGCAGGGCAGCGGTTCTGCGAGACCAGCGACTGACGTTCTCAGGCCTCTGACTAAACACCCAGCTAACTCGTACCAAAAGCCAGATGCATTTCTCCACCGATGACCCGCTCTGAAAAACGAGGTGAATTTTTATTTCCACCAGCTCTAATTATACCTAATCCAAGACTTAAAGTCACAAGGTGATTTGCCAAAATGGGATATTTAGTTCTACATCAAAGGTAATGAGGGTTTTTGCAGCAGCCTGTGCCTGGCTCCATTTCAAGCACAATATGGAAAAAGTTACTGCATCATTAAGTCAGTGTTCAGATTGAAAAAAATGGCCAGGAAATGGTCTTTACCCCTTGTATTCACATTAGATCTATTAACCCTCTGATATCATACCTGGAAAGTAATGGTAAGGATTTTCTACTTGGTGCTGGGAGCTGGGAGGCTGTTTGGAGGTAATGGTGAGGATCTGAAGCATGGCCCCGCCCATTTCCTGGGGGAGACTGCAGGAAGGCTCTGTCAGCGATTCTCCCGGAGGACCGGGCTGAGCATTCGCCCCGGGCAGGCCGGGACCGGAGCCAGCGCACGGGGAGAGGTCAGAGGTCACCGTCCAGCCGGCATGCTACATTTCTCTCGGCGTCTAGTCAGGCCAAAAGGGGTGGGGCGGGGGGGGTTGTTTATCTTTAAAAAAAAAGCAAAAAAAAAAAAGGGAGGGGGGGTGACTCCGCATGGCCCACCCATCTAGCCAAAGCAACCCCCCCCCCGGGTGACAAATGGCTCCAGTGAATGACACAGGAGGAGCAGTACCAGTGTCCCAGCTTAAAGCTTAGTGCACATGGTGGTTCCGAAGACCGACAGGGAAATCTGGAGCGTCCCACCATCATAAAAATTACATTTAAAAAAAAAAAATGCGATTAAAGATTTGTGACCATGTTTAATTAATTATCAGACTCTCGTCAACCGAAAATACAGGAATTTAATATTCTTTAGAAGGAGGTTTATAAGATCATCAGTAACTTCCTGAAATAAATAACGTATGTTGTACGAGCCAAACATGTCAAAATCCAGAGTGTACGAAAGCCTTGAATGTCTCCAGCTGTAGCACTAGTCATTTCTTTCCTGCTGGATGTTCTTGAAAATAAGCACCCCCAAAACGGCTCCCAGGAGCTGTGCATGGGGTGGGGAGATGAGTCAGTGACGATCTAGATGGATTTAAAAACACTGATCTAGGACTCTCCTAAGGGCTATTATTTATAACACTGCAATTGTAAAGTTTCATAAGTCAAATTTATGGGGGTAAGGTGGAAACATAGTAGATTGCTTGTGTAATTTAGCATAAGATATAGAATTTTGTCATGTATATAGATGCCATGTGTATAATCATTTACATGGGATCATCAATTCTAATAGAACTTATGGGACACAAATAAAACTAATTTTTTGGGGGTTAGGATTGTTATAGCATGAGTAACTACATTTATGGCTTGAGATTGTTTCCAGCGGTTCAGGAACGTAAAGAGTGCAAGGTGGTGATCAGAATGCAAATTTTCTATTCCTTGAAATACTAAACATCTCTTTGTTATAAATGTGTAAATACTAATATATATGCAAATCACTATTATTCCATTGATTAATGTGACTTGCGAGACTTGCACTTTTAAATACATCCCATGACATTCATTTCACGAGAGAGATTCCTCTTTTTACATTCTTCAAAATCAAAATTTTGTGGATTTACAGTGCGAGTCATGTCGACGGTCTATTTAACCAGCACCACAATGACATCAATCACTTTTTGCAGACTTTTTGGTTTAGTCTAGTGCTATAGAAGCACTGCTTTGTGATTCCTGTTGTTTTATATAGTTATTTTTTGCTTCAGTGCCTAAGACTGCTATATTCCCCTAAGGATATGTTCACGTCTCAGCTAAAGAGCTTTTGTCAGTGATTAAAGACGTTTGCTTTTGTTAAATTCATGGATATTCATGAGCAGCCCGAACAGAATGCCTTTGGGCTCAGACAGCGTGACTGTAAAACCCGTTAAACTGTCCATGAATATTTATAACAGTACACCACTACCAGGCCAGCATTTTACCTCTATTAGCATAAGGCTAACGCAGACGACTCCAATTCCAACTGAGCTGTCCTGTAAGTACATCTTGATTGCAAGCACACAGCCCTGTAGAGGTAACAGAGAATCTGGTCAGATACCGGCCTAATCTGGAAGGATTCTCAGTCATGGTGCTGTTCATCAAGGCCTGTCAGGTCACAGAGGGCATATCTGTACATGGAGGGCCACTCTCTGCCACTTAGCGGCCTAATTGTCCTGCTAATTAACAGTAATTAACTTCCCTTTCCTGTGCTGGAAATCTCCAAATTCTCCAAAAAAAATTTGGGAAATTCGGTATCAAGGTGTGTGGTGTGAGTGGGCGCCGTCGCTGGAAAGTCTTACCTTGTGGTAAATGCTCCCGGCCGTAGTGTTTTGCCCACAGGCCGGCGATGTGGTGCGGCAGCAGGAGTCTGGCACACCGCTGCCGTTTCCCCAGCTGCGACTCTGAAGCCATTCCGTGTAGTTTCCTACTCCACAGCAGCGGAACTAGAAAACATTACACCAAAGTATACATAGGCTCAGCCTATGAGCATGTGCATGACGCCCAGGGGACTTCGGACTATATTTTATCCATCACACGCATTTCTACTTATGCCAAAAATCCGTACAAAACATATTTATAGCTGGAATCCCATAGGAACCAGGAATTCAATATGGTAACTTATACACATTAAGAAAACAATATACAGCATAATCTCATCCTTGTCCTGCTTAAGCAGTCAGAGAAGATGGATGAAGTAATGAATATGTAACATTATAATAGTTCATATTCAAAAGAAATTTAATTGTAGAATTCATACACTATAGATGGCTCTATACCTTCTCACCTTGGTTCTTATTAAACCTTACATTTTGTAGCACCTAATATTTTCTTTTACCTTAAATTACTTAATTTTTTTTCTTATTACCTTTCTCTGGAGTTCATCAATAAAAGATCTGTCTGTAAAGTTATACCAATCAATCACTGCTGTGGCGTTCACTTTGTTATGCTCCAACTGACAAAATAGGGATAGATGTACATACCATTAGTTACCCTGAGATGATGTTACCCAGTAATTTACACTCAGCGGCCACTTTATTAGGTACACCAGTGGGTACCAGGTAGGACCTACTTTTGCGTCCAGAAAGTCATATGAGTTGTGTGACACTTTTTCTGCAGACCACTGTCAAACTAACCTTTTGTTTTCTTCCAATTAGGTTTAACAGGTCTAGCCATTCTCATTAACAAGGTGTTTTCTTTCATAGACAAGACACTGACTAGGTGCCTTTCATTTGTCACACCATTCGCAATAAACCTCTTAAGAAGGAGCTCTGACAAAGCGATCTGTGAATGTCTTTTGCTACTCAAAGTAAAGGGCAAACAACTCCAACAAGAGCAGAGCAATCACTCCATGTCTCCATCAAGAACTTCTGGAATAGTTGGCATAATCAATCCCCTCCTCAGCAGTATGGAAAAGGAGTGAATCACTAGCAAATCAAAATTAAGAACACACAGCACCAAATCAGCTGTTAAGTTTTCGAAACTGAGCAATCAAATCACCCAAAAATGGTAACTGGCTCCAATTACAATCAAATAAGGTTCCCTGTACCGGCCACCATTTGCTATGCTTGTGCATCTCCAAATCAAAACCTAACCCTCCAAGTTAGCCACAGCACTCTAAAACTACAAGACACTTAATTCGGCCATGTGTTTGGGAAGCTGATTGGTTTTTATCACATATGCAAGGTTGCCAACTTTGGTCAGCTGGCTGGAGTGAGATTCTCAATTCAAGACAAGTCTGCGCACTATTGTATGTTACAGTTTTATTACCTTGTAAATAGTCTGTAGTATGGTTTGCAAACTACCCCAACACTTTAAAGTAGCTAATTTTAGGCTTATAATGGTATAACGGAGATGTAAGATTTCTTGCATAAGCGTCACGCCAGATGTGTGAGAGGTGTTAGGCTGTATACGCAATACCAGTGTCCAACAAACAAATAAAAGGGTAACACTTTACTTGAGGGGACACAAGTACAAATCATTAACAAATATAGTAACTGCATGAAATACATGTGTACAACTGTTACTATGTACCAGTTATGATGAACAAACATGGGATCGGTCGTAACTAACACTTATTTAATGTATTAATTAACCAGAAACTAAGAGTGGAGTACTACCTCATTTAGTACATTATTTAGTAGTACATTATTTAGTAGTACATCATTTAGTACATTATTTAGTAGTACATCATTTAG
>JAODKN010000045.1:12758029-12768971 GCA_026774425.1 Petrocephalus zakoni
TTTTATGGTGTTAAACACGTTTGTTAATATTATCCGATTTGAGGATTAACACTAATTGCGATAAGATCATAGTCTGCAGGTAAACCATGTGCGGAGGAGGTTTAATAATGAACCGCAGAAACAGTGAGCGCCAAGGCGGTACTGGAGCGACTACAAATCAAAAGGAATGACGAAAACCACGTTAGGAATCACCTTTAATTTTAGCTATTTTTTTTTTATACTTGACGTATTCCATTCTCTCTCTCCTAGCCGTACACACACAGCTAAAGTGCCTAGTTTGTTCAAATAATTATATAAAAAACTCAACTTTTAAAAAAAATCTGTTCAAATAAATAAAACATTATATTCTTGCAGTCAAAAGTCCAGCATAGAATGTGGACGAATTATAAACTGTAGAAGCTTCTTCTCAGTAACACCATAAGTGGACAGTGGGAATAAACAAATGGGAGGGGAAGTCCGTCCACTTAGGAGGATGGAGACATTTCAGGGAGGGCAGAATATTTACACTGTCTGCTTCTCACGGGCACTTCCTGCAGTGAGCCGTGGTGCCCGTACAACTTGAGCGCCCGGCTCTCGAAAGCTCTGATCATCTGCTTGACCACCTCGTCGAAGAACAATGTCGACAGCTGAGAGTGCAGCAAGGATTTGAACTCAAAGGACACCTGGAGACAGGGGCAGAGAAGACAGCACTGTGGCTGCATGATCTTTCCAAGCCATCTCAAGGTTCCCATACTGTAGAAATTCTGTAAACCTCCTCAGTTTTCTATACAGCAGTTTCAAAACCATCAGTGTTACGATGTTAAAGAAGTGACAGTAGGGGGAGCCATTTACACCTTCCTCCAAACATACAGGCAAGAGATGTGAAGGGTATTGCCACCTTGTGAATGTTTATGCTTTGGGTCCAGAAAGTAAAAATCCAGGCTAAGATTTTAATTCAACCAACCAGCACAATGTAACTGTGACTCACTATACTGAAGTGGTTGGGTGAATCAAAATCTTTCCCTGGATTTTTAACCTTCTGCACCTGATCTATCCCCCATTGGTGATATATGTTCAGGTGACAAGGTGCCAGCTGAAAGGCAGAATGTTAACGGCACCTCACTGAAATTTAGCATATAACCCTGGCACAGCACACAGATCACGTGTGGATTTCCAGACCTTCCTGTGTGGACTTGTGAGCAGTTAGGGAGATCAAAGAGGCAGAGACACGTCGGGGCGGGGAATTCCGGGCAGCACGGATCAGGATAAGGGCTAGCATTAGTACGGAGCACCTGCAGTTCTTACATAAAAATCCACTCTACATGGACAAGGCTGCTTCAGTCCCCCGGGCCTAAACCTCCACGCCGTCTCAAGGTGACTGAAGAGGGAAGCATCTGTGCACACCGCCTGTAACAAAGCAGTGTTTTACTAATGTTTTTTGTGTGTTTTTACTAATCACTGAAAAGCACAGTGTCAGGCCTACAAAAACTGTTCTGGATCATTATTCAATTAATAGGAGGGACATAAAAAAATTATACAATTGTAAGTATGCCATGACATCAAGTATAATCAGATTTGTCACAGAATCCATAACAAGACTGCTCAGACATCCTTAAAAGGTAGACAAGGCTCACCTTGACTAGGTGGTTGGGAACCAGTGTGACTTCGGAGGTATAGCACTCCACCACAGGGGGGAAGCCAATCTCCAGCTGCGCCTGCATAAGGCCATTCCGTACCGCCATGACCCTCGATTTCTTGCACCACGGAACAAAGTGCTGGTATTGGTCCACGCTGGCCACCACGTCATACATCTGCTCGGGGGTGTATCTGGAGCAGGGGTCACAGGCATTACAACCTGGGCATGCATGCATATACGCACGCACACATACACGCAAAAGGGCCATTTGCTAAAGATGAACTGTGCTATCCCAATTAAATGCACTAACCACAGAAACTAATTTGTTTAATGATAAAAGGGGAAATAATAATTTACACATTCTTATCTTTACAGTTCTAGTGTACAATTCTTGTACACTAGAATCTTCAGTCAGGCCCAAACACACAAATTCCACAACTGCTCTTTGATCGAGAAGCATTTTGCCCGGGAGACTCACTCGAGAGTGCGGCTCTCTGAATACTCCACCTTGCGGGCTACGAGTGGGGCAGCCAGGTTGAAGAAGCCATGACTGGGCACGCTGCAGGAGCCAGGGGGGGCGGCCAGCAAGTGTCTGAGGGGGGGACGGACAGCTTCAGGCGCTGGTCACGGTCAGAGTTTACAATGCATGAAAGAGGTTTTTTACATGCAGAAAAGCAGTCTATATAAAAGCACTATATAAAGGAGCGTTTGCGCCCTTCTCCTTTAGATGGCAGCAATAATTGAAAAGTTGTTGCCAGCAAGTCGAACTCGCACCATCGGTTTTCAACACCCATTCTTGCAAAGCCCTGCCGATTAACATAATAGGCCCACTGATCCAAGTGAATTAATAAAGCGCGGTAGACAGAATAAAAGAAAAATCGGTTTCACGAAAACATAAACTTAATAACTGAAAACTTACCCCGGAGCATGACTGGCCATGTGGGACACCGGGCCGGCAAAAGTCCCCGAGCAGGGACCCCCCACCCTCGATACAATATTACCCCCATAAAAGGTCCGGTTACTCCCCTGCGGGTTATTTCAATCACTTGGGCTCCAGATTCTATCATCATTATCTTTCTGCCGCATGTGCATAAATAATTTGTTGGTTTATTGCGTCTGGAGTTTAGGTCTGTGTAACAATTTAGGTGTGTCCCTGACCTGTGCTCAGCGCCACGCTAAACGAGTCGATCCGCAATCCCGGTACATTTTACAATACGTTTTTGCTTGTACTGCTTCTTCCCAATGCCAATATGTGCATCATAAATTGGACAACTTCACCGCTGTACATAGGCATCACTTAATTGGTAAAAAAAATACGTGATTTTACTTGGGAAAAAAACCCGACAGCTGGAGAACTGATTCAAATATGTTTAAAACTTCTTAAATAATCAGCGGTATCAGCCAGTTTAAATTAGTTATCTAAATCAGCCGACGGCAAACTGAATGAATGCTTGTCTTTGTTCCTGTTATCATAGACGGGCAACTAAAAAAATATTAAATACTACAGAACAAAACCTGCAAGAGGAGAGCCACAATACAACCCCCAAAGCCATAATCCGAGCCATGCCGTCGAATAATATGCATAAATCGTATATATAAACAGCCAGAGGACTAAAAAATATTTCTTTAATATTTAAAAAAGAAGACTGGTCTTGTTCTTACCTCAGATTACTCTTACTTGGATTCCCCTTTAAAACTTTCAAAAATAAATGGCCCTCTGTCGCTGTAACAAGCGATCGCAATAAAAGGGAAGCCGGCCGGATTGCCATTTGTCTGCTTCCAGGCGTAATGAGACAATGAGCTAATGAGCCGGGCGCCCGGTGTCTGTGCGGCGCGTTCCGATAAGCGCAACGGCTTGCGGCGCTTTGTGACGCACTACTGGGGGGCTGGGGCGCGTGAGCAGGGGGCGCAGCCCTACCTGGACGCTATGGGACCGGCGTCACGAGGACTCGCCGACGTCACTCATTTCTAATTGCATAAATCTAATTGCATAAATGGTTACAAAAGCGTGCCAGAGTCCACAAGCTATGATGTAGTGAATTATTTAACTAGAATCCTTTTAATAAGTAGGGCGTTTTCGATGAGTATGCACTGCCCTCAAATTTTATATATCAGCGGTTAATGGATTGCTATTACAAGCATTGTGCTCTGGTGTCTCTAGTATTATTTTGATTTAGTCACAACATAGCTGTGTGGTTGGAGGAAAGCAGGGGACAGGCTGGATTTTTGGTTTAGAAAGATAACTTCTCGGATTTAAGGTAGTCTGTGTTAAAGGGTTTTTGCAAAGAATGAATGGACTCAGTGCCTTGAAGACGGCCGTTGCCCTAGAGTTAGCAGGTAGGCGAGAAGTCATAGGGTCATTTATTTCCTAATCTGCACCTGGTAAGAGAGCCAGGGTTTCAAAAGAGATCGATGTACCACTGCAATGCCAATGGCACCTCTGGACTTTGTTCATGGATATATGATGACTGCAGTCAGAAAAGACCAGCTCCTTTACAGCATTTAACATTATTTCATTACTGTGAAATTTCGTTACTGTTAAACTCTGACATCACTCACTGACCTGTTTATTATAGCGGACATAATGAGCTCAGTGTGTGATTCTCTAGTGTCATCCCTCCTGCAACTACGTTCGGGAAACAAAGTCATAGAGTTTCAAGGGACAGAATGAACTACACATATGGCATCGCTGGGCAGGTTACCCCATTCCAGAAACTATTCAGAGATAGGGAGCCTGACCATGGAGAGACACAAAACCATTAGAGAGAGGTGATACTGTATGTAACACTGGCAGGAGTGTTAAAGACCATGTTATATAACCAAAAAAGTGACAGACACGCTCTATAAATAGTGCAGAGATGAAGTGTCATATAACTGCAAAGATCAGAGTCCAAGGATTCGAAAGCAATTCACCTTGCACTGACTTTCTTAAAGAAAGTGATATTTTAAAATACCGTTACTGCTGAGGTGTTTCTTCTAAATATCAGATAAAGATGCAAAATGGGATTTTATTATGGCAGATAATGGATCCGTGTCCCCAGTCCTCGCTGATGTGTGGCCGAGTTATCAGTCGTAAATATCCACAGATGAGGGGGAGAGACCAAGACAAATGTGGACAGTCAGACTTGCGCTGTCGCATGCGGAATGGTCTGTAAATGTCAGGGGAATAGGCATTTCAACTATGCTAAAACATTTAATTTTCTCTAACTAGTGAGCGTCTGTTCTTCCAGGTACTTGTGCTGTATTAGGAAAGAGGGTGAAAGGGTAAAATCTGCGTCAGAAGATCATGCTGGATAAAAAAAAAAAAATGTTTACATTTACACAATTTGATCTACAAAACGTTAGCCGGAGAAGAAAATAATCCTGTCAGTTTTAACCGTTGTATGACATTTAATGCTGCCATGCAAGCAAGGTTTAACTTGCAAACTATTGTTACTACTGCAGCTGTAGGCGGGGGTAGCAGTTTGGGCGGATGTGGAGGAGGGCCTTTCTGCTGAACTCAGAATAAATGGCATACAGCAAGGAACTGGCTTTTTGCTTGTTTCTTTGTCTGTTATTTTTGTCTCACTCTTGTTTCATAGGCCAAATTTTTCTGAATCACCGTGGAGCACAAATCCCTGGCTCAGAAGAGCCCATCTGGCCAGTCCACCTTGCTACATACATGGAATTCCTTGTCATACCAAGAGTACAAAAGAATATTAACTAGTTCAATCACAGTCGAATGCTGGCCCCTTGAATCAGTAATGCGTGGTAATGCTGTCTTCTCAGGCATTTTTACATAGATACAGAATCTTGGCTCTGGGGTAATTATCCTGTCAAAACGTAACGCGGCAATGAAGCGATCTGAACTAATCTGTCTGGGCCCTGCTGGAACTGGGTGCAGCTGGTAAATGATGTATGACGCGAGTCAAGGCCAGGCGCGGTGATTTTTGCATGTTTAGTCTAGTGTGAATTTGGAGGCCACTCTGTGATTTCCACGGCTGTGAGAAATCCTTTGAAAACACAGATGGGCATAGTGAAGTTGTGCCTGGTATGGCTGGGACCTCTGATAACCAGCGGAAATGTGCGTGCATTCCACACAGGGCTGCAGGAAAACAGCCGAGGATCCTTATGGGTCTCTTTGCTTGTAGCAGGCTTTGCATGAGGGGGAAGGAAGACAGCGAGGAATATGCTGTCAAACTGCGAACTCATCGGGGTTTTTAAAATTTAATTAAAATTTTTTATTTTTTTTGCATGGGTTTTGGTGAGGAATTTTTTTGAATTCATTATTTTGTTTCATTAAATGTTTAAATGAATAGCCAAATAAACAGTAAATTGTCAATTCTAAATGATTATTATTATTTATCTATTTCAAAGAGACGGGATATTTCCCTAGTGTGTTTGGCCGCAGGACCCCTGCTGGGAACCTCAGGCCATTAGCATACTCTCCCCTGTCTGTAATCACTGTACTTCACGGTTTGCTTGTATGTCTTGTCAAACAGTATTAATTAAGAAGTTGCCGGTATTTAAAATCAGCTTACACATATTTTCACAAGAGCTGTTTAGTCTGGTACTGCTCTCAACATATTGCAGTGCACATTACTAGCTCCCTTCCCATAATCCCGTGCCACAGATTGGCCATGTCAGATTGGCAAAGTGTCACACAGTGAGCGAGACTGTGAAAGGTGTGATCCTGCTAAGGACAGAGGTGTGAATTCTCCCTTGTCTCACACCATGCCTCTCCCTATTTGTTCCACCCCCGCCTTTCGTACCTACTTGAAATGCAGGAATATTTCGGCATTGTATTGTAATTCCATGAGGCGGGTGTCTGAGGTGGTTCTAAATGTCTATTCAAACCAGGCCTGAAATAAAGGCTATCAAGCAATGCCTCAGACAACAGTATCCATACAAACACCATTAGCACATTTCTTCTTATTCAATGTATATTTTAATCTAATGCTTGTTATTTATTTCTTCTATTTCTTCTATATATTTTATTCTTGGGTTCTCAAACCTTGATGGTCCAATAAATCATTAGACCTTCATAATCATGAAGGTACGCTGTTGTTTGGGAATACTCTCTCCAGGAGGTCAAAGGAATTAAAACAACCAGATAATGCTTGTGTACCTTTTTAGAAAAAAACATCATTCTAACATCATTGTAAGTACTTTGGAAACAGTGATCTCTCACTGGATTCCAGTGGCAGGTTACACGTAACGGTCTGGAAGGGATTATTTAGCTCAGTGAGCAGAGACGCCACAGCTCAGGATGAGGTCAGTACAAGAGGATCTCAGTGCAGGAAGCAGATTTCAATCAAAGGACCCCCCCCCCCCACCCCGAACCTTTCATCAAGAAAAACACATTTTCAAGCCTTGTTTCCTGCACATGTGGTCTGTGCGAGTCCACGATGTTTAAGGCAAACCAAGACATTCACATCATCCCCCTCTCTGGCTTCCCCATTCGCTTCCTTCTTTTTCTGAGAAGCTGCCGTGTACCTGCTGGTAGTTCGTTGGGTTACAGCACACATCTTACCTCAGCTTCCAGTGCGGCCTCCTGGAAGACGGCACTGCGGCTTTGCTGCTACTCTGTGTTTTCATGAGGCAATAACTAGTAAAGTAGTAAGCATTACGGTAATTCACGATTCAGGACTTGCAGTACACCACAACCCCTAACGTACAAATAAAGTGTAACGCACAAATCAACACCTTATTTTCTGAGTTTTATTTTCTAAGAAGTGGCATCACTTCAGCTAGTTTCCAGAAGAATCTACAGAAACGATGGACAGGTATTAAATGACACTGTATTTTTTCTTTTTTATGCACACATTTGTCACGCAGCATAGGAATGTTGCAGTGGTTGCCCTGTAATTGACAACTTAACTGCCTGCTGTCTGCAGTGGGCTCATTCAGTTGTCTCCCGCCTTGTCGCCAGAAAAGACAAACTTGTTCATGGCCTTGATGTACTGCGAGCCATCCCGGGCAGACAGCTTCAGAGTGGTCAGGGGCAGCAGGGCGCAGTTGGTATAGTAACGCAGAGCCGGGCTCTGGGCCTCGATGGCCTCCAGGAAAACCTGAGTGACACACCTGTCAGATGCTCTGTCCTCTTTTAAATAAGGAACATGAATATTTTCAGATTTACTACAAATAAGCAGCTGGTCTGTGTCATGTAACCCTGGTCTGGATAAGTGCCGATGGATGTATGGATCGATGACTAGATGGATGGAAGAACAGATAGGTAAAATACTGTTTATGTAAAAATATATATTAATGAAGAGGCTCCAAAAGTGTGTTAACAGAAATAGGAATAGAACACTAGATTGCATATGATAGATAGCACTACATACAGTGTAGTGCTATCTACGTGCTACGTGCAGTGCGTGTGCAGGCTGTCTGTGTCACATACCTGCACAATGTCCCCGGTCTCCTGTGCTGCATCCTGGAAGACGGAGTCGCAGTGCAGGAGGTAGGTCTCGTAAAGGGCGCGGGTGCGAGCGTCCACCTGCGAGAGCGAGGAGTCCCCTGGCTGGGCCCGTTGCAGGTTGGCCAGGAAGTCCGTGTTGACAGGGCCACACTCGATCAGGCTGACGCTGCGTGTGGCACCGAGTAGAACAGCAGTCTGTACAGCAGCGCGGCCCCAGAACCGCTCTGCTGTGTGCTGTGACCTGGGCATGCTTACTACCTTTAAATAAAGGCGTCTGAAAATAGTCCTTAGGGACCCACAGGCAGTCCATCTATTCCCTCAACAAAAACATGGACTGTCCGGCAGGGAGCTGGAAGTGGCTCACCTGGAGGTCCCTGAGGACCGGCCTGGGAAACACTGCTTTAAATAACACTCAGGCAGAAAGTTACGGAAACAGATGTGCATGTTTATCAATTAGCAGGAGTTGTAAACTTAACATACAGCCTACTCCACCATGAAGGAGTTTTATTTACAGTGACAAGTTCTAACTGCATAATTCCCAAGTCAAAGCAACATTGGTCTTGTGAATGCTATATATAATCCACATAATGCTGGGGATGAAATGTTTGTAAGATTTTATGACCTGAATTTTATACTCCATCTACACCTGATTTTGTTTATTCTTATACTTACCTGCACAGAGACTATGAGCAGAAAATAGCAATACCTGTTAAAACCAGGTACAATGCATCTTTCCTTGTTTTATACAAGGTTAATGTTTTATTGTGCACTATGCCTTTTAAAAGAAATAACAGCAATGAGATTTGCATTGCATTTAGAGTGCACAAAAAGAGAATAAAGAATTTATTATGCACCTTCTTATGTGGCTTGCATATAATTAAATGTTTATTTAAATATGGATATGTTTGGGAAAAGCATAGAATTAACATCTACTTAAAATCTAGGGGTGTAGGACCAAGGTGGGTAATACCCCCCAATATTTAATGTGGCTTCATTTACCCCCCCCCCCCAAAAAAAAAAATACGCCTTTGCATTTAAATTTTAAGCTGTGTCCCAAGGCCCTCCCCAGAAATTAGAATTAGAAATTAGAACTATTAATTAGAATTATATAGCAATTGGTGCTGATTTCCCAAACTACCGAACCAAGTGGTGAGGGTTGTGGTGCCTCTGATGGGAGACGCAGCCCAGCTGTGAAGCAGGGTGCAGGGTGACTTATGTGACATAATCATCCTGGGAGCTCACTGGATGTTGAAGCGCTGCAGGAGAATGGCCAGGCTCTCACAGACGCCTTCCACGGCGAACTTGCTGGCACAGTAGATCTCGTTGAAAGGGAGGCCTGAAAGGGGAAGCTGCGGGTGTCTCTGTTACCTAATTATAACCCCTCCCTCCTGTCTGCAACCACAGCGTCCAATCAGCCGCCCCCTTACCCTGCAGTCCTCCGATGCTGCCGGTTACCAGCACGCGACCCGATCCACGCGCTTTCATCCCAGGGAGGAAGACCTGGATGGTCCGGATAGTGCCCAGGACGTTGACCTCCAGAATCTGCCTCATCATCTCAATGGACTGGGCCTCCAGGGGGCCTACCAGCCCCACCCCGGCATTACACACTGTCAACAGACACAAACCGGCATCTCTGCAGCCTTTAAAACAACTCCAAGGGATGTTCACCTCAGCATGGCTAGAGTAATTTACTGAATCTTATAATTATTTAACTTGAATGCGAATGTCCAATCTAACTTGTACAGTCAGTCCCACTTACGGACAAATTCTACTCATGAACATGCTGCCATAAAGCCTTTTATATAAAAAATTTGGGTTAAATGCAATCATAATAACGAACAAACGCAATACTTTGTGACGCTCGTTGATAATCTGGGGACTGCCCAAGTTAGCGCAAGGCTGTTTTCTGATTTTAGCAATCTTGCGCAAATACTATTTATCTTGTTTGGAATTTATGTTCTGGAGTCTCTGCCTTGGCTCCCTGTGTGTGGCGTTTGCATTTTCTCCCCGTGTCATCATAGGGTTTCCGCTGGCTTCCCTCGCAGTCCAAGGTGAATTGGAGATTCCAAATTGCACATGTGAGTGTGTCCAGTTCTGGGTTATTCCCTGCCCTGACCGACCCAGAATGGGGCAAGTAAGTATAGAAAACAGATGGATGTAGAACAAACTGGTACTCTAGTCTCTTTTGGTCTCTTATCAACAAATGGTCTTGGAAATATGGGCACAGGGCTGTTACAAAATATTTTTAATTAATATGCATAAGTAAAATAACTTGAAAATAATTTTGTCAGTCAAAAGAACTTCTCGGTTGTTGGAAACACTTGTCTAGTTTAGATAAATCATTAATTGATTGTTAATAGATTATATTTCTTTAATTCTATGCGTTTGATTTTATATGTATATCAATGTATTTTTCACTCATGTAAAGCGCCCTGGGACAACCCTGTTGTGAAGGGCGCTATATAAAAATAAACTGAATTGAATTGAATTGAATATTACATTTCAGTCTTATGGGGGTTGACATATAGACAAGTGGATTGAAATTAACTATGTAAAATTGTTAACTAATTACCATAACAGACTACACATACCATCATTATGGTAACTGAGTAGTTTCTTTTTTCAGAACTTGTAATTTACTGGGTAATATAAAACTGCTGTACTTTTACTTGAGTATGTATTAAGTGCTGTAATGGTACTTTCACTTCAAATTGAAAAGCACCCCCCCCCGGGTGTGCTCTCATCTACTGATTTTATTAATTCATTTTCTCTCCTCCATTACACATGCCCTATAATACAAAATGCATAATTGTACTATAATACTCGGCAGTCAAAACCAAGTGCTTGTCTTGTGCATTAAAATTACCGTATGAAAGGCCATTGTATTGCACAAATTGTTAGTCAATTGTTAATAAATGACCATGTTT
>JAODKN010000045.1:12769071-12786926 GCA_026774425.1 Petrocephalus zakoni
TGTGCATTAAAATTACCGTATGAAAGGCCATTGTATTGCACAAATTGTTAGTCAATTGTTAATAAATGACCATGTTTTAGCTTTCTTTAAGTTGGGTTTTTAAGTACTCCTGTCTATTGTGATTATAATGTATGTAGCCCTAAGTTTTCCCCATACGTAGGCACTATAACAAAAAACAATAGTAACTGCAGTCTGTCTGGCTGACGAAATTACGGAAATGCCTTTACCCAGAATGTCAACTCGTTTTTCTTTAATCCTGTCCCTGACGTCCAAGATGGACTGGTGGTTGGTTACGTCCATCTGAAGCACATCCATTGTGTCCTTGTGGGAGTCTTTAACGCAGTCCATAAGACGCTTCTTTTTGGCAAGGTCTCGCATGGTGGCGTAGACTAAAGAGGCACGAAGATGCACAAAAACACTTCTAATTACTAACCAAATTAGGAAAATTTCTATTGTAAGAAAAATTACAATAGAAGAATTATTCATTTTAATAACAAGCCGTAATAACACTTTAAAAATATCTTAATAAAATTATTATTATTATTAATGGTTCCTGCCACATTTCAGGTTCCCTTAAACATGTAATCAATTGCTATATTTATATGTTTTTATAATTTTATATTGATTATATATATATTTTATATATAGTACAATATATATTCCTTATTATAATATTTATATAATAACCATATTTCAAAAATGTTATTGCTATTTTTGAGGATCTTTAAAAAAAGCATTGCAGAATAAAGATACAATTTTGAGATTACACACATGTAATCAGATACATTCACAAGAAACGTGTGACATTACATGTCAGGTATTTTTTCAGCTCCAAGAAGACTTCCCATAATCTGCTCACCTTTGTAGATCTTGGACGGGTCGGAAGCCAGCCGCACAGCCAGGCTGAGCCCGATGCCAGAGGAGCAGCCTGTGATCAGCACCACGGTCTGGTCCATCAGCGAGTCCCTGTCACCCACGTCTGAAGAAAAGATGTCAACCTGGGGAGAAGAGGATGAAACTGACTGCACCAATAGTGGCATATCTGCTGTTTTTGTAGACGCTTGTCCACTCCCTTGACTTCCACAAGGTCTCGCTTCGTAAATACGCCAGCATTTCCCACATGAGAGAACTGTGTGTTCTGAGGGAGATTAAAAACCCACGCCTGTACAGAAAAAGTCGAAAAAGCAAGAAAACCAACAACACTGGAAATGTCAAGGAACTTAGTAAGAATACATGATTTGTATTCAAGTTGTACCCTGCCAGATAACGATATTATTTTGGCTACAAACTAATAAGGGGTGGTATAGTGGACTAAACTGTCACCTCACACCTCCAGAGTAGGGGTTTCAAATCTCACCCATGTTGCATGTATGCAGAATTTGTATGTTATCCATGTAATGTGTGGGATTTCCCCGGTAGTCCTATGATTTGTTCTGCGAGGGACTGGCTTGCTGTCCCCTGCCTCATACCATAGGTGGGGGAAGAGGGATGGATAAATGAAACTAATAATTGATTTGTCAGGATTTAGATTCAGCTAGCAAGGTTCTTCAAAGCCAGTATGAAGTCCACAAAGTTGTCCCTCCTGTCTGGTGTGCTGCCATTTCCCCCAAGGCATGTTGTCATTCCCAGTGACAGACTGAAGGGGAAGCCCTCCCCTGAATGGGGAAATCAGTCAACCTAAAAGCTCCTGACACACTTGGAAAAATGTCATCCTTACACATTAGGTACGGAGAGGGTGCGTTGTCCTAAGGTCAGTTCTCTCACCGTTGGATGGTTTGCTTTACACAGGTTAGACAGCCCCACATCTCTTACTGTTAGTAAGCAATAGGTCACTAGCAAGTCCAGCAAAGATGAATGGTTAAGACAACTGAGTAATTGAAAGATGAGGAATAAAACCAAACTGATTTAATTATGGTCCTTGTGGTCTCTAATTACTGTGTACTTACAGGCCATGAAGAACAACAGTGTAGTTCATCAATGGCATTTTTAATGGGGAGGGGGGGGTAATTACATAGAGGATAATCATAGGTTTCCACAAAAACCTTTGTGAGCCTTTCATTCACAAACCCTTATGGACTAACATGGAACAAGTAATAGCCATTTAATGCTTCTACCTCATTATTGCCCAGTGAAGATGAAATATACATCTTTGATAATTCACCCACTTTATTTGACAAAAATTCTGACACACATATATGTATGTCTTCACCGTGAGTCCCCTTCATAGTGCTACAAATGCATTATTTATATGAACACCAGAATCTTTGAGGTATAAATTGAGACAGAACTGGAATACAAAATATCAAAATATCAGGCAACCACATCTGAGTAGACCTTAAAGCTGTGGAAGCCACTATGATCCCTTACACTACATGCAACTTCTGAAGACTGTAAACAGCACTCTGAAATGCACATATTACTCACATTATTTCTCAGCCAACTGGGAAAAGGTATTCTATCACATAGCCAGCAGGTGGCAGTGTTCAGCGTTTTATTATAATTTTTTTTTTATTCTTGAGGTGTGTAGACAAATAAGATACTTCCACCACTGGGAATCCTGGAATTATACAATAAATGGATAACAAGGGTTATCCATAAAACGAGGGTTGTGAGTAGTCCCAGAAAGGCTTGATGTATTTACAGAAGCAACTTCCCATAAACGTAATGTTTATGGTTGTTGGTGGCCCCACTTTACCTGTGCATTGGCATTGGAGTACCAATCTATCCAGGGCCACAGTTCCAGACTCACAGTAAATCCCCCTGTTTTGACACTGGGATGTTGTTCTGCAAACCCAGGGATTCAGGCATTTACACTTTATTCAGCAGATGCATTTAACATTATTTTTCACATACATTTTTGAGAAAGCAGTCAGACGGACTCCGGAGTCCTACAGGGAATCGACTCTGCTGACTCTTGGATATGAACTGGTGACTTTCTAATTACAGGCACAGCCATCCAACCCACTGAACCACACAGCACCACCACACCGACAAAACAGGCCCTTCTGATATGAGCAGTTTGCTACAGTGGCCTGGCATTCCAGCAGCTGGCTTGGTTTGAGCTGCTCGCTTATCGGCAAGGCAGCTTTTTGTAGACTAACAACATGTTGGAACAGGCGAGAACCGAGCCCACCTACAAAGGGTTAGGTCACTCGATTCTGTGCTGCACACGGGTTCGAAATGTAGCAAGGCTTTTCATGGCAAATCAACCTCTACAATAATGAGATACACTATATCCTTTCTTCCCTCTTGAGGAGATTGTAGAACAAAAATGAACATACAGAACTGTCTGCTTGCAGGCAGCGAAAATGGCAATCAGGACAGCATGGAGATGACGGTCAGATAGATAAGGCTGACTTTTAGATAAATCAGTGTCTTCAGGCTACAGCATGTTTTGAAAGCTTGCAAAGTAGCAATGCCTTATTTTACACCAGCTCCAGGTCTCTGGAGGATGGGGGTGGTCTGCATAAGACAGGAGGCTGAAGTCAATCTTCAGAGCTAACCTGTAAAGTCACTGACGCATTTTTACAAGTGCGCTAGTGCCTTTCACTTGATTGAATGTTTTTGTTTCTCCAAAGGTCACCCCCCTCCCCCCCCAAAAAAAAAATTAGCTCTGAATCAGAATCAGAATGGCGTTTATTGCCAAGTACGTTGTCACATACAAGGAATTTGCTTTGGTGATTGGTGCAAAATATTTCTCAAAAATGTATAATATACTAATTTAGTTAGATAAACATAGATATGGAGAAAAAATATAGACATAAGAATGTGCAATAGTGCAAAATTCACAGTCAAAGCATTAATATATAGAAGAGCAGAAATGCATGCTGCGTATCTGCGTGGGAAAGCGCCCAAACCATCACTCATTAAATATGGAACTCGCATCAGCCACTTCCTGCCTAGTATTAATAAAGCACATTATTCAATGCAAATAAACCCCAACTTCAATTAATCACGCAAGTATTTGCTCAAGGTTGACCCCGTCTGCCAGACCTCTCCCAAAGCTTTTCCGCGAGTCGTCCTGAGAAGGGGGGGGGGGCAGAAAGGCGAGCCCCTGGCTTCCTCAGATATGGATCATTTCCGTTCGCACAGCCCATTCCGTGAAGCCCCCACCAAGTGAGCCCCCCCCAGCCAGCCATGCCAAGCGGAGCTCTCTCTATGAAAGCTATTCATTTAATGCTGGAATATACTCCGACATAATCTCCACAACTCCTCCATCCAGGCCTGTCAAAAAAAAATGTGAAGCGAGGGGTTTTCTTTGCCAATTCAAACAATGGGCCGAGGGGGGAGCCACCGGTGGGCATTGACAATGGAGTTCATGTGCGCCAGGGGAGGGGGGCACATACTTTCGCAGAACTCTCAAAGCTCTACTGGGCTCAGTCCATAAATTGTTGTTACATTCCCCAAAGGTGCGGTTGTCCTTTCTGAGCATTTCCGTTTTTGCATTTACAAGTGCAGTTATTAAGTACAGGAGGTACGAATCCTTCAGAGGCCCAAGCAGTAGTTTCGTTTCAGTGATCTAATGACAGTAAGGAGTAAGTAAGCAATAACATGGTTAAAATTTGGTCAGGTAGCTGGCTAGGCAGGAGTGAATCCTCCAAATGATGTACAGGCCCTGATTTTAGACAAAATTTGCTCAATTCCCATCCCATTTTGAATATAGGCTACTTAATGAAGTATAGGCTACTTAATGCTAAAATGTTAAATGAAGCTCCTGCTCTTCACGTTGCAGGATCTAGCTTAAGAAACTTCGGCGTAATTCCACTAATGACCACAAAGTGGCAGTAAAACCTCGGCTGCCCCTGAACAAAACACTGCACCGTCTGGTATACGCCGGCCATCGTCTATGTGATTTTTGTCTAAGAAATGCTATTCAGTTAAATCATTAGATAACGGGACATGTAGCTAGCAGAAACAGCGTGTTCCATTCCCGAGCCTGTTTAGACTTTTTCTGCGGCTCCTTCTCTCACGTAATACTCGTATTCTCAGTCGCTGGTGTCTTTTCGGGGTCCGGATCCAGCCAGCCTGTGTGCTGAACTCGTGTCCTTATGTAACATTTGGACGGCCCGGTTTTGGTTGGTGGAACACCTCTGTGGAAGCCAACTATAATGGAATTTCCTGTCATTTTGCTGTGTTCCTCCCATGCACTTTGTTTATCCCCAGTAGACACTGACGCTGAGCCTGATAAAAGTAGTCAGAATTATATCAGTTCCAGCAATTTGTTTGTAATATGCAGCCAGGAATCTGGGTTTAGTGACGGAATTATGGGACTAATGGTTGCTTTCCCTCTTTCGCATTAGTGAGGAATGTAAGAAGTGGCAAGGAAAAACAAAATAAAGCGACTGAAAAATAACTTCTGTGATCTTTGTTTGAAAGAGAGAGTCAGAGGTATAAAAATCGGAGGGAAACTGAGGTAGGAGAGGAAAGGAACGAAAGTATGTGTCAGTGAGCGAGGAGGAGAAATGAGATCTGCTGTAATCATTACAATACATCTCTGGACGATGTGTATGGAATGTGGCCTATGTTTGCAAAGCCACATTCTGCCCCAGACGGGCCAGGCCTCGAGCTCCAGCCAGGCCCCACCGACGAGGGCCAGCCTCTAGCCAACCCCCAGCCTCCCCACCACCCGCTCCCCCTGACGCCCCTATGCTGCTGCTAATTTACAGAGAATATGTCAAGGATCATCAGATCTGGAAAAGCTCTCAGCCATTTTTTTCCTTCTTCACCAGATTCCAGACCAGTCCTTTTTTTGGGGGGGTGGGTGAGGGGAATAGGGTGGGGGCTCGCTCATGTGAGAAGGAGATCCCTCTGGAAGTGAGCTGGTCCCATGTTCAGACAATGGGCTGTGTGGGCTCCATTCGTTGGAAGTCCGGGACCTGGCCAAGATGTGTTACTCTGGCCCCAAAGGACTGTCAGATTATGGGATGCAGTGGAGGCGTATCACTAAGGCCAGACCTTTCTGTGTTGTTGTATAGTCCTCACCAGCACAGATACTATGGCAGTGCTATATGGCGATTTCATCTAATATTCCAGTATGAATTAAATAATGAGACTTTTTCACTGACAGCCTTGTATGCTAGAGATGGGCTAAATGTAAAAAAAAAAATGTGGTTCAAGCTGAGTTCTGCTGTCTCTTTTACGGAAAACGTGTAACTAGGTTAGTGGCATTTGACAGTGACAGCTAATCTCTTTTTTCTTTGTAAGAAAAGTCTGTTACTGAAACAGATGAGTAAGCACCCGGAACGTCCTGGTCGACAGTTGAATTAGCAGAACCGAAATGTCTGAGCACTTCCTGTGCGTGGCTGAAACAAGCCTGGCTTTACAGCTCGACACCACTGCCTCTCTCATCTCGCCTCCTCCACACGCCATTTGCAGCCCAACAACTTTTCCTAGAACTTGACCAACTTAACAGATTATTAACGGATGGAGCAAATATACCACCAGATTTGCTTCCCCGACAACACCTGCTAATGCTTGCTCTAGAAACACAAAACAGCTTTGTTTCTTAAAAAAAAAATCCATCCCTTGTTTCTCAATACAGCTGTGACCTACTGGATGATGGGGGAGGGCCGGGGAAGTTGAGACAGAGCTTCAGGGATCGTCGATGTTGCTTTGCCAACCTGTCTCTCCCATGGAAACCTGCTGCCACCCTTGTCTAGCCTTGTTCCCTTTGCCCATAACGGTACCACACACCATGCTGTAACAAACTGCGGTATGCAGACCAGCCAAACACCGTGTGTAGAGCTAATGGTATCAATTTCAGCCCCCCACTTGTCTGCATCTCTCTCCTTGCTACTAGAAATTCCACAAAGATTGGCCTGCTTGGCTTACAGGTCAGGCACGTCGCGCTTTGCCTGACCTGCATGCATGTGACGTCTGCCGATCAAGTCTATGTTGATTCTGTGAGCCGTGGTACGCTGATTTGTAGCTATGGACAACCCTTGGGACGAGACACCTCTACAATACATGTTGTGTAGCAAAGGGGGTTCGTATTTCAGAGTAGGGTTGAGGTGTGGAGAACCATCAGTACACCTGTACTGGCTTTTATTAAAGGTCGAAATCACGTCAGCTGAGCCTGTTAGAGGAATGAGTGAGTGATGATCTGGTCCTTTTAATATTACAGATATACCTGTCAAAGTTTAAGAGTGTGGCGATTCGCTTGCGAATTGTTCGGCCTGCCTCCCCGACGCATCCCGAGGGTGCTAATAAAGTCGCTTCGTCCTGTCCTCTGCTCCCCAGGTCCTGTGGCTCTGTTTGACCGCCAGAGGAACATGGCTTTCCACATCCATTTGACAGAAAGCACCTGGGGTGTAGCACCAAATTCTGGGCCCTATGCCCAAGCGGTGGCCATGAGCCCCCGTAAGCTCGAGGTTCACAACTATCTACAACTAACCTTACTACTAATCTAAGATCTCTTATATGTATAACAAAAAAAGCCTTATTACACAACTTCTCTGAATTTCTCTTTTATTTGCAGAATGCTTAAAAGCTAACAGTAGATGCCACCAAAGGTCAAGGGAGAGGGTGCCTGTCCTCAGACACTATATGCACTTGGACACCATTTAATACATCAATCAACCGATGCATTTACCCAAAATATTAGCATTTACATTAGTTAACAACATTTATTGTGATCTTTGTGGGATCTCTGTGATATTTAAAGGAAAATAAAATTTGACTCCTCAGGGGCCCTGGTAATTTAGTCCCACTTTTCACCCAACTACGACGCCCCTGAAAAGCACTGACTACCCTTCATTAGAACCCTTTTGCCTCATTTCTGTTGAGCCAGATCACAATAACACAGCGAGGTTAATTAACCAGGGAATAAAGTTTGCATACTATTAAACTCAATGACCCATTTGATCCATTTCGCTGCGAATGAGTGCACCTCGTACGCCAAACACGTTGAGGACACAACCTTTCTGTGTTCTCCTGGCAAAGGTGAAGGAAATCTAAGCATGGCCACAAGCCCGGTGTCTTTCCAAGCACAACTCGGTCCACAGTGGCGGTAATTCGCACTCCTTATGGGAGATGTAGGGCTTCGTTTACTGTTACGGAAACCTCCGTCAGGTCTGGTGCAAATCTCAGCACGGGCGAGTGATTTCATGCACATTCCTCGTCTGGCCCGGAGTAGATTTGTCTTAGGTTACCGTACGAGATTCTCAGTCAGCTTTGAAAAGTGGGCAGCTGGGGACACCCCGGCTCTGGTAGCAAATATGAACCATCTGGCAGGGTGTTTGCTCCGCCTCTGGTAGTCGAGGGCGTTGAGAAAATTCCTACCTGCTGCCATAAACTGATCAATGGTGGTACATGTTTCATTTCAGCCAGCAGCAGTCTCTGCTGTCACTGCCACGTGACTGAATGCATTTCAGTATGTCTGTGGCATAACCATATAACGTTCTGACCCCTATGCAGGCGTGCAATTTTAAAGCCACATATTTATCAAGCTCAACCAGGCCTGACCAATTTAGAGCTAAACAGCTACTCTGAGGATTTTTATAATGTATACATGCAAAAATCGTTTAAATCGTTGATAGACCCGCATCAGAGACAGACTGCACCCAAGATACATAGACTGGATAATATATTATGCAGCATGTCTGGCAATGGAATGCCAAAATAAGAAACTGTAAAACAACAGAGAAGCTGGAAGTTTGAGGGTTAGTCAATGACAAAGTGGATAGAAATATTTTCCGTATTCTGCGAAACGTATTAATGAACAAATGGGAGCTGGGCGAGAAATGAAAGGCATTTTCTGGAGCGATTGCCATCCGGGAGTGGTAAAAAACTGGGTCGGCGTGCTCTGTCCGTGCATATATTTATAAACTGCAGACAGATGTGAGATGGAGAATCGAAATGCTCCAGCAAGGGAACGGCCCGACCCTGAGATTCTACGGAGCTGGCTGGAGATCTCAGGAGGGGGCATATGTGGATGGAGGACGACCGGAAAAGGACCCAGAAAAGCCTCCCAGATCAGGGGAGAAACAGAAGCAGTGCTGAAAGTGCCCGGAGATCTGCAATTCCAGGAATTCCATCAGATAAAGGCCGGTGTTTTGTTTCACTTCCTGTTGGTTTCGAACTAAAAGCCTGCAAGGCAATAAAAAAAAAAGTTTATCAGTAATGAGGATAAAGCACATGCATAACTTGCCTTTTCCAGGATGACCCATCCAGTTTGTTATGGAGGCACTGGAAAATAGCATCCTGGATGCCAGTCCATTGTCAGTATTGTGAAAATTACCTTAGCCACAAATTTTACAGCTTCAGTAATTACACCTTAAAATGTAATTCGAAGTTTGTAACTTTGCAACTTCTGTAAGTTCTTGAGAGGTATCAGAAACGTATCCGCATCCTTTATGCACCCGTTTCTCTCTGGGAACACTGCAGGACCCCTTAACCAGGGTTCAGAGGTCACCCAAGGTCTGCCGCTGCGCTAGAGAGGACTTTTATTTCCCAGCAGCCCCCCTTCTGAGGCCAATGTACGGACAGTTCCCTACGACAGCCTGCAGGGAAGCATTTGCGTCAGCCGCTCCACTAGTGCCCTGACACCGACCAAAGGGCGGCGGAATCCGTCGAACGCGTTTGTAAACACAGCCGGAGGGCACAGGAAATGCTGGGCCAGTGCCGTGAGAAACGGCGCCTTTCTCGCACGTCACGGTCATGTGCCCTTTGTAGTTAAACATTCGGACCCAGAACTGGGTATAACTTTATAGGACCAGTCTATATGGTGCTTCATCATCTGCTAGCTGGGTGTAATCCAGTGGGAATGCTTGTAAAAAAACAGGGCATCACTGTGATGATCCCAGTAGGGGAATTCCATAATGATGTTTCTGTATTTCAAAATTCTTGATAAATCTAAAAAAAAAAACATGCAAAATGTTTCTGGGCAAAAACATATTCTCTAAATAAAGTTCTGTGTTTATCTCTATGCCCTGGTGAGTATACCGGATGCAGTTCAAATGCAGCATCATTCCTATTTCCGTAATTGCTTGTTTCGTGGGGTGGCATAGTGATTAGCACTGGTGCTTCCCCGCAACCATCGAATAGGACAAACAGTCACAGAAAACGGATGGCTGCTTATTCCCTACAGGGTTACGGTTCACCTGGTGCCTGGCACAGGGAGTAATGTGGGGGCACACCCTGGTTGGGATACCAGCCCATCACTAGGGCACACGCAAGGCTGTAGAGGACGGAGATTGCAGTGCGATGCCCCGAGCCTCTGTACCACTAGAATGAAACAGTATGTATAATTTAGACAGGGCTCGTGTAACCCTCAGTATTTGATATGCATTTTCTGTTTTTCTGTTTATTAACATAATTACCACATCTTTCCTTCTTGCTTTGTCATCACCAGGCACCACTAGAGACTTTCATATCGTATCAACATATCAAATCGTACCTCCAACTGAGAACAATCCAATTAAGTTTGAAATTTTTAGAGACCCTATCTGTCAGGGGCCCCCTGCAATTGTCCTCTCTCTTTCACGGAGCCCCAGTTATCAGGTAAGAACAGCACATCAGACACAGCCCAGCAGACTTTCACACAGAGACACCCTCCCCCGCAGGCTCTGCAGCTAATCAGCTAGAAGTGGCTGCGGGGGGGCTGACTCGCCGTTTCACCTGCTCCTCGCCGCCGTCCCCCAGACCTTCCCAAGGTTGCACCAGCACTTATCACCGCTGACTGGCTCTGCGAGTGTTTATGGAAATGATAACCAGGTGCAGAGCTTGGTGGACCATAGCGTCTGGCCAGATGACCTAGAGGTGACCGTCACACCAACTCTGTTTATTGGTTCCCATGAGGCCGTGCTCTAATGGGCTTCTTGCACCACCCCCCAACCAGCAGGGTGACGTCCCTTTCCTTGTGAGAAAACGCTCACGTCACTCTGAAGAAGCCGAATACCTCACGGGCCCCTCTTGGAGATTGTTAAAGTAAAGCTTGTCTCACACCTAAACTGTAAGCTGTAATATATTATGCTGCATGTAAATCTTGGCTATATGGAGGTCATCAGTAAATGCTTATAGGGAACCGGTAGGTAGCTGACTGAACTCTTAAGAGGAATAAGTGAAATGTCAGTAAAAGTTTCTTCAAAACTACAGTAACAAATGAGTAAGCCTGTTTCAAAAGAAAATGTATTTATCAAATGTAACAGTGGCATAGCTGGGACAGCTGGGCTCCTAGGACATGGACCTCACTTTTTTGAGGCATCTACTTGTGTGGATGTTCTGGATGTCAAACAGATTGCAACCAGTGATACTCTGCGCTGTCTGCACAACCCTCTGCAAGGTTTTTCGATCATATCACTTAGAGGCCACTTTATTATGCCACCTAGCTGGAACCCACCTTTGCCTCCAGAACCGACTTAGGGGTTGATTAGTTGTATGTTCAGTGAAGTAATTCTGCACCCTGCTGTTGTGTCAAGTTTATTTTATTTAGTTTTAATGACTGTGGTCGATCTTCTTGGAACTAATCTAATTAACAAGGTGTTTTCAGGCACATAAATGCCATTGACGTCTATTTGTTCACTATTCTCCTTAAACTCGAGACACCGTAGTGTGTGAAAATCCCAGATGAGCTGCTGATCCTCAGTCTGTCTTCCGGGATGCACTGCGTCATTGCTGCAGTCATCATCCCTTGTCTTTATTTGATCTCCAGTGCAGCATTCACGCAGAACACATGCAACTGTCAAAGAGTCCCATTCTCTGCATACCTGTTACACTCTGCATCTCACTTCAACCCCCATGCCACCCCCCCCCCAAATTAATATATTCATTCTTTACATGCTCCAGGACCATTTCTTGCAAACAGGTCCTCCAATGACCTATCGTACCAGGGCTGAGTCTTGGCAGCTACCAAAAGTCTTCCCAGAAATACGATGTGCCTTTGTACGTACACAAAGTTCTGCCAGATTGGTGGGTGTGTGACTGACAAGTTTACATTTCGTTCATCGCTCTGGACGTCATGCGTATCTCTTTTCCTTTGCCATGGTTTGCCTTTCTCTGTCGTGTTTTGCTCTGATGCGGGTAACTCATGGTATCTTTTGAAAACCTGGAGGTGTGATTGTATTCTGTACACCAGCGGGTCCCTGCACTTTTGTGGAGAGTCCCACAAAAATGTTCTAAAAGCTGTTATCTTTTAGGATATCTCCAGTGTATCTGGACACAGGACATAAGACATTACATAGTAATGTATATATTATATTTGTTTCATGTTGCGTCATTTTATTAGGGTTTTTATTCTTTGGCTTTTAACTTGGTATAGGTGTTGTCTTTTGTCTGTGTTGCTCGTTTTGTACATATGTTTTGTGTTATTTGGATTGTACAGCACTTTGCTCAACTGCTATTGTGTGAAATGTGTGTTATAAATAAACTAAGCGTAAAATTCTTTTTAATACAGGTAGAACAGTCTTTCATTGTGGGATTCTCCCTATCAAAAAGAAACACAATTTAAAACAAAGGTATAAAACATTATTCCTCCCATTGTTTTTTCTGAGTAATTTGCAGATATTTCAGAGTAAGAATAATCCATCGCATCCTGTGAATTGCTTCCATTTGGCCCAGATTATTGTTTTATTTCTTTTTAAACATTCATAAGCATCACACAGGCCATTGGAGACTTTCTACACTTCTGACCTGTCATTTTCCACAGCAAAGAGAAATCCATAAGCAGCAAAGCATGGTACGTGCACAGGCCGTCCTAGCCTTCGGGGAGATCTCCATCATGCACACAGAGACCATGTGATCTTCCTTCACGGTCATGTTGAAAACCCACATCCTCTGCACTGCTGCACCACATCTTCCTACAGGTCTGCCAGCCAGTTTCGCACTCCCACTGGCCACGCTGCAGTTCTGGGCACCTGACTCCACTCAACAGGCAAGCGCCTCGGCATGGGAACACAGCCAAAAGAGGTGGACGTACAAGGTCATCCTTAGAGAGGGTATTTAATGGGGGCACCGCTGTCGTGCTGATAACGCAGACCAAGCGCAAATTGCTTCGGCCCACTTTGCAAGAGATTAACAATAAGCAAACAAATTTCTCTTATCTCCAGGGACAGAAGACAAAATGTGGTCCTCACCTTTTGGCAGCAGCCGTTAGGCTCATCTCTGTGCCATTTTTAGGTATCAGATAGCGTTAGCCAGACGCCTGGTATTTTGTATTGAGAGTTTTATAGTTATTACCAGATTTAAATGGGAGAATCACAAAACCAAACATATTCAGCAAAAATCCCAACATTTTTTACGCAAATTAAATCTTTAGGCGAAGACTAAAAACAAGTTGCAGTTTGGTGTATAACATGATATTATCTGTTCTTATCTATCCCACTAAATACGCTCTAATTATAGCGCCCCCTGGCTTTTTGGAGTCCTACTGATTGCGTTCCTGCTTCCATTCCAGTTCTCCTCCTGCTCCCTCTCTGCAGCTCCACACTCCCTCCCGAAACCGGGATTGCGGCGGCTTACAAGAATCACTGGCACGTTTACATTTTGCCGTGTGAAATTGCATGACGTACTTCAGCATATTCACACTACAACACCAACACCCTGGAATGTGTCTACCGGTACACATATCCGGGGAAAGGAAGAAAAAAGCACAGTAGCTCTCCAACAGCAGCATGAGGAGTTTCAGTGATACATTCTTTGTTTTGTTTTTTGATGTCAAGCAAACAAAGAGGAACCGGTTTGCCTTGCAGGCCTCGTGGGTTAGAATGTGCTTGTTTGGGCTGAGACTCGTTCGGTGTCACATATCAAAACAGCGGTGTACGTTCCAAACCAGCCGTACCACTGGGACAGGTCAGAAGCTAACATCACGCACGCCTGTTTGGTTTGCTGTGAACTTCCATCGGGCTGTTCGGCCATGGGCCCACATTTCAGGTTAGCCTAAGAGATCTCCCAACATTAAAGCCCATTAGCAGGCCTGATTAAATCTGTTTACTCTATGCCCCAATGTAATATGAGAATACCATCCAACATATTGAATTCAGTCACCCGTTTGACTCAGATTATGAACTCAGAATAAACGGGAATTAAGTATTAACTAAACTCATAGTTGAAAAAAAAAATATATATATGAACGAATGAATATATATATGATGGTTAGAGACACAAAAGCTTTCCGGTTCAAGTTCCCGACCCGCAAGCACCGCTGAGGTACCCAGTTATTCTGTTATTCCACCATGTTGTGAGTTTGAGGCTGGCTAAACGCCAGCCTTCCTTATTTGTGAGTGTTCCATTTTTCCCTTTTGAGTTTTTCAGTTCTAATTTACCCTCCGTGTTTTTGGTTACTCTGTTCCGTTTTATTTTTCCTAGTGTGTTGGTTGGTGTTTTTAGCTTCAGTGTCTAGTCTTCCTTAGGTCTGTTCATTTTTCTTTCGCTCATTGTCCTGTGCCCTTCCTGATTAGTTAATTAGTTATGGTTTGCACCTGTTCCTTGTTTGCCCTAGTGTTTCTGTGTATTTAAGTGCCTGCCTTAATCTTGCTTGTCAGTTGGTCGTTGTTTTGTGACGTGTATGGCTCTGGTTTTGGTTCTCTTGGTTTTGATTTGTATTTCTTTATCACTTCTTTAGTGTTCCTTCTGGTTTTTGTTGTGACCCCTCGTGGTCCATTTCTTTTGTAGTTTTCCCCTGTTTTCGTTTATCCCCAATAAACCCCTTTTTGTATCTGAGCCGCAAGGGGGTCGTCACCTTATCCCCCTGCTTTTCTCCTGTACCGTGCCACGCTGCCATCGGACAGCCCTGTAGTGTGTCACAATGTCACATATGGGTTATATGCATAGGAAACATTCTCTTGTTGTTGTGTGCTGGGGTACATCAACAGCAAGAATGAATTACCTATCATATATAATTTTTTGTTTGTTTTTTTCAAGATTAAAGATTAAGTATTCAAATGCATTTGCTTATTTTTTTTGTCCTGGGTGAACATACAGCAAAGCATTATTCAGTTTCGTGAAAATGCAAAACTAAACTCAGGGTGTAAATAGTTTCAGTCTTACTTCAGTCTTTGCCAATAGTAATTATTTGTGTTTGTATTGTAGTCTTTTGCAATACTGCTCTCGGATGCATGTTTTGTAATATTTGCCTGCTCACTGTTAGCGTAGTTCGTTTGAAATCTGAATATAATGCTCTTTTTGATGTCTTGTGTGAAACTACAACTTTAGTCATGCAGTGCTATGTTAAATGGAGTTCAGAAAATGGAGCGAGCCTGGTGTTGATGTTTCTGATTTGGTATTTTACCCTTTGTACTGACTGCAGACACCCTAAGTAAGACAGCATCCAGGTCAGCACAAGGCATTGAATGCCAAGGTTAAAGGAAAACTCACTGCAAACAACAGCGTTGCTGATCTAGTGTGGGATCAGGCAGATCAGAGCCAGTTCACGAAACGCTGTCCCAGCCTCTGACTGGCGTCTAGCCACTTAGCCGGTGGCGTCTGGTCACATGGGCTACAGTCATCTGAGTCACGCCAGCCAGGATTCCTCCCTCACATCAGGAGAAGAGGGATTCCTCGGGGCCTGTGTTTGCGTGACGGTCATTCTTTCCAGCTACACTATCAGGCATTCTTTCCAGCAGGAACGTCCGTCGCTGCGAGTATCACATACCAAAGTGACCAGGCACCCACGACGTGGGGGGGGGGGATACTTCTCTGTGAGAGGAATGCTCACGAAAGGCAGCTTTGCCGACAAGACGTCTACGCTCCGTAGTGACGACTGCCCACCTTCTGCTCTTTCAGCCAGGATGCAATTTCTCTAAAGGACCACACAATGGCTGAATTCATTCGAGCCAGAGCGGAGTGGGATAACAAATAGATATTTTAAAGGGTCACGTTCAATCGCAAATCTTTGACCGTGTCATTGCGTCAACGACGAGACTCTGCTGAATGGCACGTTCCAGAAAGCAAAGCTCCAGAGAAATACCCACGTCTTATGACTCTGCCTAGGTCACATTGTATTAATTATTGTGAGTGACCAGTGTCAAAACACCTTTTGTTCAAGGGGTGCACATTTTTTCCCTTTTAAAAACATGTCTGCTGTTTCTTCCTCAGGGCAGAGGGGAGGGGATGAGGGATCCCGAGTGCTGAGAGCCCCAACACAGTGGAACCTTGACTGGTCATTTTGGGACCTGAAGTGTAAAGTCGCTGCCGGATTGGTTTTGTGGCCCTCTCATCTAACGGCCACTGATAAGCCCTGCCCCCTGGACGGTGGCATAGGCCTGCTCAGGAAAATCTGACCCTCCCCAGCTAGGCTCCCCCACTATGTGTATCACTTTACACAGAGCTGCCATCTGGGTTTGTTTTACCATGCAAGAAGAGGGTGTCTCTCTTCTGCGAGTCGCGCTTGACTTCTTAACAATGGGCTGGCCTTGTCTGCTTTCTTAATCGTCAAAATCACTTTGAATTGTGCGTCCAGCCCTGTAAATCGCCTCATATAAATTATCACCGAGAGACAGCGTGATAAAAGGGGGCTAGACTGCATGGTTACCAAGTGTTTGAGAACCGTGAAATATAATGGGAGAACGCAGATCTACAAACTCTGGAGGGGTTGAGAACTCATATAGTCCTTCACATTTGTGCCGATTAGGAGTAAAACAAGGGCCAGAGGGACACTTTGCAAGCAGCGAGCTTAGCCGATGAGATGGTTTACCCAGAACATTCAATCCTCCCACCCTTGGAGGTAAGCCGCATCATTCTCCTGAGCACAGAAAAGCTGGGAAACAGCAAAGTACCACGAGAAGACTGCCTTGATTGCATGGGCCATCCTTACCTTTGGTAAGCATATGTGCAGCGACCATGTGACTCACCTGCTCTTGGGGCAACTGCAGAGACTTGTTGGAAACCCACATGCGGCATGCCACATTCTGTGCTGGCTATGTGCGTGTGCACGTGTCTGAATGTGTGCTTGCACGTTTGCATATTCCTGCGTGTGTTTGACCCATACCTGCACAACAGCCGATCACCAAATGATCTAGTCCGTCTCTTAATATTCAGCCTCCTAAGTACCTTTATTGTGCAGCTACTGATTTGCTAAACAATGAAATGCTTACATTACTAGCATTCCATGATTCTATCTACCCATCTGTCCTAACAAGACTTTTTGCTTTTGATCAAATGTAATGTAATGACCTACAATAGGGACAAATTTTGCCAGCAGTTGAGTGGTAATTATTGCATACAAAGAGTCTTTGGGATGGGTTCTATGTCTAGGAGAAGTGGAATGAGCACTTGTGAGCACTAGAACACTCACTTAATGACATGTGCATGTTTTTTTTCCATTCATCCATCCATTTACCAGAACCGCTTATCCTGTTCAGGGTCGCGGGGGTCTGGAGCCTATCCTGGAGACTATGTGCGCATGACAAAGAACAACCCAGGATGGGGTGTCATGTATTTTTTTATGTAATTAAAAATTGATTATTGTAATAGTGAAATTGACTAGTCAAATTTTTATGATGGTCATTTTTTTCTGTAGCATTCTTTTATATATATCGCATCTTTTGCGGCCGCTAGAACACATCTGTGTGCCTAGGACTGTGCGCGTAGTGTGCTTGATGGTGTATTTATACAAAAAGCAGAAAAAAGGGGGCAACAGGAATTACTTCCCAGTGGTTGGGGGAGGAGAAATTCGATGCTCAGGATGCCGGATCCCTCAAGCTGCAGTCAGGCCACTCCATCAAAAGCAGAGAAAGACCACAACAAGGTTAGAGGACCAGGCGGTCCTCCTTTTAAGTTGCTCGGCTGTCGCTTTCATCCTGGTGTGGGGGGGGGGGGGGGCGGGCCGCCGGCCCGCGGCGGGGCAGAGCGGCAGGACGAGGCCCCCGCGAGCGGAGGGCATGCGCTCCCGGCCAGGGGGGCAGGCGGACCAACAGGGCAAA
>JAODKN010000045.1:12787026-12801632 GCA_026774425.1 Petrocephalus zakoni
ACTTTTAAGTTGCTCGGCTGTCGCTTTCTTCCTGGGGTGTTTCCCCCCCCCCCCACGCGCAATACAAGCCAGCCCCCATCAGATTAGTAGCCTGAGCCTTTAACCGCCATTCTGCCCAGACGTGTTGGAGAAGAGAACACAGGAGTCAGCTCAGCAAAGGCCGGGATGCTCGAGAACCACCATGCGTCCCACACAAAACAGAAGTCAAAGAAACAGCATCATACGCATTTTTCCCTAAGCCTGCTCATCCGTTCTTAACTGTCTGTTGAAGGAACTGCAGCACCCTCTCTGCGGCCAGCGATGTTTGGTTGGTTTCTCAGTTGGTCCCCTTCTACATTTCTGGAATCGGTTACTTAGGAGAGGGAGATTCCTCTCCTCATCATTTTGTCGTTGATGGGCAGACTGAGGTCATCAGTTGTCTTTGTTTTTCTCTCCCTGGGCCTGTATAGGATGATGGATGATTTGGAGAGGGGGTGGTAATAGAAGGACTCAGATGGGATTTTCAGAAACGGAAGACACCACTGTCGCATCCTTAAGATTTTATGGACCCAGTGCTTTCATTAAAATACCATCAACTGAACTGGGGCACTACTAAAAAGGAGGGAAATGGGAGTGTTTAGCACCCATGGTACAGATGGGACAGCATCCTTACTGTCATGATGAAAAGAGAGACAAAGTCAGGCAGAATATGTGGGGGGCATCAAATCACCTATGTGAGTAAAATATTTAAAAGTTCTATCTGATCTGATCAAGGCACTTGATTTGAATCGCTTCTGTAATAACTGCAGTCGATGTAAATACGTCTGCAGCACATTCAAGTTAGCACACCGTGTCGAACACTGTGTACAATTCAACAACTACTAGTCAAGCTTGAGATGTGTTACCAGCCCACAAGATAACAAAGCTTCCAGTTAATACAGAACAAGTATGAAACCGAAGGAGATTCTGTTGATAGATCAGGGCAAGCTTCAATGGTCCCACTCCTCAGGAAAGAGCCAACAAAAATTGCCTCAGTGTAGAATGGTTACTACCCCCCCTCTCAGGGCTCCATAACATAGAAGTACCTCTGAGTTCCTGTTGAAGTGTCAAACTCTGTTGGATGCTTAAAGAAACAGGCGAAATTAAAGTGCTAACATTAGAGATGAGACTGAGGAAGAACCTTCCTAGAAAAGAACATTGCAGGCTATCCTGCAAGGAATGCTGGGAGACTTGGCCAGAGGGCAAGAATCTTCTTGGACCTAGATGGAGGGGAAAGCCACTAACTGGAGTAAGCTATGAAGGGTTTGGGACGTGAGCATTTTGCCCAACCCTTTTGATCTCCTGTCATGTCATAAAGCCTGGGTCAATTACAGGCTGGGCTCTCCGCCTCCACCACATCATCAAAATTCATGGTCTGCAGAAACTTCCACCCCCGTGCCTTCTGCAGTACAACTGGCAATGGAAGAGAACATGTTCAGTCTCTGCTGTCAGGCCTTGAAATAAGCCAGTTAATTGGTGTATAGACAATACTTGATATAGTACTGAGCACTGTGATATACGTGTCTGATAAAATATTGAAATACAGTAACATGCAGTTATTGGTTCCAAAATCCTGCCATGTTTTTGGAAAATAAGAAGCAGGAAGTTTGCCCCAAAATCTCCCGAGAAGGTCCTTGTTGTACTTAACATTGTTCTCCTTCAGTTGTGCATTTTAGTATTTGTGTGTGTGTGTGTATATACACACAAAAACATATATCGTAAAAACAGCACGGACAGTCCCACAGGCTGCCCAGAAATGCCCCCCCTACACACACACAACATTAACAATGCCTTGCCTCCATGTGCAGCATTTGCTTCACTGTTTGGGGGTGTCACAGAAGACGGGACTATTTTTGTGACCGCGGTAACACGTTAGCAGCTGATTGCTTTGTGAGTCGCATAAGTTTAATCTCTCCTTGTGAAAAGCAAAGTGATCATATCCGGACCTTTGTCCGCACGTCACCATTTCTGCTCTGAGCACAGATACATATCCCTCCCTGCTTGATGCTCGATGCTCTGTGTGTCCTGACATATTACTCATTGCTACACATACACATGCATTGCTACACACCGTAATCATCATCAAGATTACCTGCTGTTTGTGCCACAGTGGCCCTTCTGTTAGCTCACAGCAGACCTGATGGCCTCCATTCACATCCCGCATCGACGAGTCCTGGATGCCCAACAGACGACAGCCAATGGTTTTTCCCTGCTCAGAACACTCTCGATAGGCACTAACTACAACTGTGAACACCCTACAAGCCTTGCCATTTCAGAGATGCTCTAACCCAATCCCCTAGCCATAATGATTTAGTCCGTGTCAAAGTTCTTCAGATCTTCACCCGTGTGGGAATTCCACCGACCTTGGAAAGCCCGATACTGTAGTTTCCATAGCAACCTTCATCCATGCTTCTCCTGTTGTACAGGAGTACAGAATGAGTACAGGCGCGCATCCCACCCTACCTTCGCATGAGACACACGTGTAGAGGTGTAGGGTCGGTGCACAGGGTCTGGTCAATTCCTTTGAGGTTTCTGAACCATATTTAGGGTTATGGGCCTTGGCCAAGAAATAAAAGTGATAAAATCACTCTGCTGGTCACAGGGAGGGATTAAACTCCCGCTGCTCTCACAGCAGCCAGCCACTGATGCCTTGTAGTGGTAAATCTTTCGCGATACCTTGAAAAGCTAAGTAAACAGTGCACATGGGGGCAAGGCATTGTTTATGCTGTGTGTGTATGGGGGTGCAATTCTGGGCTGCTCTGTGTACCAAAAAGATGATCATTTACTGTTCATACTGTGTACGGCGTAATTTATTATGTGCAAATTTCCACTAGCATGCCTTTGAGATTCGCCATGTTATGTTAGCATCAAACGCTAGCGGAATTAGCATTTGCTAGTAAGCAGGGTCATGCCAGCATGGGTATAGCTAGGATACGGCTCGCATAATTTGCAGTGGAAATTTGTCAGGTCGTGGTACAGCTCGGGTACGGCTCGGTTCTTAGAGGCAGTGGAAAAGTGCCATTAGTGACCAAAAAAAAAAATCTCCAGTATGACTCTTATCACTCCTATCGTAGGAGGTACTCGTTGGAGTGCATCTATCAGCATTCTGGTTTTACTTTGGGCTGTGGGGAAGGCAGGCTACTGTTATAAACATCAGTCTGCCTCCGGCCCAGCTCCAGATAGCGGGCCGATAAAATGAGCGCCCCCCCGCCCCCCCTGCAGGTCACATGTTTTATTTCTCCAGTGGCTCTCCATGCTCCATGTGTGTATCTATGCTCCCCCAGCTGCACAGAAATGTAGGATGTGCTGCCCCCAGGCACCCTGTACAGCACCACCCACGAGTACAGCCCCCCCCCAGCAGAATACCTTGGCTCCTCATATATCAGCAGGACAAAGGAAGCAGCGAGATGCGGAACCCTCCACCACTGTCCCCAAAAAAACCAGCAGCAGCGTAGCCGAGCAGCTCTGGCATTTCCGTAGCCACAGTGTTCCCCTTCAAGGCGGACTCAGCATGCCATTGCTATCTTCTGAGTCAGAAGCTCTCAGAAAAGCCCCCCCCCCCGGCCCAGCATCCCTTCAGCTTTTCCTCTCCTCTAGACTCCAGGTGCCATTCCTGTCCCGCTCCAGGCTCCACAATACTGCCAAAATGCCCCTAATGAATCCCGTCACCCCAGCGGTTCCCCGACATACTGAGTAGCCAAGCAGAAGCCTCAGCAAAGCCTCCTACTCCTTTCACTCCCATGATCACGTCCCTGGGCTTTTCAGGGAGTTTTTTAATCTTCAGCCTCACAGTAAGCTGGACTCCATTCTTTCTGATCATTTACTTCCTAAATACTGAAAAATGAATGAGGAAAATAAGAATGCTTGGTAACACTTCCTATGAATGCCATGTATATAAGAATATATGAACACATTCATAGCACATTAAAATGCATTCATAACGCATTATAAACACGGCTATACATGTTTATAAAAGGCATAAGATATTATAGCCATGTTTATTATTACGAATGCTTTATGAAGCTGTCATATGTAACTCACTATAGGTGCCTTCATAATGCAACACAAAGCATCCTTAATTCTTATACCAACCATTATAACAGGGGTCTCCAACTCTGGTCTTGGAGAGCTACTGTCCAGTAGGTTTTCTCTCCTACCTGGCTTCTGATAGGTAAATACCAGGAACAGATGCAGCTCATCAGAAGGCAGGTGGAATAGAAAACCAGATAGTCCCAGACATTTAATTACCCAGGATATGTATAAGTTTTGAAATTTGTTGGTTGTAGTTAAATGACAATGTCTTTCTGTTCATGGTAAATGCCTTTACCCACCTCAGCAAAGTCGATTCACGGGAAACAAATTTACACCACTGAGGTTGGGTTTTTCTTTTGTTTTTCTTGCTTATGTTGTGGGTGGCACACATGGCCTACAGGCTGAGCACAGCAGGATGTGCGAACCGCACCTGCCGCTGGCCTCGGTGAGTGTCTGGAGTTCTGAGAAAGAGATGAACAGCGACAATGTTGCTCGCCTGGAGACAAAACTGCATATTGAGGCATGAGTGCTGAGAGTCAAGTCCATTGAAAGGGCAGTTCTGCCCTTTTCCGATCCTATGTACTGTGACCAATGAGCTAACAGTGACCATTAGCTCCAGTGTGCCACTCAGCTATGACCAGATCAGCGGCGTGTCCCCGCATGCTGCTTAGTCCTTGTTCAAACACACCGCTTACAATTAGTAGTCACCCTCCATTAAACTGCCAACGTTTACTTTATTAGATGGGGGGGCTACTTGAGTTTGATTATCATTAAACTGGGCAGCAGCCTATTATTTCTCAGACAGTGGAAAGCTAAGGTGCTGAGGCTAAAAGACGGCAAACATTGGTCACATTATAGATATGTGGCAGTAGGTGTTAGCTTTGGCCGACTTCCAGGCGTGAAAGATGTAAGCAATTAGCAGAGAGTGCACCCTGGAGCCGGCCAACAGACGATGGCCTGTTTTGGCCCATAGAAAGGAAAGCAGAGTAGCGTTGCACTCATGAAAGTGCTGTTGAGGGGCAGGGGGTATGGGGGAGGGGGGTGCATGTGTTATTTCAATGGAAAAGTTAACGGGGCCTTAAAACAGGGGGAAAACTGCACCTTTGGGACAGAAAACAAAACAACAGTCAAGGTAGAAACACGAGACCGAACGGCGTAGTCCTCGAAAACGTGCGCTTCTGGCCTATAAATGCACCTTCAAAGCGTGGATGCATGAATCAGGCCTACTGTGCAAACATGACCAAAATTTATTGGGTCGTCAAGTGATGTCTGCGCACACTGAAACGCCTGCACGATAATCCAAGGAACAATCGTGCAATGTAAGATTAAATAGCATGTTTTCTCAAAATATGGATGTGACAATATATCATTTTATATCATTTTCACTTCACTATGCACAATGATAAATAACACATCTTTATTCTGGGGGTATAAACAGAAGGCCACTTGTGATGAAAAACTTATGATCACTATCTAGGCCAAAGAGAATGTTTTCTTTTAAGGAAAGGGGCGTTTGGGTCTACACGGAAGAACAATTCTCTTTTTTGACACTGCTGGGAGGGCTGTTTAATAAAGGCTTGCTATATCCAGCCCAGCACATTATCCTTTTTTTTTTACAGATTATCCTCAAGTACCCTTCAAACAAAACCATAGCAGTTTTTACCGCTTTGGGCTTTGATTGTCCCTTAAGAACGCGATCACCCCAGCAGACATGTTCCAAACATTTTCAAGCCGAAATATAAGCACATTCTTCTGATTTTATCTCCTCATACAGCCCTTTTCTCTGGCTAGCCAAGCATGCAAGTCTTTCATCCAGGTAAGTGCATTGCTCAACTTCTTGTTGTTTGGGTGCCTGGTGGAAGAGAACAAATCAGAATTTGCCAGTTAAAGAGAAGTGACAAGGTGCGCGTTATTGATTTTTTCATGCCCTGTGGTATGACGTCCCTGGATGCCACTGAAGATGCTTACCATTGTACGTCGGCCCCAAGCATGACGCCCAATCCATTGTAAGCCTGGGAAATGATGGGCATGCCGTGGTAATTTATTGCCTGTTTGATTTAAGATTGTTTGCTCTATTTTCAGTGAATGAAGTATAACAGGCACCTGGAGAGTAAGGGGTGGCAGACAATGAATGTCTACCAGCTTGGCCCTGTCGCTCCATTGGCTCACTCGTCACCGTGGTGACCTCGTTCAGCTACATGATGCAACGGGAGTAAAACGCACACACAAAATGAGTTGGCCTTAGCCACCAACAAAGTTTCTCATGAGTCAACATCTGAAACGGGAGCGTGTGAGGACTGCATTCTATCTGATGCCGTGAAATCGATATCCTATGCTGCACCACCCACATGTACAAGCTTCCTATCCAAAGAAATATAAACTGGTGGCATGGACACAAGAAGTTATATGAGAAGATGTTTGGCAAAGATGCCTTACATCATAGGAGGCCAAACTCCTAACTAGAGCACCAGATTGTATCTGTAGTATTAGTGGTATGCCACAACAACTTGTGACAAAATAAAAAACACTCATTAATCATAAGTGAAGGGAGTCTAGTGCAAAATTATTACTGAAATTGATAATTAGTATGTGAGTGAAAGGATGGATGGAAGGTTCAAAATATAATTCTTCTGCAACAAGACATTACAGCTGAATTGTGCAATGCTCTTTACCAGCGCATGGAAGATCAGGATTTTGCAGCTGTCTAAGAGGACACTTGCCTAGGCATAGAACTTCAACACTAAAATTGAAGCCTGCGTAAATAACAATTTCTTCCTAAGAACTCTAAACACAGTACACGGATGCTCACCAATAATTTCACACACACATATGTTCCAGAATGTTGCTGTGGGCAGCTGTTTTGCAAAAAACAGGACAAGAATGAGTTAGTCTGCTGTTGGATGCAGTGCCCCGTGTGGGTTTGGGTGTCTTCTAGGTTACTGGAAGTGGAGAAAAAGAATAAACTAAATTATACCAATCAAGGAAAATGTGGAACAGGTGGAATTAATTGACACGTTAAACTAGCTACCTGATTTTCAGTCCCATGGCTGTCACTCCCTCCCTACCACACTACAGGGGCAGGCAGGTGGTGTAGTGGTTAGGGACACAACCATGTAATTGAAAGATTGCTGGTTCGAGTCCCCAACCCGCAAATAGCGCTGAGGTATCCTGAGTAAGGTACCATCCCCAAGCACTGCTCCCCAGGTGCTCATGTAGCTGCCCACTGCTGTGTCACAATGTCACATTGGTTAAAAGCAGAAGACACATTTCGTTGTTGTGATGCACCAGCAATGACAATTAATTACTTCAGTGAAGGAGACCCAATATGGAAGCAGTATTGCAAAGTCCAAAGATACATGTTCATTACCTTACAGGGGGGGAAAAGCAGTGGAACATACTTTGGCTTATGTTTGTTTGCATGAATGAACAAAATACATTAGCTGTTTGGACTGAACTATCCACAAAGGAAATCAGGAACACACTACCAAAAAAACACCCCTGTTGCAGGACTGTGTCAACCATTCCAATTAACACATTACAATCCATTACGACAGAAAAGGTATGGACTGCAGCACCCAACCAAAGAGCATACTCCAGTGTCCATTTCAAACGCATCTCGTTACGCTGCTGCAAGTCACAAGGCCTGAAGAGGTCACAAAGTTTGAACACTTATGCAATCACCCCATCTAAGGGTTCCATCACAAAAAAATAATGTCCCAGATCATGGATACAAAGGCATATCTGTTCTGCAGAACCCCATTTATGTATAAGAAGTTCTTGGAGAACACATGCAAGCCTCTGTAGGTAGGAACAACAAGTCACATGCTGGTGAATGTCCATTCCCCAACTATCTAACAGCTGTAGTTGCAAGAATAAATCAGGCAATTTCTAGTGTAATGCAAAGAATACTCAATGGCCTACTGTCAACAAATCACTTGAATGGGCTGTTTTATATCATCACACTAAGATGACATTAGCCACAGGCTAAATTCGGTTCTGATATGTTAATGTAGCCATGTCTGTTACCATGCCCAAATTAAGAACTGTATTTTATTGGTTGTTGCTGTGTTGCCTTCAGAGTCCGGCCCAGGTTTAGGTACCTATGGGTGACCCACAGGTTTTGATGTAATGGGTGAAAAATTTCCTGGTACGTAATTTGCAGGTATGGGTGTACACAGGAGGACCGCAGGACTAAATGACAATGCTTAATTTAAAGACGTAGTTTTTAAAAATTAAAAAAACAGCCAGTTTTCACTTACACAGGTGTATTTCAAATCTTTAGTTCAAATTGTGCCGCTGTCAGATAACAGGTCGGGTGCAGATTTAAGCGCTGCGGGTTTACAAAACAAGACCCATGCAGGACTATGCTCTCCATGACCTAGTCCCAGCTGGTTAGAAGATGGTTGGATGGTTTTTGCTTGTCATACAGGCAAAGACATACAATTATGATAAATGCATTAACTAGGGAAATTAGTAATATATTTCATGGCACAAAAATTGGCCAGTAACTGTCAAGTGTGAAGGCCAAAAACAATGATGGCTGGTTACCAGCCAGGGGTCCCCATTTTGCCAGCTTGGAATGCACTCAGGGGTTACAGGCGAACATCTTCTGTTTATGCAAGCTGAACTCTTAAAACTAAAACTTGCTGGTATGTGTGTAGAGAGCCTCGAGGGGGTAGCCTGAACCCCCAGTAATGTGACCTGTCTGAACCCTAGTAGCTCCCTTTGTACACCAGCAGCGATAGGGTCTCGACATGGAACACTTTCAGGCTTAAGGTAACAATTTTAAGATGCACAACAATGTTATGCAATTAGTTGCTTAGTTAAGCAGTGGTTTCAGGATGCCGGAATGTCTGTATTCAATGTTTACAGCTGCAGAAATTTGCTTTCGGGGGTAATTTCTAAACAATTCAGATGCAAATAATTAAAGTGAATTCTCTGGCATTTATCTGAATATACTCCAACACCAATGCATCAAAACAATAATTATTTTGAAAAGCCCTCAGAATTAATTCAAATGAATTTATTTGGGTTTCCAATGTAAACCTTTTTTAAACCGTGCTTTGGGTTTTTTTAGTGAAGCACATTTTGGCTAGGATCGGTGGAATGCAGTAAAAAGGGTGTTCATTTTAGATTAATTTCTCTAGTTCCCAGAATAGCAGATAATTATCCCTGATTGCCAGATTCCGTGGATGGGGATGTTCCGTTGGAAGTCGGAGGTCACATTAAGGAGATGCCTCAGTACATGTTGATTTCCCGGAGTGCCTCTTGTAAATAGGGTTATGACCCTTGGTTTTTATTGCCATTAGCCTCTCATCTGTGTACGAAACGCCTTGTTTGTTTGGGGTCATCCCCACTGGCACAGAGGAACCAGCCCAGTATGTGGCACACACGATATGATCTCATCAGGTTCTAGTGCCTAGGTGATACGTTCCTCTGGAATTAGTTTTACAGTCCTTTGCTTGCTCACAGTAAACACCAAAAACTTAATGGCCTCTTGAATTTTCTTGAGACCCCAAACACAGATTAGTTAATGCCTTTCCAGTTAGGTGTAATTCATTGCTGGTAGGTAGCTGTTCAGTTTGATTTGAACCTTGTAAATTAAAATTCCAATGTGCCTGATGTCTTCATTATCCCATCATTAACAATTAGGACTCCACTGGGCAGGAACTGGCATGTTTATTGTATCACATCCCTGTGATAGGATGAATGGGATACACCTGATTGTTTAATGGTGCAATAATGTCATTGTTGGGACGGGATTATTTACTCTAAAAATTTTAACCTTGAAAATAATAGAAACAAAGCTTCACTTTTTTTTTCAAAAATGTAATACTGAGGAAAAGTCTGCGAATTTAGTAAAAACTATTCTAACACCAGTATTGAACCCAAAACCTAGATTAACAAATTTACAGGATATTATTCTCAGATCTGAGTTCGGGTGTGTTTATGAGTCTGGCCCTGGTTTTGTGTGATGAATTTGTGCCTCTTAATTTCTTTGTGCGTGGCCATGGGCACCTGGGATGGCCTGGTATCCCATCTAGGACAAACCCTCCTATTTTTACTAGGCTAGACTAAGGATCACTGTGACTCTACTTGGAGCAGTTATTAAAAATTGAATGCAACCTTTTGAAACACCTGAATATCCCAGAAGGAAAGTAGACCCAGCTGAATGTAACCTTCACCAGCAGCGCAGATAATACCCCGTTTCGTTCAACAATGCAGAACCCTAACTCTAGTGGTGTACCTGTTCCGTGGAATTAGTGTCGTTAATAATTGATGCCATTCTATCATATATAAAGATGTACGTGTTTCTGTGCAATCTGAAATAAAAAGTAATCACGGTCACATTTTTCTTGAAAATGATTATCACTATTGTAATAGCTACCTGCCCCGACTGCAGCCTGGGAACATGGTGTATTTATATTGTGAATTGCGGTGGCTCCGCCCCCCAGCGTGTCATCCGCTCCTTTCGCCGTCGCGTCATTAAAAAGGACTGGTCCGGCCAAGTGGCTTTTGTGTGCGCAAAATGCGCTTCTCTTAAACATACTTTTGCCACTGCGAACGGTAGCGTTTCTTCTCCAGATCACAGCTCTGCTATAGAGTTTTAACCTCTTTTTCGTTTTAAGTTTTCTTGCTCATCTCATTTTCAAACGAAGTAAGGTTCGTCGTAATACTTTGCGACTTAACCTAATTTATAAACACAGCTGCTTCACGGTTTTAGTTACGTTTTTTTCTTTCTCTGATAACTATAGTAATTGTTTTTTTTTTCTTTTTGGCGTTGATCTGGATTCTTCTGCTGCTTATTTTCTTGCACATTCATTGTCTGGTTATGAACCAGACTTGAATGCTTTGACAGCGAAAGCCTCTCATAGGGAAAGATCCTAAATATTTTTTCCCTGTTGACGGACTGAAATCCAAACTCAGTGATGATGAATAAGAATGGAATGGTTTCTAAAATTCAGACACGGATAAGGACTGAGCCTTTCAAAAACTATTATGATCTGGTCGGAAGAGAATTGGGCAGGTAAGTTCTGTCTCGCGTTAAATCTTTGCATTGGCATATAAAACGTTTTAGTTCGTGCTGCAGATATTTACAGCGATGCAAGCAATCGTAACGCCAGTATGACCCCACAAATGAAGTTGACTCGAGAAAGGGAATTGCTGCAAAGATGGAAATACGCTACGCGTGAGAAACCCCGAAGTTTCACTTAGCTTCCTACGTTTGCGGTGTTTCAGATGCGAATGAATAAAATGCTTGACTGCAACAACGTCCGAACTCCATAGTCTCTAATCGAAATTCGGCGGAACCAGTTCTAACCTGACGGTGTGTTTTGTATGCGTTTTGGTGTAGTTGTTCACATGGTAGCTATCTAAGAAATTACATGATTTTGAATATGCAAGAGTGTATGACTTGCTGCATGCAATGCTTTCATGCAGCGTCCTAATCAGTCGGTGTGTAACTGACTAGCGGTAAAGACTTACCTGCTGCTGTTGTCTGTTTTGAACGGGGATTTTGCATCTATTAAGGTTTGTAAGTGCATTTGTCACAAACACAAACTGTACGTGTGTGGAGTGAAATGATTTTTCCTGGATAAAAAAATGAAATTCAAACAACCGTAAGGAATGTTAAATGGGACGATAAAGTATTAAGCGGTATTCGTATAAGGCCGTGAAAGCTGAGAAATGCGGAATGTAAACGACTTGCGTAATCCCAGAAACTGAATGAAAGTGAATCCCATTACTCAATTTCTCCCGGCTTTATTTTATTTGAGTTTAGATCGCCAGTCTGTGAACAACAGTTTTGCACGCATTATAAGTCAATTTTAAGCGTTTACAAAAATAACTGATGCAAGTGGTGAATATTCCTAACATAACCTGTGGCGTTTAAGGCTATTTTCAGAAGGCCAGATTAACATCGGTACAAAAATGTACTTTTGTACAAAACAACGAAGTATGTCCAGCAACAACAAGTAGTCGGTGAGCCGGTATGACTTTCATCTGCCTGTCTTTAGTCGGCGGCGCGTTTATTGTTATAAGGGGAAACTGACGTGAGTTGTGATTAAAATGGTAATTTAAATTCACTCGTGGTTTGAGTGGGCTGGGCATAAGTCACTTGTCAACTAAAATGGTTGCGGCGTTTTTTTTTTTCTTCCTTGGACTGGGGGCAGACTATGGTTGCGTGCATTTTATTTTTTTTTTAAAGCACAGGGGCAGTTTTTGTACTGCTTATCACTGCAGTCATAAGAGCAAGTGTCCCGTTGTCACGATTCCTTCCATATACTGAACAGCAAAGTATCTAGTAGCACAGGTGGGAAGTCTGAAGGGGCGAGGCAGACCCTATATACACGATGGTCTGTTTATTCTCCTGCCATACTGTGGCTTGTTCTATTGCTAGGCCATCTGCCAAGTTTTAGATTTTTTTTAATTCTTATTATAGCTGTTTAATATGCTTATTTACTTATTAGCCAAGGGCGGTCTCTGTACTACCTTGGCTCTTCATTAACAACTGACATGCTCACAAATATTCTGAGTGGTGTTTGCATTTTTTTTTTTCGGCAAACCTTTGGTGTTAAAAGGAGGAAATGGTGCTGTCATTGGTGGCAATGGAGATTTCCTTAAGAATCATGGGATGTCGTGGCGTCAAGCCAAAGCTCTTAGCTGAGCGAGGTCGGCATGTCTCCCCATCTCCACCCAAGGCCCCACAACCCAGTCCATCATAAATTTTCTTAATCGTAGGCAAGTTAGCAGTACAGATCATAGGATGCATGTCAGCTGTAGAGTTAACATGTCCACTAGGATACCCCGACTCAGGATTTCTAATCGTTTCCCTGGCCCTTTCCTGTGACTTATTGCCTTCCTCCTTAATTTTTGAGGTCTGTTTTTCCAGTTTCAGCTCACGAGACACTTTATCTGGAGCGCTGTGCCAAATGTCACAAAACAGACTATCTGAGCCGGCTGGCTGAATCGAGCATCCCTCTTAATGGTGAGAAGTGTGGCACTTGAGGCTTTGGCTAGGTAAGGAGTTGACGCTCTAGGTACTTGTGTTTTATCAAGACTGACTGTACTCATTTCGTCTTCTACTGTAAAACAAGAAATTAGGTATATCTGGTCATGTGTTTTCTAATTGGGCTGTTATAAATGAGACTAGTGTCAATATAATAATTTTATACCCAACACATTCTGGGTAATTCCTTGTAAATTGAGATGGTATTTTTTTTTTGCCACATTTTTTACTGCGTATATGTAACTTTAACCATTAGTAATAAGCAGGGCAGGAAATGTCGATTCATATGTGAAATAGGATGCCGGTGGCTGTCTTAGCGTCAGAAATGAGTCAGCCCCAATGAAACGGGCTGAGAACGCAGATGCCACAGGAAAGCCAAGTCGCTACACCAGCCCCGGCTCATCCCCTGTCTAATCTGGGTTGCATTTTCAGCACCGGCGAAATGACTAGAGACTCTTCCGTCCTGAATGCGAACTTCCTTTTATGGCTATTTTGTCGAAAGCGCAGAATTGTGACACCAGTGATGTCACAATGCACAACCGATGGATGATATTTGCAAGCATCAGCTGTAGCGGTAATTTGCAAAAGGCTTGTTAAGTTTGAGGCTTTCTTTCTTTTTTTTTTTTTTCGGAGCTTGCACGTGCACCTCTGTGTGAAATGGGCTTTCTCCCTGAAATCCGAGCCACTGTCACAGTAGTGTCTTGGGGAGGGGAAATAAAAAAACTGGTTTGGAAATGAGTATGATTAAACAGTAGAGAATCTGCATGTCACTTTAGAAGGCCTTCCAGTTCAGCCTTTTGTCATCACCTCTGAACTTCTCCTGTCCTCGTCGTTATTATAGCTGCCGTTTTATTGGTTGCCAGCTACGATCTTCTACTGAACTTGAAACGGCGTAATAAACCGGCACGACTTTAATTGTTTATCGCATGTCTTTAATGGCGTGTCACTCTGTTCTGACAATGCCCTTCCTCTGTCACAGCCGCAGTCACTGCTGCGCTATTGAGTCTGGGTGTATGTGGAACAGGCATTTGATGAATATAACAGAATGGAGCTCCCTGGAATTTCCAGATCTTGTGTAGACTTTAGCCTGTAGCGCAACTCCAAAAAAAAAAAAAAAATCTGTTTGAAGTACCGCCAGGGCGATACTTTTTCTTTCTTGGGGACATCTTTAAAATGCTGTAATTTGATTAAAATAAAACATTTAATATGGACTTCTTATGATTGAGGTTTGTTTTTGATGTAAAGCTTTTGATCGATGGGTGCAGACACACTGGAAGGGTTAGGAGGTGATCTTGAGTAGCAGTTGGGTCTCCAGAACTGGTGATTTAAAATTTGAGATTTTTTTTCCTATTCAAGGTTTGCTGGGAAAATTTTTCTTTCCTACTATCCACATAGTGCTCTGCATGTTCAGAAGCAATCGCTGCTCTCATTAATATTAGGATTGGGTCCATAAGTAGTGGAGGACCATGGTGACTGGAATGGAATGGACTTGAGGTACATTGTCTCCCCAGTTGAACAGCCCTTGGTTACTTGAGGTCAGTTTGGGGGG
>JAODKN010000045.1:12831238-12860284 GCA_026774425.1 Petrocephalus zakoni
AAAAAAAAAAACATATATATCGGCCGATATATCGGAATATCGGATTTTAAAACCAACAAATATTCGTATCGGTATCGGCCTGCAAAATCCTTTATCGGTCGGGCTCTAGTATGCAATACTGATATATTGTTTCCACTAAGACCTGTTGTACATCAACAGTTATGCTGACGCACAAGATGTCCAGAACTCCTCACAGATTACTGGTAGCTCCCACAATCATGGACCTTAGCAGCCACCTATTGAGGAGCATTCAAAATGGTGCAAAGACTGGTAAACTTCTCAAGCTCTTTGCAAATTATTAGAAAAAGGAAGTGTTTGTTTTTGGGAACACAGAGAATCATTCCCTGCCTTCCTCACTTAGAAATAGCGACCATCAGTTCCTCGCCCTCATATCTTCCTCCTAGCTTCACTTGCCCATTTCCGACTACTTCTTGCTCACTTTTCTCCCAATGCAGTTCAAGCTTCTTCAGGCCCCCCCCACCCCACAACCAGTTAGAGGTTCGCAGACGGAATCGACTCACCAGTGCAGACGGAGAGCGTGCAGGAACGCAGAGAGGCCTTCCATGATCAGCAGTATGAATACGGTGAGTGTAGCAAAGAAGCAGAAGAGGAAGAAGATAAGAATGACGCCCACGTAACTGCGCGAGGAGAAGCCAAGGCGCATCACCATGGACCACAGGACCTCGGACAGCTCTGTACACCAAGAAAAAAAACCACGGTCAGGGAGAGTCTTTCACTAGAAGGCAAGGGCATAACTCAGCTGAACATTGCCCCTTTGTTGCTGATTGATTAATGCCCTCCTTTCCCGGTCTGTGAGTTTTGGTGGACGACCCACTCTTGGCCAGTTTGCTGTGGTGCCATAATGTTTCTATTTTCTAATAATGGATTTAATGGTGCTCCTTGGGATGTTCAGGGTTTGGGATATTTTTTTATAACCGAAGCCCGATCTGTACTTCTTTACAACTCTGTCCCTGACCTGTGTGGAGAGTTCCTTGGTCTTCATGCTGTCACTTGCTCGGTGGTAGCCCTTACTTAGGGCTGTTGCACTGGTGGTGACTCTGGGGGCTATTAGAACAGGTGTATGTATACTGAGATCATTTGACACTTAGACTGCTCATAGGTGGATCGTATTTAAGAAATTTAGTGGCTTTTGAAGGTAGTGGTTGGGGCTTCAAAGCAAAGGGGGTAAAAACATATGCCTGCTCCACTTTTCAGTTTAATATTTTTTAGAATTACTTAAAACAAGTTTTTTTGTCCCTTTTAACTTCATTAATCTGTAGTTTCTTTTGTAAGCCCATCATTTAAAATCAAATTGAAATTCCATTTAAATTCCAGGTTGTAAGGGAACAAAATAGAGAGAATGCCAAGGGGGATGAATACTTTTGCAAGGCACTATAAGTAAAAGAGCTGAAGGCTGCTGGGAATCGCTGTCAATGCCTTAGCCCATGTTCACTGTGAATGTGACTATATACTGCCAATGTGCCGCACTAATTCTTTTCAGTGCTGTAGATAAGAGAACATATCCTGGTTTAGCTAGCATGACCCTGGGTTACCCTCTTGGCTGGCAGGACAACGCAGCACCTAGTCTGTGCAGATTAGAATAACGAAAGAAAGATTAAACACCTGCTTTACTAAATTAGAAAGCATTTGCGATATGATATATCTAGACTTGGTGCTAATGAATTATATAACTGAATCAGTGTAGCGTAAAAACATGTAATCCAGTCTTAAAATTGACAAAAATATCCAATAACATTACATTCTGTAAGATGATGTTGTTTTAACCTAAGTAGTCAGGAATAATAACAGGAGTCTTTGCACAAGTATCCTCTTAGCACAAGATAAAAGAGAATAGGGAGTGAATGGCCTTGGAAGGCCGGAGATGAGCTAACAAAAAACTAATGGCAACATCAGATGATCTTGCGGAGGGACATCACTCGCAGAAAAGGTATAAATGTACGCTGACTACAGGCAATGCTTCACTCCTAATAAAATCTAAACTAAGGGCCTATGGACTAACAGACTACTTGCTGATATACTACTAGAGCTGCAACTGTGCAGCATGATTCCGCACTGTGGGTCGGGCAGAACTCACGTGCATGGGCCAGGCTCAGGGCCCAAAGGCGCAGGTAGGAGGCAGTGTTGGAGATGCAGCCCAGGCAGTATTCTATAGTGTGGATGGCGGAGGTGATAAGGACATCAGCGAAGTCGAACTGCAGAGACGGGGGACTGGGGTCAGGGCAGAATCAGTATTTCCTCTCCTAGCCTGAAGGATTGCTCCCTAGCAATTAGCTAGGGTCATGTCAAGTGATGTTTTGTCAAAGTAAAAAGGAATACTAGCATTGGGGCAATCCTATGCTTCAGAAAAGAATGCTCAGCATAATTTTACTTCAGTGACAAAGTCATTGGTGTTATTTACTATTTAAAAAGCATACAAGGCAACCATTACTTTGCATATTTAACCATAAAAGGTACGAAAGTCCCCTGACTAATGAAGCGAAAATACTATGGCCAAGACGTTACCGGACCCTGTTCAAAGTACAACTTGGGGATAGGGGTTTAGATCAGGAGAGACTGAAAAGTCTCCCGGTATTGAAATGAGACACATTATTTCACCATGTATCATGCTGACATATAACCAATGTGAAGACTAAAAACAACTACAAATATGCCAGTGCTAAAAGGTGGAAAAACTCAATTCTATGACATCAAAGTGCTGATACATTGACTTTAGCTGGCAGCATTATGGACCTCGACCAAACCGAGCGTTATGGCATTCTCCGTAATGACTGTAGCACCAATGCCAGACTGTCACCAATACCAAAGATGGATTTAGCCATGGGCCACCCAGAGAGTTCAACACCACATATGCACCTAAACTCATTTGGGCAGGCCGAGTGAGAGAGAAACAGGAGCCATGCAGGCAGAAGACAGACAAAACATGCACGTAAACATGCAGCAGTCTCTTACCACTTCCTCCACCTGTTACAGGTTAGGTTTCGGTTAGTTGCAGGGTGAAGAAAGCAATTAATTATTAGTAATGAGGGGGGAAAAAAAAACAAATGACACCATGGTATTTATGTAGCAGTGGGCATGCTCTGTTCCGTCATGCTTACCCACTGACACACATCATATTTAAACATGAATTTTTCCTCGATAGCCTAACACCAACCGAGCTCATGCGTCCAGTTTGGTGTAGCTCCCAGGGTTTCCATCAGCCTTGTCCAGCCCTTTGCATCATTCAAATTACTATGACATTCATTAGATCTCATTAACAGGGATGATTTCACATCGCTCCTTTTATGCCAGTTTTGCCAGAACTCGCAGACTATGCCATCTCCGCAAGTCTGAGGTGCTAAATGTAGTGGAGATGTTGAACTGAAATCCAAAAGGGAGTCTTCATTCCAGCTTTATATGCCGCGATGGAAATCATGACCACAGGGCGATAGCCTGGTTTATTTTGCAGCTTTAGCAGGCTGGACTCCAAGGACCTGGAAGTAGTCCCTCTCTCATCATACTTTGCAGCTCACCCTCCCTGCCACGAGGAAGTCCCAGAACTGCCCTCATGTCTCCACAGCAATAGGAAGATGTGTGCAGTACCAGCCACGCTATCATGCAGACCGGCTCGGTTAGGCAGACTGAAAGAGGCCAATGGTCCTCAGTGAAATGCTAGTAAGCCTCCTTTTCCTTGTCTCGGCTTTCCCAAGTATTTTAATCAGCCAAAACAAATCAGCGCAGTAAAGACATAAAAAAATATATATGAAGAATACTAGCCATATAATCTTTAGCCATAACAAGCATCACACAGATATTACCAACATCAAGAACATGGACACGCTTCCAAATACACAAATACGCAAGCCCTCTCAAAACAGTGACACCAAATCAGAACAGCGGAGCTCCATACTGGAAACGCGAAACAAGAACTTGCTAGGTTTGGCTTGCAGTTCTTTAATGACAGGCTATAAAATGGAGCCTCTAATTCAAATTGATGACCAGAGATTACATTTCATACATTCACCAGAAAAAAAACACCAGAAGGGAACATCAGAAAGATCAGAATGAAACAGGAAATGGCATGTGGCTCTGCATTAGCACTCGCCCTGTTGTATTTTACGGGGGTTCTTGTGACCACCTGAGCTAAGGCCTCAGAGAGGAAAATGTACAGATGTTTTCCGTTAGGAGAGGGATGCCACCTCCCAACCAAGAGAGCCCTTTGCTGGAACCGGGCCTGCCAGGCAGTTGAAACTCGAGCCATTTCACAACTGCCACCGTTGAAGCTTGTAGCAATGGTTGAATAATTTAAGGTAATCCTAGCTGGACATAACACTCAGTACCTGAAAGACAGCAACTTGTGTGCTTAAATGGAGGTCTAGGTATGGTTTGATTGGCTAACTGTTCTTTCTTCCAGCATTTACTTACATGTTTGTTCTGCATTTTGGCACTGAGACCCCAAGAGTCCACTTTTTGATTTCATTTACATTTTCATTTAGAAGGGTATATCATGCTAGGTCACGTGATTCTCTTTCCTAAGCTGCTATGCCTCCCGGAGTCTGTTACTTGTCGGTTCTTAAGCATGGATGGCTTATCAGGTTCAGTGAAACGGCTAAACAGGCAAACAGTGTTAATGCCAATAATGTTATGAATAACACTGGTAGGGAAACAAGGAAGGGCTGGACATTTCTCACCAGTTTGAGTTGTTTTATGTGAGTAAGAATATCAGAGACACAGGACGTAGACAGGAAGAGATTCAGGACCGCTTGTTCTCACCTCCTCCCCATCCTCCGAGTGCTCAGAAAGCTGGTCATGCTCGATGATGCCGGCCTCATCATCCGTCGGTCCGTTGCCAACTCGGATCCCGCCAAAGTTCTGCGTTCCCTGTTGAGCCCGATAGGGTTATTCGTCTCTGCTAATGACCCTGCATACTCAGCAAGACTCATTAATCTTTCTTTTTGAAGCCTAAGTACTTTCTTAGGCTGTTTGATTACATTTACTTTAGTTCAATTTACAAATATAAATTTGTTCAGGCAAGGAGTACATTCAAACTTACCAGGTGCTTCTTCCATAAGTATTGACGCCGGAGAAGAAATGGTTTTATTATCAGCATGCAGGGAACACATGCAATGGCTATGACCACCAACAAACACTGGATAACCATCTACAGAGGTAAAACAAAAGTTACGTTAGATGCTGGACAGATAAAACACAGAGCACCAAGTAGTGTTGCATATTGAGGGAAAATCACCTGTCCTGTGTATAGCCTTGTAGGGTCACTATAGTTGAACAAGAACATGTTAATGAAAGCTATAAGCAGGCTGGGGGCATCTTTAGAGGTGGTGACGTCATAGGCAATCCACTTGTAGAAGATGAGGAGAACCAGGTACCCAAAAAGGCAACCCATAAATACAATCTCTGGGATGAAGCCCAAGAAAATGTTGAGGGGTTTCTTGAAGTACCTGCAAAACCAGAGAAGACTTGGCAAAAAATTCCAAAAGATATACAGACATGGAAAGGTGACATCGTGATGCGAGATGACGTGAAATGGGGCAGCTGATTAAGCCCAATGGCCTACATGTGGTTGAACACGCTGAGGGTGACGCCAAACATCATGTGGATGATCCCCAGAATGACAGACATCTTCATTTTAAAGGAGTTCAAGAAAGTCAGCTTGTTGGTGGAAAGATTCCAAATCTGTGTAGCAAAGTTGCACACACAAGATTTGTTTAAATCCAAAATCATAGCATAAACACAAAATGATCACAATGACATGTCAATATGGCAGGAAAGCTACGCCTAACAGGGGCTAGTGACAAAGGTATAGTTACCGGGTCAATACCAATAGGGTAAGGTCCAGTGAACACTCCTGGTACTGCTGGATCCAACTGAAGTAGACTGCTGCCCTGAAGTGTACGGAATCTGAAAAGCAGAATATTTAATCTTAGAATTAGCACCCTTTAAACCAGGGCTGCCCAACCCTGCTACTGGAGATCTAACAATCTGCAGCACTTAGGTGTAGCTGTAATTTAACACACCTGATACAGATAATTTGAAGCAATGAAGCAAACTTAGCTTCAACATAGCTAGCCCTAATACTGAGATACTACTGAAGGGTCCTAAGCTCTGCAGGGAGGTAGGTCTCCAGGTACAGGCTTGGGCAGCCTTGCTTTAAACCATTCTGTTATTCCGCAGCAAGGCTGGAATGGAGGAAACGGATGACGCACGTCCAGTTCGTTCCATTTTCGCCAAACATTGGCCGGACACTCCAAGCGGAGCCAAAAGTATTGAACGTCTTGGAGAAGCAGTCATTGTAGATGGTGCCCGTGTAGATGGAGAAAATCCCCATTAAAAGTATGATGTAGCGGCCGGAGAAGATCATGCTGAACATCTACACAGTGAATGAAGAAGAATTAGAATGGGCAACATCACCCTCAATTTTCCACCAGATGTTATTAACAACATTTCAAGCCATTTTCTTATACATAGAGGTAGATGAATAATTCTGGGCTTTTTGCTTCCTATTAACTGATCCCAAGTAATTTCACATTTTCATCTATCCTTGATGCCTGCTTGAACTTAAAGGTTCTAGAAAGCCCCCCCCCCCAAATACATTTCATCCTTGCACACCTCATTGTCAATCTTCTGGGAGAGGATCCGCCTTTCTCTCAAGACCAGGTAGAGGGCAGCGAGGGTCATAAGCACTCCATGCCCCAGGTCCCCAAACATGACGGCAAAAAGGAAGGGGAAGGTGATGATGGTGTAAGGGGCTGCCGATAGAAAACAGAAGCACTGTTAGTCACGGTGAGCTGACAGGTGTGCAAGGCCCCTGCACACACTAGCATTTTGACTTTGTCATTTAAGAGAATGCTTATATGCACATGTATAAAATAAGTCATTTGCTAGTACTTTTCATTGTTAATGACAAATGGTTTTTGCTGGAGGCTAGACAGGGGAATTAGTCAATGACAAGCTAGAGATTTAAGCAAAAGAAAGAAAGAGGCATGTTGAGAATTCATTAGAGAATCTCACTGTCCCAGGCTGTGAAAGAGTGGCCGAGGCAACCATAAGCATGAGGGAAATTTATAGCATAACTCAAGGGGGAAACGTTAAAGGAATAAATAAATGAATAAATCAGCACCAGGGTTCATCTCGCGGTATGTCCCCATCCCATAGGCGTCGACGATATTCTGAAAGCCATAGGTGAATTTGGTGGTCTTGTTGTAGGTGGGTGGGGTCTGCTTAGTCTGCATCCTGTTGAGAATGGAAGGCACGGTGGAGCCACTTCTCTCCTACCAAACCGAAACAAAATTAAAAGACACCACACCCGATTACTCTGCTGTTCAGACCCTGTGCATAGCAGCTCCACACTATGCGGCTGCATACTTGTGTATCGCGTTTGCAGCTGGGTGGAAACAAAAGCCACAGACAGCTGGCGCCTCGCGTCAACTGCTCTGCAGACGGCGGCTCTCCCGCCTCGAGATGAACGCGATCACTACAGACTGCCTGTGCTCGTTGCAGATAAGCCAGATTAATCAGCAGGACTGGTTCAGACCACACATACCACAACTTGTTTTTCTCACAACTCGATTAACATAACGTATAACAAACATATATATATATATATATATATATATATATATATATGATAGTGGGGATAAATGTGAAATATTTCTGGTACCTTTCTCTCCCCATCTTGCAGGCACCTTTATGTTCTGTGTGAAATCAAGTAAGCAGGATGAACGTAACATTTTTTAGAGACGTCAACATCTAACTCATCTAACTCATCTACTTATAATTTAAGGAAACTGCCATCTACAGATAGCCTGAACGTTTCTTTGGCAAAGATAGCTATGGGGCAAGTAAACACTGTGCTCCACAGAGGAGCAGAAAAGGACAGGCACAGCGGAGAAGTAACAGCAGAGCCCCCTCAGAGACACTGCAAATACAAGCATCCGGCTGTGGACACAGTAAAATGGCTGATGATTCAGGTCCTCCTACGCTCACCAACCTCGTGCCTACAAATTAAACACAAGTCCCTAGCAGTTCATGTTTCATTGACTTTTGACTTCAGCTCTGGAAACTCCAGGAAGAGAAGTGCATTATGGACTCGACAAGCCTCAGAAGTGGGCTTCCTTACTGGTTGTGTATATTTACTATACCTCATAATCACAAGCACACCTCATTAGTAAAGGGGGACACCTGTGAAAAGCTGGTAAAAGCCTTAATGTATCATGGCTTAATTGCAGTGTTTTTTTATGTTTTTAAAACTTTTATCCTTTAAGATAAGCTGGCCACATACTTCAATGTCATTGTACAAGGTAAAATGAAATAGGTAGACTATAATTGTCAGTGCAATAAAGAAAAAAGTCAATGAAGGATAGATACAAACACAAAAAATAAGATGAATATAACATAACATTCACAGAAAATAAACAGAATGAATAGAACAGAGAATTGAATATAAAAGGAGGCTAAAGAATAAAAATGTATACAAAATGAATTTACAAAAAGTAGCTGTTCACATGCTGTGTTGTAGGCATTTCTCGCCTAGTGATTTAGTCTCTCAAAACATATGATCAAAAAATATGACACATTTCGGCATTATAATCAAGAAAATATTGCACATGCTAATAGGCAGTGAAGGGCAAATGACGTCTCTACCCATCTGCGACAGCCCCAAACCATAGCCAGATAAAACAGAATCAAACATACCTGCGAAAACAATCTGTTACATCCTTAAAATTACACCACCTTGGTAGTTCTACGTCATGCAACAACACTAGGGGGCGGAGAATGTTTCCAATGCAGCAGACCTACTGTCAGAGCGCAAAGAAATGTGTCGGCAAGTGGGCGAGTCATTTTAATAACGACGATAGCTCTTTAAAAATGGAAGCTGCTCTCTTTCTTAAAAGCCAACAATTGACATGACACGATTGCACGCTACCAAACACACACACTCAGTATCGAAATTTACATAACATAAATACACATTAATCTACACTATTTACAGTTACGCACAGATAGAAGATGGGTAGATGGATTCATGGATGCTTGCAAAATGAGTCAAGGTAATGTGTAGGTAATACGATATGGGTCAACAGTGTGACAACATACAGGCGCCTCTCCCGTATTTCTCTTTTCCACTTGATTTAAAATTATTTACTTCAAGGACAAGATTATGACATACAGGTTTAACAAGGAGAGAAGTGACACCTATAACCCCATAAGTATGGACAAATGGCTGAACCCGGTCCATCAGTGATGAGGGCTAGAAGGCACATTAGACTTCCGTTCATACAGATCATATTTTGACCATCTGGAAAGACCTTCGAGAAGCAGAGCAGAGAGATCAGGATGCCAAGTTTCCTGCCGATGCTCTGGGATCTTTGCAGGAACTCAAGATGGAGTCACTAAGTTATTCATAAATTTATTATCTTGAATCCACATGATTCTTCTGAAAGTCTATTCAGGGTGAGCCCCCCCCCTCACGAAGGATACAGTGTCATCTTAGTGAACCAAATATAAACTGCTGCTTTGGCATCCTATTCCCTAATCGCTAACAGCAATGCAGTTCATAACTGCTTCCCCAATTAAAGCTAAAGATAGGGTGGATAACATGAGGGCAGGCAGACTTACCGTGCCTCTCCGTAGGGCAAACTGTATAGCTTCCAGGTCTGACACAGGGCACCACACCTCTGCGATGAGGCACTTCTGAGTGACGTCGATGTTGCAGAGGTTGAGAGTGTGGTAAATGGCCTTCATCTTCTTAACCTTGATGAACCACACCCTCAACGTCTTGGCGGCAGCTTGCAGGACCCTTGTGCGATGGTCCTCTGTTTGATTCAGCACCTGACACAGAAAGGCAGAGGGTTCACAGCATGCGCCAGGGGAGCTACGGGAAGAGGTTGGCAGTCTGTCAAAGGGTCCCAGGGCGCGACACTAAATTCCCCCCCCACCCCTCAGGCTGCAAACAGTATTAGGTTGCACCCTACACTTTGGCCAAGATCTATGTATTGACACCACAAATGCCAGCTTGTACTTGGTCGTGTGTGGTTTTTAAAAAAGTAATAATGGTATTTACTGTGCAGCACATGATCAGAGCATTCCATTTCCTAATGGAACTGGGATTGGGCATATGGGAAATTGCAACTGATTCACTGTGGGGTCTTTTCTTGGGATCGGCAAATTCTCCAGATGTTTCCGCTCACCCACACACCTCTTCCCACACAGCCATGCCCTCACGGTATCCCCATAAGCCTACTTGACGTACTCAAATCGCCAGGTTGGGCAACCTCCTTTACGGGGCCAGTCTGATTAACAGGCCCCCTCCCATAGCACAGAGGCTTTGATCCCCTCTCCCCCGCAAAGGGACAGCAAGCACAGCTGCATATGCAACTGATCCAGACTGTGGGACTCCGACAGGCCTGGCTGACCCAAAGAATCAAGGCATGGCTCGCCAATGACTCACCGCATGGGCATTAAGAGAGCTCCTGGCATGGAAAGAGGCGTAGGCCGGAACGGTCACTATGCAGGCGGGGGCATGCGTGGGTGGGCGTTCTACGGGGGTGAACCAAGCTCAAATGTATAGAGTCCCTAAGCAAAGTCATTTTCCTACCCTGATACGGTCAATAATCACCATACCTCGCATGCCAACACCCATCATACAGCCCTGACTCATTGTTCAAGTGGCTCTGCCGTTTCCTGGACTCATATCGTCCTTATAAAAGGACACATGCAGCCACCCTGTTTGGACAACTTCAAGCGGCCAACACATCCATAAGGCAGCTCTGGAGCTGTGTTTAGCTCGATAGAGCAGAGTCACCCTCAGCCCCGTTGGCCGCAACGACGACGCATCACTAAAGGGAAGCACCTCACCCTCACCCCGCCCCCAAGAATCCCCATTTTGGCCAAGACGAGGGTAGATTAGAGCCATCCATGCTATACTACAGCCTTCAAAGGGTGCTTAGCATGGAACAGCAATGGCATGTACTTTTAAATTGTGAAGGCTAGCAACATGTCAACCTTGTTTAAGTTCTCAACCAGCCTTGCATTAGTCCACCATTGCTTCACTGTAGAGGTAGGAGGGGGGTGACTAGTCTTGGACTAGTACCAACCACAAATATTTACATAAATCAGCTTGATTGAATTACCTGCTCTGCCAGCCTAATTACGTACAAAAACCCTGCTTATTGGAGAAATGTTTCACCCTTATTAGATTTATTCTAATGTAGTTATGTTGTGGCCACCTCCCTACACTCACCAAATGCAAGTCTGCAGCTTACAACTGGTCTCAGCAAGAAAATTTAATCTAGGTAAGGAATCTTCAAAAGCACCAGATAAATGGAAATAGCTATTGGCATCGCAAACCCGTAGATGTTGCCAAGTGTAACAAGCTATCCATGTTTATTACTCAATTCCAGTACAATTTTATTTTTGTGCAGCACATTTCCAGAACATTACATTGCCTCAAAGATCTTTACATTATCCCTGCCCAAAACAAGAATGCAAGGCAAATACAGCAGACGGTCAACATCAGTCACGAATTGCTGAAATTGGAAGTTACAGTCCATTTATAGTAGCGATTCATGAGCAGAAGTTCCTAAACAATACAAAATTCCGTTTCGCCGATTGAGATGTGCTGTCCAAGCACTTTCACTCTAACCCACAACTTCTGCAACCAGCCTGCCAAGCATAAGGCACGATAAGCTTCCCGAGAGGCTCAGACACTACAATAAGCTGTGCCTGAGACTCCTGCCTTTCTCCTTTGAACCACCTGGCCCCCGGTGGCAACATCTGGATAGCCCCACTGGCACGAATCGTGAGATCAACAAAACAAGCATCAGTCAGGGTTTCAAAGCTGATGGCGCACAGACGCGCACACACGCTGCTGCACTGCAGCCACAGAGGTCCGCACCATCTGAAGGTCATCAATACGCGTGTTGACTCCAGCTGCCATCTCTTTCCTTTCCTGGGGCGTCTCGGGACAGGGATACAGTGATGCACGGAATCTGTAAGGTACAGAGATATGGAGTGCAGCTGCTATCGATTATGGGTAGAGCAATTCTTTACTATAGGGAAAAATGACCATGGTGGGGAAAAAAAATATATATATACACATCTCAAAGCCAGTGTAAGACTAAATTACCCCTCGCATATCTTCTTCACCCTGTTCTTCAGCTGGTCACCTTGGAAGAAGATGATGAACACCGATTTGTGAACATGGTCTCCCTGCAAAGGAAGTGTTTTGCGGCGCTCAGCTCAGCTGGTTCATGAGACAGAACGCCACGTACATGAATAATATGATAACGCTCCACATCCGTCAGGGAGCCCGGGTGTTCTGGCTCAAAGAAATGAAACGGGAGCCTGAAATCGGAGAACGCTATCATTAGCACCGGTGGGCAAACGTTCCGCTGTTAATTATGCAGAGAAGTCCGCTTGGAAGGCAGTTCCTCAGATATCCATGGGAAAAGATAACGAGGGACAGATTCCGGAGCCGGCCAGGCGCCACTGACCGTGGTGGGGTCCTCGAGGGGGTCCTCGATATCCGCCTGCCTCAGGAATACATTTCCACGGCACACTCTCCACAGCATCCGCTCGAAGGTGGGAATCCTCTCCCTGCCAATCACTCCGGCCACAAACCTGCGGGGGTGATGGAGATACTTATTAAAATCTGCGCTCCCCCGGAAACATCCCGAGAGTGCGATCGGACACATGATGCACTCCTGAATCAAGTCATATCCAACCCTATGTTTCTCTCAAAAACAGGGGGTTGTAGATCTTATAAATTAGCTTTAAGGTAGCCTGCCCAAGTGAGGTCAGCGCTACTGTTGACATATTCATGAGTGTCTGAGGTCACCCAAAAACCACCATGAAATCAGTATAGGAGTATATATGTGAAACTAACTGCCACACTTCCTATTTACCAATCTTGTATCCTGGCAGTTCATTAAACATACTTCTACGGACTGCCAGGATGATGTAAAAACAAGTAATGCAAGCTTAGGCGCCTACATACTGACCAGACATGCCACCTATTCAAAACTGAGCTTTGATTCATCGAGCAGAAAAGCGAAGGCATCTTTCTAAGCTACTAAACGGCAGCCGATCCCTGACACACCCATTCCCTCTTCAGTAAAAATGGGCTCGACAGTGCACACTTTCAGCATCACTAAGCAGCTGTTTTACTGACATGATCAACACAAGGCACAGAGAACATTTTGAGCTGCTACCTTGGTTGTCTCAAGGAATGGGAGGACTTCTATAATTGAATTTATATAATTCTACAATTCAGCTGTTTAATAATGTACATTACAAACAAAGCAGGAGAAAGCATTTTTTTCTCTCTCTGTTAATCACCGGACTTGAATGAGCTTAGGACAGTTGTAAGGGTAGTATGTTCCAGTCAGTTTGGCCACAGCACGTCTACTATTTAGGTCAAGCTGACTTTGCCAGTAGATTGAAGATATTGACTTCCCATTTTAAAAGCTCCCGTTACCAGCGCTCACTCACAACACATAGACCTGCGTGACCCATCAGCGAGGAACCGTAAACAAATCCGCAAAGTGATGTTAATTTAAAGTGGCCGTGGAATTAGACGTCAAAAGAGAAAAGCGGGATGTGAGGCCACAGGACTCACCCCAGCCTCAACGGTGCTACCCGGCCAACCTCATTTGGGTCCAGCAAGGTGGACGACTCCTCAAGCAGGCTGGGGTCTTCCATCTGCTGATGATGACGCAATTCAGCCTGAATTCATAAAATCAACCACACAGCTAATCATCCCCTGTTAGTGGCATGCGGCAGGTCACAGTACACCAGGTTGGGGAGGGGGGGGGAGACAAGAAGGGGGTTTCTAGATGTTCAGGAAAAATGAGGAGAGAGAGCCTAGAGAGCCAAAAACACAAATAGCAGTTTAAACATACAGGAAAAAAAACTGGAAGAGGAAGAGCCATTTCAGCCAGTCCAAACCATGCCTGTCAGTAAGCCAATGGCAGACCTGAGGAAAGAAGGTTGCCGATTGGCAGCTCAAAGACTTACACTGCCCAAGCATTTCCCATTTATTGCAATGCCAGAAAAGCTGTTTCCTCCATCAGGGTGCCCAATCAGGATGTCCTACCACAAGTTAACAAGGTCATTGGCTGCACAATACTAATGTATTAGTTTGGGGCTACTAGAGGTTTACGCATTAACCACAAAAAGAGAGCGTTAACAACAATAGAAAAAGCTCATGCCACAGGCCTGGGGTATTGTCAGCACCCATGCAGCACAGACAGCAGGGCCCAGAGGGCATGCAGAGGCAACACCTTGCACTGCAGAGAGACACGCAAGGGAAATACAAGCAGAACTAGACAGCAGATCATGGGAGCAGAGACAAACGGCGACCCAGGGGACAGGAGACAAGTGAACGAACATGAAGTTGGGGGCAGGGAGGAGCCGCATGCCATTAACCACTACTTCTCCCGCCTAGCCTTTCGTCAAGGGGCGCGTCGTGAAGCTGGCTTTGACCCCGGTAGACTGCGGTCCTTTACAGCTAGGGAAAGGACACACATCATCGGGTGATTCATAGCCATTACTAGACGCCACCCTCAAATCAGCAATTTGAAGCAAATACGCATGGAAGAAACATTTCCTAGCAATGCATCAGCAGTCCATGTAATACGGATCAATAAGGTAATTAACCAGGATTTCATGCACATTATAATGCTCTCTCAATATACATGCACAGTATGATATTCCTCCATTACAGCAGACCCAGAGATTTTAGAACAAGAGGCATGCTTTGTTGTGAAGCTTTTCGTCAATTGCGCAACTGATTATTGCATGTCTATCACCGAAAAAGAAAAAAGCAGAACTGTAATACGAATAAGCAACGGGTATTTTATTTTAACAATTCTATTCTGTGCACTTACCTATAACTATGCAAGTTAGCAAAGCCTAAAAATAAAGCTCAGTTATAGCAAACATGCCATAAGTTAAAAGCACATCAAATGGGTGTAATATTTTTAAGAATACTTCGTAAGGTGGTAAACTTGGATCTCAAGAGGGTTTATACAAGTAAATTATTATTACAGAAAAAAAGTAGACATTGTGCTTTAGTTCCAGATGATCAGCTCATTGGACGGACATTTAAAGGTAATCTGGGTGCTATTTAAAGTGCATATTCCCTAAACATGAATCTGAAACTTAAAACTTAAATAAAAGTCAGTAACTGACATATTGTTGTCTTAAATTTTAACATCCATTTGAAAAAAATCTCAAACTGATGGAGCAGGCCAACCGTGCTCTCCAACAAATGGGGCCACAAATCTGACCCAGTTCTTCTTACAAAGCAGAGGTCCAAAAGGCTAAGTGAGGGCCGGAGGACCTGACCTCGTCAAAGAACTGCTGCGTGCGCCGCAAGATGTGCTTCAGCTCGGTCAGCTCCAGGAAGTTTTTCTTCAGGGCTTCTTGGTTGGTGTTGATCTCCTTCAGCTCATTCTCCAGCTTCTCGTAGGTGGCCTGTCAAGAAGAGGTGGGCAACGGCGACTCGCACATAAAACAAAAAGAAGCGGCAAGAACTCCAGATGGTCAGAGATGTTAGAGGGCGGTTCATGGAAGGATTGGTGCCAAAAACCCACAGCAATACCTCCAGGTCAATCATATCCCTCGGGAAAGGAACCTCCGGATTCTCTCCTGAGTCTACAATGGCAATGTTAGCTTTCTTGACTTCCTTCTCCACAAATCCTGCATAGACACCCAAAGCAAAATTCGTCTTTCAGGGAACAGAATAAGAGTCACGGGCGAAACTAAAAAACCCATTTTTTGTTTCTTGTATTAGACTGCGGCACTGAATGAAGAGGGACTCACTCAGTTTGCGGTCCATCTCCTCGCAACGCCGCACCTCATTAACGAACTTGCGTTGGAAGACATTCACATCTGGGTTCAACTGCGGCCAAAAGCAAAACAAAATGATTCCGATGGTAATATTACCTAACCCGACTTCTTACAAATGAAAATAAACAAAAGTACTAGGTCACAATATGCTCATGGAGGAAAAAAAGATGACATGGAGCATTTAATAACTTTCTCACTTGAAGTCACTTAGAATCATCGGACATTAACATCATCATTCACAAGGATACACATATTATTCCATAGCCAGATCAGATTATACTCTATAATGAATTAAAAAAAATGCTTTTAACTTTTCCTCCATCATGGTAAACTTCTGCTAAAATAAATTTCTCCCAACTGATTTAGCATTAGGACCCATATTTGTCCTTGGTCATTAAGTCACAGCCAACATTAAAAATTTCAAATCAAATCAAATTTATTTCACAAAAAGTAACTGCAGTAATAACAAGTAGAACATAGTGCAGAAAGAGTAAGGCAATGCCTTCATCCACATCCAGAGAAATTTATTAATACAAAGGAACTACAAAGAAGCCTATGCTTTCAGGAAATAAAGGGTTAAGAACGATCACCTGTGGTTATGAGGAGGTTAGGGTTTACAAACCATCCCGTGTTAGAAGGGGTACTTTTGCCACAATGGTTACACACAGGAGATCAACTGACAGAACAAAAAACCACATTTATAGTAAAGAACTCACGTCACGAAACTGTACCATCCCCAGCTCTCCCAGCTCACTGACACAGCAATACGCCGCTTCAGATTGAAGGAAGACCTGAGCCAAGGTCATCTCCTCACTTCGGAATATGTCCCCCATGGTCGTTGTGGGTATACCTACGCTAGACTGAAATGGCAATACCTGCCTTTATCACTGTAGGAACAATAAAACAGAGACATAAGCTAGTGTTTAGCAACACATCACTGCAGAATTCTATATCACAACACATATCAGTTTGCTTAATATTTTGCATACTAGTACGTCAGTTCATCAGCACGTTTTCAAGGAGAAACAGCAGAACCTGTTGTAATGGGATATTAAACCTTAACCACGATGATCTGAGAAATAATGAAGAACTTTACAAAGGGTACTTGGAGTGCAAGGTTCACCTAAGACGACTCTGAGTTAAAGGATTAAACTGCTGACCCAGGTAACTCCGGGTACTAGTCAAAGGAGAGGTAATATTCCAGCACCACGAATACGTACACATTACAACCCCGTCGTAAGCTCCAAAACAATCAACACACATCGTCTGGAGACAGTCTAACCAAACAAATACTGCAAATACTGCGAAAACACGACATAATATTCAGTTCGTGATTAAAATGTAGAGTGTTTATCTGCCCAAGACAGCGCCCGCTTTCACTAGTGACAGCAGCTTTGAAAAGTAAGAGGCGTCGGCGTGGTGCCCTTAAGAGCGGCCTCTCTACCTGGCTGTCAAATATATATTAATATATACTGTGATAGACAGCAAACAAAATGCACCTTTCTGCAAAGCAAAAGCGAATGCAACTGGTAGCAGCCTGTAGCATGTAACAGCAGAGCCGCCGATGTCAGACTGGAGAAAGGCGGGCGCCCGGCGATGTTTCACCAGGGGGGTCACCTGCTATTTTCAGAAAGGCGAATCTACCTGCCAAATGGGGAAGTTTACTCGGGCATTAAAGACAACTCCGTAAAAGTTGTTTTCTAAACTTTGCGAAACCTGTACGGTCATAATGACAGATTAATCTTATTATTTAAGAGCCCGATTCGCTTATAACAGGCAGCGGGGCAAATACGACCTCGTATAACTGAGATATATGTTAGCCAGACGGCAAAATAAACGGTATTTACGGGCTATATGAACATATGCGAGACCAGCCGTCGGGGGGGGAAAAGTTAACTTAGCCTGAAAAGTAAGCCACGCGAAATCCATGTGAATATACGCAAACGGGAACGAAGTGAAAACACTACAATCCTACAGAATAAGCCGCGCACACGTCAAGCTAAATGTTAAAGTTACCGTACAGCACTTAACGTCTAAAAATGAATGTAAATAAGAGAATAACCTACTGTAATTGAATCCTTCCGATTACCTCAGCGCTGCCTAGTTTCACGGGAAATATCAGCTGATCGGACCTCGCTGTTACGTACGTGACGTCAGGTCTACGCCGCGTCACGTGACCCCGAGGCGTCGCCGCTCCGGCCGGCCAATAGTTGTCACACTATGCGTGCGTGTGCGCTTCCTGAGTGTGTGTGGCGGCCTTGCGTCATAAAAGCCGGTCATCGTAAAAATTAAAATGAAGTAAAATGCTTTGAGGGCCTGGTGTCAAACTAGGCACATTATGGCAGCTTAAAGCAATGGACATTTTTTCGTGCCAAACTTCTTGTGTCATCGGATGCTTTTTAATTTCACCTGAATTATGTGCTGCAATATTAAAGTTACTTGCCGTTTATTTTAAGAGTACTGTATGTTAAAAAAACAATACATGATGCAATTGATAGTATTTAATAAACGCAACAATAGTTGTGACCATTTCAAAACATTTGTAAAGTTAAAAATGGAGGTCTGTACACCAGGTATAGTATAAAGTATTACTTTACTGCCGTTTTTTTTTTTTGTTTTGTTTTGTTTACTTTTTCAATCCCCACTCAGATTGTCAAGCTGCCTTGACCACTAAATGCTCAGCGGTATTTGCTGGTGCCAGATGTTACCCCAAGTACCTAGACTGTTCATCCACTAGCCTCTAAATATGGTTCTTATGTGTTCTTATGTTCTTCTGTGTCTTACTAGCCCACCTATTCTTTGTCTCCTCTTGAACTTGGGAATACACCCAGTGAATGTATTCAGCCTGCAATGTTTTGGAGCATGTGATCACTCTATTTAGGGTACATGCTGTGAACAGGGTGATCTCGTCATTAGCATAGGGCTGTGGTAATAGGTATTGAACCAGGCCCATAGCGAGAAGTACATTTTGTGTTTGGGGGGGATTACCAAAAGGTCCCACTTGGTATATTTTGCAGAGTGTGGGGGGGGGGTCACCTCTGCAGATTTTTCCTGGAACAATTTTCAGCAGGGGCTAAAACTCATAATTGTACTACCTAGCTACATGTGTTTTTAGTAATAAAGATTTTTTATTTTACTCAATGGCTATGTGACTGTATTGAACACCAAACTTCTCATAGCTGCGCTAGAGCTACAACTTTAATTACACACTATGGAGTCATTTTGGCCCCACAATGTCACGGAGATATCTCAACACTGTGAAAAAGAAAAAAAAAACGTAACTTGTAAAGTTTTCCCCTGATGCTTTCTAGCTTTCGGCTCTTGCACTTACTTGACGTTAGATTTTTTCTGGGGAGGTAACTGGGTGGAGAATCTCACACTTGTGCTGTAATGAAGTACTGTTATATTTAGCAAGAACCAATAAATGAGTAGTCAAGTCAATAAATAGGACTGGTGCACTGTGAAATAGTATTATTAAAGACTGTAAAATATTGTTCACGTTATGACACAAGACATTTCTCACTAAAAGAACTGATAACTGACACCCATTTCATTAGAAACTTGCTTCCCATCTGTAACTTATTTATATTTGCATAACTCTGATGGCTTTTGGATATCTTTTATTAATTAAAATTTCCTTTTGTCTGGCAGGTCACTGACTAAGGGTTATATATAGTGTTATATTTAGTATTGAATGTTCCTAGACATGATAAGGAAGGAACTGAATACATAAAATGTAACACCAGATCAGGCCGTTGCTTGAATGTAAGCCTAGCTTTAAGTATTCTAACCATGGCCCCTAGGGCTCATGAGGTGGCATGCGGGCTGGGGGCTTATTATGCCACTAGGTGGAATCACCCACTTGGGATGGCAGAGGGGAGGGGAAAGGGGAGGGGTCCAGTGCTGTGAGGCTGGAAAGGAGAAGATCCAGGCTAATTTGACAGGGTGCATTCACAGGGAACTGTGGCATTTGAGATTCGGCACACATGCTGAAACTGTGAGAAGCGTCCGTTCCCATTAGCTGACTCGTGTCCTGGGGGCTGAAGAAGGCAACACACAAAGTCGACTGGAGGGTGAGGAAGAAAGTGTCAGTGAGCAGAGGAGATTTCGCTCTAAACGGAAGAGGTAATCTTGAGACTTGAGTCTTTGCCTTCCATTGGCAGCGATGGCAGAATCGAGTGCAAAGCTGGAGCAGATAGACCTGAATGAGGTGTCCGAAGATGACGATGAGGTGGCTTTGGTGACCAGTGTGAAAGAGCTTCCAAAGGTCGAGCAAGTCGCTGAGGTCGAGAAGAGGAGCGATGCTCAGATTAGTGGGACGATGGTGCTGACGCTGTTGGACAAGATCATCGGCGTGGTGGACCAGATCCAGCAGACCCAAAGTGCACTGGAGACAAGACAGCAGGGCATGGAACGGGCAGTGATGGGCATCCAGGGTGAACTTGGCAAGCTCTCCAAGAGCCACAACAGCACCACCCAAACTGTCAACAAGATGCTGGAGAAGGTGCGCAAAGTCAACGTCAACGTCAAGATGGTGCGTTCCAACCTGGAGAAGCAAGCGGGACAGATCAAGAAGCTGGAGCGCAATGAGAGTGAGCTGCTGAAGAGGAGGAACTTCAAAGTGTTTATTTACCAGGTGAGGCGAGGCTAAGTGGTTAGAGGGTTGAGGGCGCCCAGAGATGCTTGGCTAGCATCACGAGATAGTGGGCTATTCAGAGTGTTGATGTTTGAAAGCTTCTCCCATGTTGCATCTGACAGTCAAAGATAGGGCTGGCAGAGGTACTTCACAAAGCTTTCTCCACTTCACAGCTAGTTAAAAAGACACCCAGACTTTATTTACAGTTACCAATAGCTGGATATACATCCAAGGGAATCATCTGACGTGTGGCAGGCTTTATAGTCATGCCAGTTGTTTGATTCTAAAACAATGAAAAAGGTTAAGGACAATGATATTCTCTCAATTTGTGCAGAATGACTCTTATTCTGCTGTTGAAAACTAAATAGCTAATAGTGCTGTGTTCGTCTGCAATTATTTTATCAACCATACACTGCCGTAGTTGACTGATGTTTTTGCATCTAGAAAAGTACTTGTGATTATTCCATATATGACCGTGAATGTTGCTCAGTGATCGGGTAAAACAGATTAAATACTCTCGGAAGAGCTATCTTGTGTTAAGGCATCTGTGTGTAGGCTAATGGCCTCTTTAAGATATTGACAGACATGCTATGATTAGTTCTGTTCCATGTCTCAGTTTACATGTTTAGATTGCAGCTAATAAAAAAATGGAAGAAGGTGTAATAAAACAGCATTTCTAATAAATCCATGAGAAATTTGAAGTTTGAAGGCAAGCTGTTTTATCTGAATAGTCGCTCGGCATTCAGTCCTCACTGGTGTGGTCTTTTTTTAGCCTTGCGCGCCGAAATGTGTAAAACCTCGCAGGCTGACATTCAGCCTCCAGCCTAGTTTGCTGTCACCCAAAACAGCCTTTGGTGCCCCAGATCGACCAAGGTTTTCACCTTGGCACCAGAGAGCCCCCAAAAATGCACTAAACACCGACAGACCCCCTGTAGCTTTGCTAAGCAGGCTGTCCGCAAGCTCTCAGATTAGCCTCAAATGAAATGTCCAATCTAGTCAACTGTTTGATCTGGGAGATGCCCGTATGTTCAGGAAATTCATGAAAAATGTACCCCCTGCCTGCTGTCTTGTGCTTTCTTGGAGTGGCTCTGGGCTCACTGCAGCTGTACACTGGATATGTGCTTAGGTGGCATGCCGAGGAGGAGACCAGCTATTTCCTTCCTGTTTTGTAAAGAAGAGGTATAAGATTTTTAAGCACAATTTTTAGCTATCGGGCTGACGGTTCCTGTGCAGGGATTCCCACGCTGCTGCAGGCAGCTCAGCCTCTCTATTAATTTCCAAGGCCTGTACTGGTGTCGTGTTAAATGACACCAAGCAAGCAGGCAGTCGGTGACATCCTCAGACCGCAGGATCGTGTTGCAATCCTATGGCTGGGGAATCATGTTTCGTTGTCCAGCATGGCTGTGGGCCTTGTTGTCACAGCTCGGAACCGGCACAAGGGAACCAGCGAATATCAGATCACGCCAGTGGGGTGGGGAGGAGAGATAAAGTCAAAACTGAGGTCTCTGCAAGTGAGTCATGAGTGAGATCCCAAATTGTGGTTCCATGTTGAAATCCCAAGGTGAGATGACAAGACTTGTGGGGCGAAAACACATTTGTTTTTTCACTTAGCAACCAGCCCACAATCACAGCTCATCCATCAAAGGTAGACGTAACAGCTGGTGGGCGGCGCATTCTGCAAGGCACAAGTTTGGCTTCACTCCCTAAATAGCTCTCGACAGACCATCCATTGCCCCTCTCTCACACTTTACCTCCCATGTTCAAGTCCAGATTTAGGTCTGGGTCTGTTCTGCTCAATCTTCAATTTGTGATGGACCCTTGACCTGCTTTCTAATGAGTTGAAGAACAACGTGTGTGGAACTCAAAGTGGAGGACCTGCTACCTCCTGGTGTTCCTGGGTTGCCTATTTGCCTGCCCTGTATCTCCTTTGTTGACTGGTGCAGCATCCTATCTAGTCACAGCCATCGGTAGGAGCACGCCCCGCTTTCTGAAGTACCTGTGCATCTTGTTTCCGGAGCTGTGACACCTCTGTTCACAAACCCCCAGGCTGAAGTCCAAGGGGGGGTGGGCAGCAGAGTGGTGGCGAGCCAGCGACATCTGGGCTCCATCACACACCCTGTGCTGAGGGTAGCAAGCCATGGGTAAACTTAGCCGCCTGATTCACACTCTAGGCATCCCTCCCATCTCCTCTGACTGCAAATCCGACTGCCATCGCCCACCAGCACCCCCTCACCCATCCCACACTTGGAACCTTCCACTATGTGTGACAATATGTTCATTCTGACACCACAGTCTAGTGCCATACTAGAACGCTGCCCAGGGGGCGGGGCTTAAGGGATTAAAGTTAATTTTCTTTTCACTCACCGCCACTGAATGGGGTTTTAGCAGGTGGGTGAAATCGTGGCATTTGTGAATAACCCCTTCGCATGACCTTATGCGGCTGGTGAATTGTGCACACGGTGTCTGACTGGATTTCAGCATCGCATGAGAGCAATCTGGAATAGACTGGACTGTATTAGCGGCTGCCAGGAGACAAGATTTATAGTCTGGGTATAATGTTTCAAAAGCGCATGTACGTGTTTGTGCTGGGGGAGGGGACACCATCGACAGATAGGTTTAAATAGTATAGTATGTGACGCCGTGTGAAATGCCACACGCTATTATGCTTTCCTTGTTGTGCTTAGTGGGAATTCTTGCGCATAACTCAATTCAGGTTCTCCGGCCATCCAATCTTCTGGACTACAATTCCCATACCTATGTTAAGCTTCCGAGTAACGACAAATGGCAGAGCTGCAGAAAGGTACTCATTCCCACAGTTCAATGCATTAGTGCGTGTGAGAGAGGGTGACCACATCAGTGGTGGTCCAAATGTATGTCCCGCTAAATTTATTCTTGAAAAATCCTTTGTTTGTTCAGTTTTTAAGTGCACATTTTGACAACATCTGGCTATATTTTTATCTGCGTTATGTATGTATCATGGTTTGACAATCTCATTGGTTGACAGCACTGTAATCCTCTTTAATACTTTACTTTAATTGGACCATACACTATATCTCCTATAATAAATGTCGTTATATTAGGATAGATTTCAATGGTTCGTGGAAGTGAACAAGAAGACCCTGCACCCCTACCTCCTTCCAAGGCCCTTGTCATGGGATTGCCCAACCCCACAACAAGTCACCAAGCACTGCCACACAGCTAACCCGGCCCGCACCTGGATCGGTAAATTACTGCTAACTCCATATTTAGGGCATTTACAAGCCTGAGTGCCTGAGCAGTCATAGCTGGCGGAAACAAAAACCTTGTTTAAAGGCCGGAAATGCTTTTTTTCTTAGTTTAAAGATGCATCCTGAAATGGGGCTCGGGAATACCTGGCATATCCTCTTTCACTGAACTCCGTAATAAGCCTCCCGGCAGTAGGGCTTGATTGAGTGCTCACCCAGAGTCCACACGCGCACACATGTCTTCATATCTGTAATGTCACCGGCTGGGAGCCGCAGGTGCAACCAGCTCCAGTGACTGCCGTGGGGGCTTTTATGTGTCCTGCGCTCGGCTGTGAATCACGTCCCGTCACTGCTACACCAACGGGAAGCACCATGTTCATCCTAATTCCATATTTAGGACCTGCTGTAGGACGATTGTTGCAGGCTACGGGTCAGAAGTCTCGGCCCAATTAGGTGCCCAAGGAAGAAAACTAAAAGGGACTGACCACTTTGGTGGCTGATTCTGCCTGATTCATTTACGGATCTAAATTACTTCTGGCCACTAAAGAAGACTGATCCCAAAGAAATGTAACGATAGACCGTATTGTTGTCATAACTCACTTGACGGCTGAGTCACAGCTAACATATCTTAAACACACAAAGTCCAGGCCCCAAGCTGGTAATCCACTATGTAGATCCATTTGATAAAATCTTTAATGGGGGTATTTACCTCCTCAGATGAGCTAGTCAGCTACTTCCTGACTTGGTAGGGATGCTGGGAAAAATGGCTAGAGAAAAATCGTCTAGACTTAAATATAAAAAAAAATAATTTGTAAAGGCTCACTTCAGAGTGCCGTATTTTTCAATGTAAGTTTTAAAGTTTGAAATGCTATCATGAATACTTTCTTTGCAGCAAAGAGTTAGCATGTACATAGATTCAAACGTAGCAGACATAAATTCATGGCCGGACAATACACATAAATTCATAATCAATTAGACTTCCAAAAGCAACTATGAATTTGCAGGCAAAAGACATCTAAAGCATTAGCTCATGGTATTCGATGATTGGGGAGGTATTATAAACTGGAAGTAGACCATACTGCATTCATAGTGTGTGTAAATAAACACATGTATTGAATATATATTTAATTCGCTTTTAAATCAACAACAGCTCTTACATGCTCTGACCGACCTATTCTGTTTGGTCCATGTGGTGCCCTGAAAGTCAGAACTACTGAATGCAACCTTTAGTATTATTTACAAAATCCAGCCACAGGAAACAGAGTTGTTTAAGTGTGAATCACCGAGCTCAGAGTTATTAGGGTGATGAAGAGGTACATAATGCCTGCTAATTTGTTCATGAGTCATTAAGACACTGCAAAAGCAATATGACTGAGGACAGATCCGGATCTTTCCGGGGCAGGTCGACACTATACTACAGAGTAGCTGCACAAGCAGGCGGAGTAGCTGCACATACTCCAAATGGCAGATTGGCAAGGACAAACAAAAAAGCTACTCTCTAGAATATTCCACTACTGGCGAAAGGTCTGAGCGTCCCATGATCGTCGCCGTGCAAATGGACCTAGTCGCCATAGCCAACCAGTTTTTCTACTGTTTCATAGCAACAGTCGCCTGGTCTACAAGATGTCACATTCCATAGCTGTGCCTTTGTGCTGTACCTTTGTACAGCCAGTGAGGCATAATAGCAACACATGCTAATAGTAGCCAGGTGATCATATTACCTTTTATTACATGATGAGGTAAAGTGGGGGGGGGCTGAAATGTGGAATTAAGTGTCTCACACCCCTGTTTACCCACAGTAGTTACTCTGCACTTGAGGAAGATGGGCTCTGCTGTTTTTGACAATGAATTATGCAATAATAGGTGTTACGCCAGATTGGCCCGTGACATTTATGGGATAATATTTCCTTACTGGCTGCAATTGAGGAAGGAGAAGGCTTACCTTGTAATAGTGATGTTTCCTGTGTCAGTCAGGTGACAGAAAGGTAGACAGGCATCTCATCCTGGATATCATCCTCTAAAACAGTAGTTGCCCACCAAGCGATCATGATTGACTGTTAGATCGATCAGACATTACTAGTCAATCATGGCAGTCAGGACTTCATTCATAAAATGCTTCTAACACATCAGCTATAGGTGTCTAATTATTTAGTTTTGACTCTTGAGATCATGTTCTAACATTCATCTATACTCACTTGACCTATTCTGGGTCATAGGTTGTCCAGAGCCTGTCCCACAGGTTTCTGGCACAAGGCAGTTAACAGCCCAGAACAGGGCACTAGCCCATTGCAGGGCACACTCACACATGCCCACCTGTGGGCAATTTTGGCAACTCCAGTGCAACTTAGCCTGTCTTTGGACTGTGGGGGAAAACCAGAGTCCCAGAGGAAACCCAGGGAGAACACAGAAACTCCCCACATACAGTATGGAGCCAGAGGCAGAGCCTCGAACGCTGCTCCCAGAGGTGTGAGGCAACGGTGCTAAACACAGCACCACCATGCCACCTTCATGTTTTGATATGTCACTGAAAATACTAAGGATATAAATATCATAAATATCATAATTATCATTTACTAAATATCAAAAACAAATTTGCTGTCCCATTATAAATATGAGCTACGTAAATGTATAATAATGAGTGCATTACTTCAACAAAAAGGCATTGTGGGAGACCAGGCAGCATGTGAAAGGATGTGACTGGGTCGTATGGCAAGCAGCTGACATCGGCAGACCCCCCCCTAACCAAGGGTCCTGAGCCCCCCCTCCCTATCCAGACGCTAAAGCCTGGGGGAAATGACACTGATGAACCCAGATGGTGCTGTGGCTATACAGCTGTTCAGTCCATTCAGCTGATTTTACCATGGGCCAGCAGCCCTGATGTGAGGTTGGGTTCCGATTCCACGCTGTAGCCACACCACTGAGAATTGCAGTTTCCACATTTTTAAACTGCCAGTCTTATTTGACCAGTTTAGCCGGTTACCTCGGTGTGAGGGACCGGCAACCTACGTCCGACCTCCAAGTATCCTTTATCCATGCTCTCCCAGGCCATCCTGGATTTTATGTGGATTCCAATGCCTCAGTGGAGTGACAGGAACACTATGCTGTAAAAATGGTGCTGTCCTTCCAATGAGACATATATCTGAGGTCATAAAAGGTACCCGGGCGTCTTTCGAAAGGGTTCGGGTTGGTACCTTAATGTCCTGGCTAGTGGCACGTTTCTACTGGTATTTAGGAACCAAGCTGTACCCGACCTGCACCACGAAGAGCCTCTAGCTCCAATTGGGAGTGGGAACTGGAGCGATTTTGCTACAACTAATATAATTCCATTTTCATGGACCTATCTGCAAAATCTTTTAATTTAAATCATTTATTCAGACTTACATTTATTCTGTCTCTCACAGTTACACTGGTTACCAGTTCTGTCCCGTATTAAACTCTGCTACTCATCTTCAAAGCCCTACATAGCCTTGTAGCCCCTATTACCTTGTAGTCTCTCTGCCTCTCGCTCTCTCCGGTCATCCAGCTGCTATCTGCTCCTTCTCCTTCACACTGGCAAGTCATTCAGTGCCGCTACCCCCAAGCTCTGGAATTCTCTCCCTCTTAATGAACATTTCTCTTCCAGAACTGCTGACGTGTATTTTTGTACGGCGACCTTGGATTTGTGAAAGGCGCTATATAAATGCAAATCGACATAATTTTTATTGTTATTATTGTAGCTAAGTAAAGTACATCTGACCGACTGAACAAAAAACTATATGGATATGGAGCTTTTCATTTAACACCAAGGAGTTAGCATCTGCTTACTTATATATAGGCAGAGACGAATGTGGATTTCATTCCCCCCCGCACAAACATAGCGCCCTGTCACTGTTTATAAACATTCCTAAAGCACCAGTTTGTCCCTGAGCCCTCATCTGCTTGAAGATGGACACCATCAGACAAACAGAACCCTAACTCTTTGCTATTTTTGTAGCACACTTGGGATGGGTCTAAATTTTTAAAGGCCAGAGTATCGATAAGCTCTGATGTTAACAGTACTGCTTTCGGTACTGGAGAAATTAATACATCAGATTTTTTGTTTCTACGTAAACGTAATCCTTCCCAGTTTATCTGACCAGCTCTATTACGGAAGACGTTAAGACGTTAATCTAGGGCGCTCTTTCACGCGTGCCCACACACACGCACAGACGCTGGTGCCGCTGCGTGATCTGCGTGCGCATGCACAAAGTTCTTTTCACTTAAAAGTGAAAAAGGTTTTGTTAGCACAGTGACAAGCATATACGTAAACCCCCACCTGTACCACCCCCTTGAAACACCAATAAAAATACACAGGATACATATAGTTCACTGCCTAATTGTATTTATTAATTAAATTAGCTGCATTTAAAGATAAACTTAGCATTTCACATTTAATGTAAATTTGTTAAATAATAATGCAAATGTGTTAAATAATTATAATAGTGATTTGTGAAATAAAGCAATGTTAATTATGTTGTTAATTAGATTTTTTATTGAAAACGTATCGGTATAAGAATACCGGTAAAGTACCGGACTAATAAGCAGTACCGGTAAAGTACCGGACTAATAAGCAGTACCGGTAAGAGTAGTAGTACCATTAAAATCTTAATGATACCCATCCCTAGCACTGCCCAGCCATAATCACAGTCGAAATGAGTTTTATATTGACAAAAAGTCTAGGATCAAAACTTAAGACCGAAAATTAGAATTAACCTAAATGAAGAGACTGATGTTTACTATAGCAGGTATCGTAATTGGCTTGATTGTGTGGGATAAGTTATGGAAATTTTGTGACGTTCTATATCTTTCCTGTGTTTATCTATACCTATCACCATATGTGCGACATTCATTCCTGATTGACCTTCTGCCCTCCATTTATGGACCCATGTTGTCTTGAAGTGGGCTGTAAGTCCAGTTGTATGTTCCATTGTTACAGTTATCATCAGAGCTTGCCTGTAAGGGCCATGTGAGGACAGATCCCAGCCACGCGAAGGAGGAACCGTTTATTAATCCTATCGCTGACGTGAGGCCTACGCCTACTTATGGTATCTTGCGGCTCTGGTGTGAGAGATCAGGGCTCGTTTGTGGTGTGTCATTACTACACTATGTTGACTGGTACTGCGTGGCCACTCTGCTAATTTTGTGTTGCTCGTGGCCCCCTCTTTTGAATTGCCTGTTGCTGGGGCAAGAAGACACCAAGTCTGTCTAGGGGTGAGGCGGGGGGGAGGGGGGGGGGGGGGCGGGAGGGGGGTGGAGAAGGGGCTGGTTGCCCCGGGGACGGTGGTACCCCGAGGAGCAAAA
>JAODKN010000045.1:12865485-12882084 GCA_026774425.1 Petrocephalus zakoni
CCCCCCCCCCCCCCCCCCCCCCCCCCCCCCCCCCCCCCCCCCCCCCCCCCCCCCCCCCCCCCCCCCCCCCGTCAGGATCTTATGTATTGTTCTGCTGTTGTTTGGTTCATACTTTAAACAGGAATATTTGAAGGTGTTTTGGTATATTATAGTTTGAGAATTCTAAAAACCCAATAAGACTTAGCCCTGAGTTCTAGGTGTTTTCGGGATCTATACTAGATGGAGAGGTTACTACATATACACATAGTGCTGTGAATAAGAAAAACAGAGAATAAAGTCTCCTGATTTCGTTTGTCAGCATTTTTCATTTTATTCACTCATTGCCAATTAAAAGCAGAATTAAACTTTATTATGTCATGAATGAAATTCACTAATGACATATTTACACTCAAAGACTGTTTTGTCTATTGAGAAGTACTTGTGGAGAAATGTGCACTAATTTGTGCATTGGTCATGACATAAATTGTTACATGATTACCTTTCAGTATGACCTCTGATCTTCAGTCTTTTGAACACAGGATGAACAAGTGAAAATGGAGTCATTGGGCTCCTGTTCTCTTTTTTTTACCCTATTGGTGTATTTATTATGAGTACATGTGACCGTGTCAACATATGATCATGTGACCCTGTTGTGGATAAACAATGAAGAGAGGTGTGAGCAGTTTACAGGAATGCCTGTATGAAAAATACAAAATTGCAAATTTGTTTTTTTTCTTTTGAAGATATTAAACAGCCGACTACAAATTTCAATGTTTACACGTAACTTTTTGTTTCCTTTATCAAGTTTTTGTCCTAACATTAAAGAAATATTACCACAGCACGACTGTGAGTATTGTTTCATTAAACACATAAAAGACAAAACTAAATACGAATACAATTTACATTTTAATTATTAGTGTGGACCATGAGAGATTTTTTAGTGCCAAACAATAAATGATGAGATTTTATTTCTATTAAGTGTTTACTCGTGTAATAAATCACCTCATAATCTACAGGCCCATTCGAGAATACTTTGGACACTGTGTGTGCGTGTGGAGAATACACTGTGCTAGCCAGCTCTCTGCTTTTCACACAGCGGTAGAAATGCAAATATGAGAGAGTATATATGACAAGAGAGATATAGGAGTAATAACCTTCAGTTTTAGGTGAGCATGTTCTCCACCGCCTCACCTGCCCTGTGGTTGTATCCCGAGCCAGAAAGGAAGTAAGCTTCAAAGAAAACTAACACCTTATCATTTCCTCAATAAAGTCAGCTTCACATGGCTTCTTGTAAATTCCAACAACACATGCTTTTTTTAATATTTCAGTTCTTTCAGTTCTTCCTGTCATTGACGGGAAGTTGGGAGGGAAATCAATAGGATTGAATCATATAAAGTGTTTCCTGGCAAGGACCCCATATACAAAATAGCTTTTGTGTGTGTGTGTGTGTGTGTGTGTGTGAGTGTCTGTCTGTGGGGGGGGGGGGTGTTCTTGCATCTTATGACAACACTTCCTAGAAAGTAAACAAAGGATATTTTTGTTTTATATGATATCGATAACCAGCAGCACTGCTTTTAAAATGTATTTTTAAACATTCTTTTAAATGACTTACTTCATTACTCTTCTACTCATTTACAAAGACCAGAAGACTTAGTTTGCCGTGTGTAGAAGTAAATTCACAATTGGGAAATTAAGTAATCAATCAAACTATCTATTTACCTAAACTATATATTTACTGGATTTGGGTTTAGGTTAATAAATAGTAACTATCCATCCATCCAACAAGTCCTACTCTTAGAAGCACTACAAACAGTAATGCAATCCCTCAGATCAGGAAATTAAAAACATATAACCATAACTATATAACCACACTAATTCTAGTCATTGTGATCAACCAGTTGAGCATAAAGAGTCACATTCACAGCGCACTCAAATGTGAAGGTCTGTCATGTAGTATGTAAGTTTGTCATAATCTAAATGAAAAATGGGAAATTGAGTTGAATTACAAGAGTAGATTAGTTCAAAGTTTGTGCTGCTCAAGAGTGAATCGGCTTTAATACATATTCATTTTAAAAACATAATGTAAGGACAAGTCATTGGGGCATTTAAGTCTATATCTTATACTTGATTTCAATCAACCTACTCATGAGAGAACTGAACGAAAGCACACATATAAATACCACCAATATCCATCCATCCAATTTCTGTACTCAGTTGTCCTACGCAGGGTTGCAGGGGGTCGGCTCGGGGGAAGAAGCTGTCAGGGTGACGGCTTGGAGGAAGAAGCTGTTAGGGTGACGGCTTGGGGGAAGAAGCTGTCGGGGTGACGGTTTGGGAGAAGAAGCTGTCGGGGTGACGGTTTGGAGGAAGAAGCTGTTAGGGTGACGGCTTGGGGGAAGAAGCTGTCAGGGTGACGGTTTGGGGGAAGAAGCTGTTAGGGTGACAGTTTAGGGGAAGAAGCTGTCAGGGTGACGGCTTGGGGGAAGAAGCTGTTAGGGTGACGGCCTGGGGGGGAGAAGCTGTTAGGGTGGCGGTTTGTCCTTCAGCTCAGGGCTCTTTTCTGCTTTCACTGAGATGGAAGATGCTGGAAAAGGGAGTGGCAGGGGATCAGACATTATTTTGTTGGCTTTGTTCTTCATCCTAGATGAGTACAGGGCTTCAAGCGGGGGGAGCTGACAGTCAATGATTTTCTCTGCGCATCTCACTATACGCCGTAGTCTCCTTTTGGAGTGAGATGTTGCAGAGCCAAACCAGACACAGATGGAGGATGTGATAATTGATTCTACAGCAGCTGTGTAGAACTTGGCCATGAACTTCTGCGACAGCTTAAGTTTGTTTAGCTGTTGGGGCTTCTTAATGATGTTGGTGATGTTTGTGCCCAATTTGAGGTCTTGTTGGATGGTGCTGCCTAGAAATTAGACGGTTTCAGCTCTGCTAACGGTAGTGTTTCGTATGAACAAAGGAGATGGGTGTGGGGGGTTTTTCCGGAAGTCAGTAATCATTTCCACCACTTTTTGTGTGTTCAGGTCTAAATTGTTTTCCTCACACCATGACACCAATCGACTTACTTCCTCTCTGTAGTTGGACTCATCCCCATTTTTATGAGTCCAGTCAGGGTTGTATCATCTACAAACTTGAGGAGTTTTACAGAGTGATTTTGTGAGCAGTCATTGGTGTACAAGGAGTAAAGAAGGGGAGAGAAGACACATCCATGTGGGGCACCAGTGCCGAGGAGGATGGGATCCGAGATGTGGTTTCCTGTATTCACCACCTGTTTTCTGCCAGTTAAGAAGTCATGGATCCAGTAGCAGTAGTTTCTCAAAGAGTAGATCAGGGTTGATCGTGTTAAAAGCCGAGCTGAAGTCTACAAACAGAAGACAAGCATAAGTCCGAGGGCAGTCCAGCTGTTGCAGAGTGTAGTGCAGGGCCATGTTGATAGCGTCGTCAGCAGATCTGTTTGATCTGTGAGCAAAATGCAGAGGGTCCTGGAGAGTTTCAGTAGTGGTTTTGAGAAATGATTGTATGGTTTCCTCAAAGCACTTCATAACTACAGAGGTAAGGGCTACCGGTCTGTAGTCGTTAAGGCAGGAGATTTTCTGTTTTTTTGGAACTGGAATGATGACTGAGGATGTAAAGCAGGCGGGGACTGAACACTGGCTCAGGCTCCAGTTAAAGAGGTCAGCAGAAATGGGGGCCAGTGGATCGGCACAGTGCTTGGGCGTGGCGGGTGAGATGTGGTCAGGGCCAGCTGCTTTCCTGATCTTTTGTTTGTCGCACTTGGTGATCAGTGATTGTGATGGAGGGGCTCGTGGGAACCTTTGAAGAGAAAGCTGGCAGTGGGAAGCAGGCCAGGTGTTGCAAGGTGACTGTGGTCAGGTTTGGGGGAAGGGGTGTCAGTCCTTTGTTTCTCAAATCTGGCATAGAAGTTGTTTAGCTGGTTTGGCAGTGAAGCTTCAGTGATTGACGTGTTAGATTTGAAATTAATGATGGTGTGAATTCCCTTCCATGTGGAAGAACAGTCATTTGAGGAAGATAAGCTCCTATAGTTTGTCCCTGTATTTGTGTTTCGCAGCTCTGACTGCCTTATCGAGAGCGTGCCTGGCCTTTTTACATTCCACTTTGTCACCACTCTGATGGGCGTCCTCTTATGGGCTTTGTTGGGATACAAGTCTCTTCGCAAAAGCTGATGTAGGAGGTGACTGCGTCAGTATAATCGCCCTGATTTCAGGTTTTGTAGTTTTGAGCTTCTGTGTGTATGAGGGGATAAGGTGGATGAGTGAGTGGCCAGCTGTGTAGTGTGGCCAGCTGTAATGTGCTAGAGCTGCCTGTAAGCATTATTTTTGCTTTGACTTGCTCCATTATCATTATGTATATATATCTAAAGCATATATATATATGGTTGGTAAAGCTGATTTCCCCATATATATATATATATATATATATATATATAAGCATATATATATTCTTGGGTTTCCTTATAATATTCAAAAATATGATGTCTAACTGACATCTCTAAATTGCCCATAGTGTGTGTGCCCTGCAATGGACTGGCACCACAGCCCTATGCCTTCTGGAATAGCCTCTAGATTACCTTGACCAAGATAAAGTGTTGGAAGATAGTTGGCCTTATAAAATTACATTAAATGTAAAAGGTGCTTTGTTCCTCAACATATTTTGGGGGATTTTCGCCGTGTACCTGGATATGATTTATTTATTGTGATAGCTGTATTTTACACTGTTTTGAACCATAAGTAAATATATAACTTGTTCATTATTTAGCCAAAAAAGCCTTAGAACACAGGCACATATGTGTGTACATCCACATCTACCTTCTACTATCCATTGTGTGTAAGTCCAAGAGCCATGATAAGATACACATAAGCCACAGACACTCAGAAAGAGGAAGCCATCTGAAACATGTCTTTGGTCAGCATGAGGATACAATAGTAATCTGTAAGTAACTTACGAGAATAACAGCAGAATATGCAAACCCCACATGTACCGGGCTAAAGTCAACCCACAATCCACCCATAGTTCCCATAGACTGCAATAGATTGACCAAAATGTTGGAACTCATCATATTTCATCGGAATTCCCCCTTGAACCCATGGACGACCGAAATGTCCTGATAACAGCATATTCAAGGCCACACTATATTCCTCAAGTAAAAGTCACTTTTTTATCTAAGCTAATAGGCATAGTTTCCATTCATCTACCTTTTCTCAAATTGAAACAATTTGAGAATAGAGTTATGTGCTTTACAAAAATGAAAGCAAAAGCATCTGACAGCAAGCTAGTGCCCTCATCACTCGTATATATACTGAACATAATTTGCTTATAAATTATATATCAAGTTTTGTAATACAAGGTATAATATTTGAAATATCCAACTAGGCTGATATAACAATGAACATTATTATTATTATATATTATTATAACATTATTAGAGCAAGATTCAATTCATGGAGTAGAAACATCTACCGCAACGCCCCAGGTCGGCCCAGGTGGTCCTGGGTCCACCCAGATCCCAATTTAGGCTGATCCATTCAGCATTCACAGTGATACAGCATTTTACGTGACTGACAGCCTTGACAGGTATGTGTGTGCATGGTTAGATCAATTGAAGGAAATGTACTGAGGAAAAGCAAATGGTCATCGGGTCTCAGAAATGCCACAGGTAATTTAAAATATATGCATTTGAGCTTATAGTGTGATCTTTTCACAAAGTGAATTGCTATGGACCGGCCCACCTGACTCTCTGGAATACTCAGCTATTAAGAAATATTAATGGGTCCTGAGAAACAATTCGTCCTTCCGATTCATATGCACAATGAATCAAGAATTAACGTCACAGATACACAACGTACAATTTAGGAATCTCAGTTTATGGTTGGTAAAGCTGATTTCCCAAGTAATTTCATTAATTCATATTCTTATAATGCTTGCAGTGAGGGGGGGGCAGTAGTGCAATGTGTAATTTAATAAAAAATAAATATGGATTTATCAACAAACTAAACTGACAGTTGTTTTCATCATGTGACAAATCCTTTGGAAGCACATGATGACAGACTTTTTAAGTACCAAACAACAAAGGCAGACTCTATAAACAAAGGTTGAAATAAAAAAAGGCTCTTTCAGTTCATCTCTTCCTTGATGCTCTCCAATTTATTTGAGAGTAACTGGGAGACATTGGGGCACTTCACATTTATTTTAGTTAACTGAAAGTGACGTCAAGACTGCCGGTAATACTGTTGATTTCCAGCCCACTTTCCCGTTCCAATAGTGCGTGTTCCTCCCTCGGTTGCGCAAGGCGCGCCAGCGCGAAAGGCAGATCTTTCGGAGGGAGGCGAGCGCTCGCCGGAAGAGCGGTGGGCGTAGTGAGGCAGTAAACGCAACTCGCTTCCAGCCTGTTTTGCGGTATAGCCCGCCCCTTTAAATTTCCGGCTCACGGATTGGTCAGCGGGAGCGAAGCCCTCATGTTTAATTAATTTGCCAAGTTTCATTTCGCTTAGATAATGGTTCATCGGTCGTCCCCATCTTTCGTGAACTTCACATGGTTGCCGCAATTAGGTAAAAAATAGCTTACGAGTTAAACCTGAACCCACACTGGACCCTGAGAGTTTCCACACACCAGGTTCACAAAGATCTGAGTTCAAGTTTTCCCCTTTTGGACGTAGTAGGTGCAATTATAAAGTACTCTAGAGGATAATATCCAAGGAGAAAGTACGGTAAGCATTACTTTATTAATTAAATTATGCTAAAATGGCGATCGCGCTTAGTAACATACTTCATTTTTTAGCAGTCCCTCGTGTGTCTGTCGAAGTACGGCAAAATATGACATTTATTTATTAAAAGACAGCCGGAGAGCAACACGGCTGTTACTGGCATACTTGAGTATGTCAAGTCAGTTTTTTCGAATCCATATTACTCATATTTATATATCCTAATGTCTCATTCTCCTTTTCCCGTATGTCTCACGTATGCAAAAAAAACACGTTTCTATTGGGCCTAGTCATACTCGTAGATGAGAGTTAATCATATCCTCAAAACGAGGAACAATAACATTGTTTCTGCATGCTGATTTTAAATCAATGAGCAGCCGCTACCGTATGGGTCTCGCTTGTGGGAAGCTATCTACCAGCCTTCTAATTATTTAGGATACCTGAGATATTCTTACAAGTGTGAAATGTGCCTACACTGACTTCTAAGTGCTTACAAACATTTTGTGTTACTTTACTTTATTATTTACTTTGTTACTTACTTTTTTGTGGGGTATCCAGAGGCTATAGTAACATACCCAGCTGTAATACGTTTCTGACTGTGTTGGTATTGTTTTTAGTGGGATCCTCTGTTGTAGGTGTAGGAAATATTCACAAAATTACCGATCGTGATTGCTGTATCTACCAGCGTTATGTTTTTTTTATCTAAATGTATCGTTTTTACAGGCATATTTTTCAAGGCAGTAAAAGGGAAAAGAAAGTCAATGTAACAGGCAGGCTTCCTTTGAACAACTTAATATGATTAGTCTGTTACGCAATCACTACTGGGTTCGCTGCAGGGAATCCTTCGTGTCCAACTTCCTTCCTGCAAAATTTACAAGAGCCACAATATCGGGATTAATTTAATGGCCACCATTCGATTTTTTGCAAAAGAAAAAAGAAGAGGAAACGATAACGAATAAATAATAAACGTTCTGCTTCACTGAGTTGACTTGACATATGTTTACCGAAATCCTGTCTCGTGTATCGCGTAGTTGTTGTTTGCGGTGTAATCCAGGCATTCTGCAAAGATTTAAATGGTATGTTGACAGAAAGCCGTCTCATCATAAATCTTTAGGCTAAACTGATTCAGTATATTCCATTCGTTAGTATTTTTTTCAATGCCTCTCCAGCATACTGTGTCTTTGTCTTCTGTTTGCTGACTTTGCTTAAGGGAACTATTTGGCAAATATCTGACAGGTCTGATCAGTTTTGCAAGGAAGTTTACTGTAAGTTGATTTTTTTGTTGCACAATTTCCTGCAGGACACAATCAGGACCCTATGACCAGAGTTTGAGATTTTCATATGTGCTTTTCTTTTGGCAATGTACATGAAATTGGGTCGCATTCTGTTGTTTCTTGTCAGAAATTGATCCAATATAAATGTTGAAGGGTGGCAGTGAAGAAGAGTGCACTGGGCTGCCCACAGTGAAATCCACCTACTTCCATGGGTGAAGAAAATATATCAGGTTGCATGCGATTGTACTGACTGCAAAGCAAACCGATCGCTTATGGTCTCCTGAAGGTCAGGCTTAGTGTATGTACACAGAAGCCCAACCTGGCTGATCATCACTGACTTTGACCAATTTATAACTACTGTTGTAATGTCAGGCACTCTTTGCAGAAGCAAACACCTGTGTTACAGAAGGAGTTGAACTTCCTGGAATATTTCCGTATGGCAAACAATTAATGTATTGAATGTAATACAGTGATAGGCAGTGTTTCTCGTAAATGTCATCATGAGATGGCAAATTTTCAAGTTAGAAAGGCTGCCAGCAAAATAGAAGGGATGCCTCTGAACCACAATTCAGCCAAGTATTTTAACTTTAAATAAGGCTATTCATCCACTCTTGTACACAGTGCGTGCATAATATATATTAACACACGCAGTATATCCAGCAATTTATTAAGTGAGGATTACTGTTTATCTGTTAGGTGTGGAGTTATTTCAGATAGTTAGTTTCCTACTATTAAATGGCATATTTGGTGGATGAAACTACTTTCATCAGTTTTGTTCATTGTCATTTTCGTGTTCTTTGGGGGCAGTCATTTCTGACTCGGCCCAGCAGGGGCAGTAAAGTCCCGTTTTTAAGTAAGGGAAGTGAACCTGCTCTATGACAGCAGATGTTTTGCTCTAATGTTAACATGCTTCTTTGATCAAAACGATAGATATGCGTATTGAGTCATCCATGCGCCATCAGTGTTAAGCGTCTAATTGGAACGAAATCATTATGCACGTTGGGACACTAGGACCAAGTATGGGAGACTGAAGTTTATATTAAGCAGTAGGTATAATCATGCTAGGTTTTCCCTAGCAGTGCGTTACATCATGCCAAGAGAAATCCAAGGTGAGCCCTGTCCCACCCTCTTTGATTCTAGACCTCAAATGCTTCTCATTAGTCTACACTTCCTTGCCTTTTCATTTATTCAGTTTTTTTTTGTTGTTAAAGTAAGCGCAGTTAAGGCCAAATAATTTGACAGAAACTGAAATCATTGGGTCGACACCTGATTATACAAGAAGCAGTGGCGTTTCGCCCTGGCAGACATGCGGTCCACAGCTGGAACTCCTACTTTCTCTTGGTACCTCCGCTTCAGTGTTTTCGTCCGCAAGCCTCAGCGACTGTCACCCCTGCGTGACATTCTCTTGTCTTGTTTCCTGATTCGGCGCAGTTTTATTTTGTGCAGGAAGTTCCCCCGCTTGTTGGGAAATGGTGTGGGGCATTCTCAAAGCGTTATGGTACCAGCTTTTGAGGTTTTCTACGGAAGCGCGATGCAATTGTCTCGTTTCTCTGATTAAGTAGTTAGCTGGCATGCCCTTGGCACAGAGCTGTGCTTTGACCTTAACTTTTTCAGGGAAAAAAAATATGAAATTTTCATATTATTTCATTACTTCAAAGTAAAGAGTTTCACAGACTTTGGTGAAATGCTGACTAAACAAAAAAAAAACACAACAACAAAATGAGTCACACTGTAGTGAGATTTATTTTGATTAAATACCAGTGTTTAAAAATCCTCATACCTCCATTTTTAAAACCGACGCAAATCACTTTGATGTTTCTACAGAGATCGCATAGCAGTTCGCTCGACCGTAGTGGATGTTGATGTTCGCTGTTTATTTAAAGCCAGCCAATCAGATGAAGCAGATGAAGCCTCCTTGTTGCCTTCCTCTTTCCTTTGTCTGCGCAGGCCTGCGGAGTCACGGTCAGCATGGCCCAGTGGAACCAGTTGCAGCAGCTGGACCCCAGATACCTGGAGCAGCTGTACCACTTATACAACGACAGCTTCCCCATGGAGCTGCGGCAGTTCCTGGCCCCCTGGATAGAAACCCAGGACTGGTGGGTGACACAGAGCTTGCAGGTGGAATTGTGGGTAGTCATGCACCATTTCAGCAACTCAGGGGGGGTCTTTGGAACGAAAAATTATAATAACAGTTATAGTGAGGGAGCTGAAAATAACGACTTGGGTAGTGTGTGGCTCTGTGGGTCTGGATGGTAAACAGAAGGTCGCCATGTTCGAATCCCAGTGATGGCCGTGTAATATCACTGAGCGGGGCTCTAATCCCATTTTCTCCAGAGGACTGGCTGACTCTGCTCTGTGGTCCTCAGTGCTTAATAAATAATAAAAAATTGTACAATCAAGACTTTGAGGAACACTAGCAGACCAGTGGTGCATTTCCCAAAAGCTGCCCTTGGCAACTTACTTGGATGGACTCATTTAGTTGCATGGTTCCAAATATTTAAGTTGCTAACAGATAGAAACTATGCTTTTGGAAGTCACACCCCAGGGTAAGAGGGAGGTTTCCTCAAATACAAATTATAACTAGAGCCTTTTAAAATTTAATTACATTATGCAGGTAGCTATAAGTTCATCATATAATTTAGTCATAAATGTTTATTTTAGTTTCCTATCTGTGTTATACTTTATCCTGTATTAGCGTTGTAGAGGGTATTTTCTGGGGGCATTGTATAACTAGTTTGGTAAGTATTTGTCTTTCAGTCCAGTCATTTCACAAATATGACTCTTTGACTATTTTTAAGACTATTTTTAAGCGTTTTACGTGGCAGTAGAAAGCACCACCCTCATAACCCGGCCTTTCACTTCCTCATCCGCTTCACACCGCTGTCGGCCAGCTGCTACTACCAATCGTTGCCACTTCAAGCCGGAGTGAAAAGGTGCAGCATCACTTTGTATTTCTGCAGAACGAAAGTTGCGGGTGTAGCTAATGTTCCTCATACGATGGCTGATCTTGCCGCAGATCTCACAAGGCTGCAGCTGGTGAGAAATGGTGTGGGAATCCTTTTCGTCCTCATCATCTAATGGCAAATCAGTGATAGTTTTGTGTTGTACACAGGGGCATTGGAGGGGGCATGGGTACCCTGGCAGATTCAGGGGAGCCCAACAAAATCATTTTTATGCTCAGTAAATGTTACATCTCCACCTAGCCAATACTGCCATGGGGGACCACTTGTCTGCTCGGTAAACTTCATCCATCTTTTTTCTGTAATCACTTATCCCCTGTAACCTTATTCAGGGTTGGGGGGGTCTGGAGCCTACCCCCAGAGCCCACAGGCACAAGGCAGGGAACAACCCAAGCCGTCACATGGCACACTTATACACCATACATACACCTACCTACAGGCAATTTGATATCTCCAATTAACCTCAGCATGTTTTTTGGACTGTGGGGGGGGGGGGGGGCTAGGGTACCCAGGTGAAATGCCATAACAACACGGGTAGAATATGCAAACTCCACACACATAGAGCCCTGTCAGGGCTAGATTTTCTGGTTGTATCTGCCCGACAGCGGAATGGAATCAGTCGCACAAGGGCAGTCTCAAAGCCATGGCCAACGGCCTCCTCCGCTAAATCTGCATGCTTGTTTAGGGCCTACGCTGCCAACAAAGAGTCCCATGCCACGCTGGTGTTCCACAACCTCCTGGGGGAGATCGACCAGCAATACAGCCGCTTCCTGCAGGAGAACAACGTCCTCTACCAGCACAACCTGAGGAGGATCAAACAGAATCTGCAGAGCAAGTACCTGGAGAAGCCTATGGAGATCGCCCGCATCGTGGCCCACTGCCTTTGGGAAGAGCAGCGTCTCCTGCAGACCGCTACGACCGCCTCTCAGGTACCGACATTTCTCGAAATATTATTGGATATGCATTATGGGGTGGATTACTGGAGCACTCACCTTTTCGGAGAAGGTTATCTAGCCAAAGCTATGCTGCAGCTGACCCTTGGCTTCTCCACGGACAGGACGGCCAGACTATTCACCCATCTGGGCCCGTCGTCACTGAGAAGCAGCAGATGCTGGAGCACAACCTGCAGGACATCAGGAAGAAGGTGCAGGTGAGGGAAGACAAAAACAAATATCTAGCCAGATATGCTATAGATTCTTTCAAATGCTCTGAACATTCATTATGTGGTTAATGTGCCAGTATTATTGGTATCAATTGATCCTGAGAGATTTAATTCATCTCAGTCGATGCATAAGAAGAAATTACACTGGCAGCTTATTATTACTCTTGCAAACTAATAATAATAATAAAAAACATAAGGCACTTACTGGAAATGGAAAATTCCGGGCCGTGCACTCTGTATGCACACGATTGTATTACAACCACATAGTGAATGCCTGGCAGAGTTTCCTGGCAGGTGCAGATCTGCTGTGCAGTGTTATGGTTTTTGGTCACTAGGATATGGAACAGAAGATGAAAATGCTGGAGAACCTGCAGGATGACTTTGACTTCAACTACAAAACGCTCAAAAGCCAAGGAGGTGAGACTGCAGGAGTATGACTCATGCTTGGGGGGTGGTCTTCCTTGTGTCCCTTCTGTGGCATCCCTACATGGGTGTCCCCAAATGATGCTGACGATAATGATGAGAACAATAATAACTTCATTTATATAGCACCTTTTCATGCAGCTTAGAGTGCATTATAGAGTGTCAGGGTCGGTACCCATCCTACCTTCCCTTTGTGTTTTTTCCCTAGTTGGCCAGCAGGTGTCGCTGGCCATCCTGACCTCCTCCCTGTTGCTTGTCCCTAGTGTGTTGCCCTTGCTCCCCAGACTGCCCCATAACTCAGTGGGCTGAGTGTGGCTTTGTTATCTCTTAGGTCATATGTTCAAGGCTGGCCAGTGACCAGCCTCATCTGTTATTTTGTATTTATTGTGTTTCTGTTCCCTCCTGTTCTGTTTTCCCCTTTGAGTTTTTCAGTTCTAGCTTGAAGCTTCCCCGTGTTATTGGTTACTCTGTTCCATTTATTATCCTAGTGTATTCTAGAGTGTCGGTTAGTGTTTCCTAGTTTCCGTGTCTGTTCCCCAGGTCTGTGATAGTTAATTTGTTCCATTGTTGCCCATTGTCCTGCTCACCATGCCACGCCGTCGCGTCCGTGACACAGAGAGTGCACATAACACAAAAAACTAAAAGAATAAAGAAAAAAAACCAAATTAAAATCAAGATAAACGGTAATAAAATAAGAAGACGAACATTAAGAAATCATATTAAGGTAAGGTGAAAGCAAAAATTTTAAACGCGTGAACATATAATGAAAACTATTTAAAAGCTTTATTTTTCCATCACCATTTATACTTTTCAAAAAGGCTGAAAATCCTTGAAGTGGTATGAGTTGGGCTGTGCGATTTGATGATATTAACGTAAATTATTATTAAAATGTCTCCACAATCTGCCTTTGCGGTCCGATTGTTAGGATCATGCTACAGTGCACCTTCTATCAGTTGAAGTTCTGTGTGTCATACATGCATCTAAATGATGTGCTATCTTTCTGTCACAGAGCTGACCCAGGATCTGAACGGTAATGGGCAGGCGACAGCCGTCAGACTGAAGATGTCCCAGCTGGAGCAGATGCTGAGTGCGCTGGATGGGTTTCGAAGGGTGAGTGTGGCCCACTCATCGGGCGTCTGATAGTGGCACATGGCTCATCCAGCCAGTCATACTGGGCAAAGACCTGGCAGTACAGGGCCCTGAAGTACAGAACGCGACATGTTAGCAAACTGTCATGGCATTTACAAGAATGCAAAAACATGTCAGAACGCACAAAAAAATTGAATAACGTAAAGTCTCTCCGAGGCAGAACAAAGTGAAAAGGTACATCCCAGATGGAATGCTAGTCAGTTCCAGAAAATCTGCATACTCATACTGTGAGTAATTTAGAAACGCCAATTAGCCAAATGGCATGCTGGAATGAAGCACCCATGGTACCCACTGAGCCACTCCGCTGGCCCACAATGCATATGGCTGTTTTGGTTGCATGCTGACTTCGTCTTTGCGTTGGTTTTCTGATGGTACTGCTCGTACTAAGGGCTGCAACAACGAATCGATAAAATCGATAAAGCTCGATTATTAAAAGTGTTGGCGACAAATTTAATTATCGATTTGTTGCGTCATGCTATTAGTGTGTCACTCACTATGTCGCGGAGAAGTTAACTTCACCTGCAGACAGAGCTGCGGGCGGTACTTTCCGAATTAAAATTAAACAAATGAAACATGACAGAGGCAGAGAAAACGGTTCGACCGAAGTCTTCAAAAGTGTCAGAGTGAAGACACTGCACTATGACGGAGTAGTCCGTCAGGAGTGGCAGGCACGCTCACGCTCACACACACATGCTCAAACTATTGCACATACACGCGCACATGATCGCACATACACACACACACATGCGCACACCCCGTCTGCCGAAACGATACCTATTCTCCAATCCATTCCCTGTTTGCCCTGCTCTTATTTCAACGGCGAAATGCCATGTTAGGTAGCCAAGGGTGCACACTTGCCTGTGCAGACGGTCACATCTTTCGCCATGAAAGTGAGGTAGGATGAATTGTATTTAGACAGGGATGAAAGTAACTGCGTCTGTGAGTGTATGTGATAGTGCCATGCAAGATCACTTTATTACTGTAACTATAGAAAACAAGTGTTAATGTTGAAACTAATTCTCTTGCCATGTTTTTTGATTTACATTTTTCTTTGTGCACTTTTTTGCTCCGTCAATTTAGATAATGTTCTATTTCTAAATAAATTGGGTGGAAATTAAAAAAATATATTTTTTATTTGATTCATCGATTCATTGGAAAAAATAGACTGATTAATCGAATATGAAAATAATGGTTAGTTGCAGCCCTACTTGTACTGAGGAGTGAGCGATATGGTAAAAAAAAAAAAATTTTTCATCAGGCAGCATCACAATCCAGTCTTATCACGAAACAAGTTTTGCAAGTTACTGAACAGTACATATTTCCCCTGTTTAAAAAAATATTGCCATATAAAGTAAAAAAGCCTAAAAGAAAATATATTAGCAATGTACAATTCTTTTTGGGGACCAACTTCTTCATGTTGTTCATGCCACTACGTTGCCAAATAGGGAATGTGTTGCATGTTGCGCGTTGCATGTTGGGACCAGGCCACAAAGGGAAGGAATCGAAGGCACTACCTACTGTACTATCACCGGTTTATTGGTGTATTGACATGGATTTGGCTGAGCAAACTACTTTAGATGTGTATGAGCCATAGGACTGCAATTTATAGAACGTGCACTGCAGCATGATACTAACAATCTCTTCGTAAAGGCAGATCGTGGAGACATTTTAATCATCCACTCTCTAATATCATCAAATCACTCACCCCGACCCATATCACTTCAAGGATTTTCAGTTCAGCCATCCTGAAAAGTATAAACAGTGGTTGAAAAGTGTGTATAGATTATCACGTTAACCCATACTGACACTCTTCCCTGCTCATTGGTTTTATTTATGCTCAGTGCTTAGACCAATCGCTCTGGATGATGATAAAGCATGTGACTGCAGGAAACTGCACAGGCCAGAATAATTACCAAATGTTGTGCTTGGGTCCGCAGTAGATACGCCTTGGCAGAGAGCAGTGCAGGATATGTGTGAGGAGAAGCAGATTGATCGTAGATGAGCGTGATTGGATTGGTTCTGGAGGTCATGCTGTCTTTGCAGCAAATGGTGACGGAAATGGGAGCCTTGTTGACGGCGATGGAGTTCGTGCAGAAGAACATGATGGAGGAGGAGCTGGCCGACTGGAAAAGAAGGCAGCAGATCGCCTGTATCGGAGGGCCCCCGAACATCTGCCTGGATCGCCTGGAGACCTGGTAGGATGAGCTCTAAGAAGAGCCATAGTTGTAATCATCTTTAGAGTTTTGCACTTTGGACTTTGAAACGGGGGGGCATTGGAGGAGCACAGGTACCCTTGCAGATTCAGAGGGCCCCACACTTCATTTCTGGTGGCTCTGCAAATTTTACTTGGGGGGGGGGGAGGACCCTGAGAATTCTATTGTTATCCACCACTTATGCTTTCTTAGATGTGCTATGTTTTATGTAATTCAATATAATTATCCTTCTTAAAGGAAACCTTCAAAAGCATAGCTTTTAAGGTAACCTTTTAATAGCTCAGCAGTGTTTTTAGCTAGACCACAAGGCTCTTACCTCAGTGATACATTGTGGATTAGATTCTGTGCAAACAAACAGAAACATAAATAGTAGATTTGCAGCTGCTGCCCTAGCTGGTGGGTCAGGCCGCACTGGCCCCGACTTGCTCAGTAAGCCAGTCCCTCCATCAGGATCACATCGCTGGCGGAGTCCCAGCTGCAGATCCGGCAGCAGATCAAAAAGCTGGAGGAGCTTCAGCAGAAGGTGTCCTACAAAGGAGATCCCATCATCCAGCACCGGCCTGCCCTGGAGGAGAAAATTGTGGACATCTTCAGGAGTCTAATGAAGAGGTGAACTTGAAGGGTACAATCTAATGTGTACGTGTGTGTGTGTGGACATGTTTATATTACGTTGTGGGGACCCAATGTCCCCACAGTGTGATAAAAACCAGTTATTTT
>JAODKN010000045.1:12882093-12893773 GCA_026774425.1 Petrocephalus zakoni
GGGTTAAGGGTGTCATAGTTGGGATCAGGGTTATGCCCATAGGAATGAATGGAGTGTCCCCATAAATATAGGAATACGTGGTGTGTGTGTGTGTGTGTGTGTGTATGGGTTATGCATATATTACATTGCAGGAGCCTTCATATGACGAAAACCTGTTATTTTGATGATGTTGGGACCATTTTTTGGGTCCCCACAAGGGGAAACTCAATTTTCTAAAAATCAAAAAACTAAAACCTATGGTTAAGGTTAAAGCTGGGTAGGGGTTAAGGTTGTCTTTGCTGGGATTTTTCCCCATAAAATGAATGGAGAGTCCCCGTAAAGATAAGAATACAAACCTGCATTTCATATGCTTTTCTAAAATAATACCAGGAAGTTTGGACGTAAGTTTGGGAGTTCTGGGTCTGTTGGTTTGCTCTTTGTTCATTTAATCTGGACTGACAGAACAGCAGGTAACATAATGATTATGTTCCCTAAACTCTATTATTTCAGGTCAACAGATTCAACTGTAATATGCAGGAAAAATATCATCAGTGTCCGTTGTTTGGCAGGAAGGTGCTTGGTTATAATCAATTCCTCAATATATGCCAGGCTGTTGGGATGAAGATTTTGAGAATGAATGAAAATATGCGTATTAAAATACATTTTGCAGCCACTTTTTAAACATTTATTCAACTTGGGCAACAGTGTAGGAGGGAGTTTGACACAACTTAATAATTTATATGCAAAGGTCTGTTTATTGAGGTTTATTGTAGGGCAAGGCCAAATTTAAGTATTGGGGGGTACACGCCCCCCGTCTCTGCGGTTCCTATGCCCCTGAGCTTCGGTTGTTTACTTCTCCCTTACGTTTGCTGTATGTAAAACATGAATTCCAGGATTTAATGCGCCCCCTCTTGTCTTATTGTGGTACTGCAGTGCTTTTGTGGCGGAGCGCCAGCCCTGCATGCCCATGCACCCCGACAGGCCTTTGGTTATCAAGACGGGAGTTCAGTTCACCACCAAAGTCAGGTAGGAGGTGCCCTTCCCAAGCTTTTGTTACTCTATATAACTTTTGAATTGTACCTTATCAGTTCATAAGGTGACAGTGAATGACTCTTCAAAGGAACGACACTTTTTTTAGAAACCATAATGTGTCTTAACTGATTAAAATTTAACACATGAACTTTGAGTTGGTTTTGTTCGTCTGGTTGTGTCCAGGTTACTAGTGAAGTTTCCAGAGCTGAATTATCAGCTAAAAATTAAAGTTTGTATTGACAAGTGAGTACATTTTTTCCACTTTTTGCACTTTAACATATTTTAGCATTCTCAGAAGAATGAGCATTGGACTCGGGCGGCCAGACTTCACTGGTCTGATTCATTCTCTGTTTATTTTTATAGAGAGTCGGGGGATGTAGCCTCACTCCGTGGGTGAGTGGGAACTTCCTTGTCATGAAGGCAGCTGTTGTAGAAATGTGCAGTTTTCCATGGCAATAAATATATACTTTGTTAATGTGCATTTTTAGCATTTACTAGAAGTGCAATTCTATGAACAGGACCAGTGCCACTGGTATTTTTTTAAAAAAGATTATTTTTGCCTATTTACTGTGTTAATTTAGGTCTCGTAAGTTCAACATCTTGGGCACCAACACCAAAGTGATGAACATGGAAGAGTCTAACAACGGTAGCTTGTCTGCAGAGTTTAAGCACCTGGTGAGCGCTATCCATACCTAATGATATTGGGGCAGGTAGAAACCTACTGTTGGCATTTCCTAATGTGGCCTTGATGGACGTCTTGCATCAGCCTACCTTGGTCTCATGCAGCCCCTAAAACAGCTTGTATCCGTCCTTTCAGACCCTGAGGGAGCAGAGGTGCGGCAATGGTGGCAGAGCCAACAGTGACGTGAGTCTCTCGCCCAGCCTGAGCCTTGCGGCCTGCTGCGTACTCGTCAAGCCAACTGTCACACAACAACACAGAATATAGCCAAAGCAATCAGGTGTTGGTGTCCTGTATTCTGGAGCTTTTACAATACATGCTCAATAGGTGTCATAATGGATGTAAGGCTTCACATTTTATCTAGGCCGAAGGACATTGAGAAAGAAAAAGAAAATCATTAATTTGCGGTTTTATGGCTTTAAATAGTGACTGGCCAGCAAACAAATCATTCAACTATATATAATATGACATTATTTTTATAATATTGTTATTGTGAAGTTTGCTAGTACATTTAATACTACATATCTGCTGTACTTCATAGATTTGCTGCTTGCCGGTTAAAAAACAAAAAAAAACGTGAAAAGCACATGTGACTGGATTCGTGATTTGTCTACAGGCCTCACTGATCGTCACTGAAGAGCTTCACCTCATCACCTTTGAGACAGAGGTGTACCACCAGGGCCTCAAGATTGACCTGGAGGTGAGGCATCTTTGCGCTTTTGCTTTTGGTTGTTTCGACATGTAAATCTATTTATTCAGTCGGAGATTTTACAGTCTACATGTCACGTCATATAAAACTGTACTATTTACTGAAACAGCTTTTTCCTCTTTCTATGCAGTACATATTTGAAAGGAACTCTATATAAACATATTCAGTTGTTGAGTAGCTGTCATGCCAGGACTGGGAGAGGGGGAGACCATACAGCGAACAGCTTTCAAACAGTAGGGAAACTTTATTGCAAACAGACGACACAAGAAGTAAGAGGACCGGGAAGGGGTCGGCACTAGGGCAGGCAGGGTGCCTGGAATATACAAGGGCTAAAATCAATGCTCAAATAAACGCCGAAAGGACGATAAAGTGAAAATGGGCAAAAACAAGGAGCCAAACCACACAGACTTACATTGACCGAGAGAGGAGCAGAGCAAGGGCAGACATATTTATATATAAGTACTTAGGGTACATGGCTTTGACAATTAACCAAATACTAGGGACTAGGGCTACACAGGAGATATTTGGAACAAAGGTGAACCAGCACAATTCTCTACTGCTTGCTTAGCGCATTCAGCCAGGCAACTTCCCAGGAAACAGGAGAACACACTAGGAATGGTGAGAAGTGCTAAGGCAAGGCATGACAGGGAAAGGAAGGGGATGGCCAGCGACACCTGCTGGCCAAATGGGGAAATGACGAACAGGCAAGGACTGGTCCGGACAGCAGCCGAATTTATAACAATGAGTATCAAAATAGTAACGTTTTTATAAGGTGACAACAAATCTAAAATTTATCTAGGCCTTAAATAATTAGCAAAATATCTAACTGTTAAAAGATGAAAGCTGTTGAGGAAGATTATTTGTGACAGTATTTACAGATAAGGGAAAGTTAAGGCCCAAATGGGGAGCTCTGGGGCCCATTTCAGCATCAAGTCCAGGCACCTGTGAAAGAGCTGTTAATGTTCCAAGAGGTCCACCTCTCAGCATGCTAATATTAAACACTCAGTGGCTGAGCCCTGGCACAGGGCCTCCACACTACTGTTAATTAATAAAACTGCGAGTAATCTGCCACTATGGGGTTTGGATTTCACAGCAGCCTGCAAATTAGGCTGTAAATGAATATGTTGGAAGTGCTCAGCACCACCACAGACCCTGTAGGTCTGTACACTGTAGGAGCCCTGTAGGCTCTAGTTGGGCTACACACGCCTAGTGAGAGAATGTGTAATCCATGCTACCCTGTGCTTCACACTTTTGTCTGCCTCACCTGCCTCAATGAGGCCTCTGCCTATTATGACTAAATCAGATCATATTCGCTGATTAAGAGGACAGAGCCAGGCTCATCATGTACAATTCAATTTCAGTTAAATTTATTTTTACGTTTTTCACAACAGAGTCGCTCCGAGGTGCTTTACACAGGTCTGTTGCTTGTACATTACGACATCATTAAGACGGAATAATACAAAAATAGGGAAAAGGAAATACAAAGTAGTAGAGGAAAGAAAGTAAGGTGTCAAAGGAGGAGAGGAACCAAAAGCTCCCAAGTAGGGGGAACAAAAAACATCTGGGGGTCCAGGGTGAACTGGCTGCCCAGCCCCCCCCGGGCATGCTAACATTGAAAAAGAGAGAGTGGGCTTGCTGGCTCAAAGCAAGGCGTAAACTGTGATCAAGGTCAAAACCAAAGTCCGTTGATGAGTCAGTTCTTCATGCCAGCCTCTGTAGGGTGGCAGACCGAAGGCGGCACGCACAGTGTTACAGTTCATAAGTCATAACTACCATGTCACCCCTCCATGGGACTGAGCCAGGACTCCAGCTCAGATGGTGCCCACCCCAGGCACCATCCGGACATATGGGAAGGCAGAGGGCATGGGTGGCCAGAACATTAATGGACATAGTAGATAAATATGGCATGTACAGCTGCCCCAGCAGCCATAGTTACAGTATATTTCTGTTTCTGTTTTCTGCTCCACAGACTCACTCTTTGCCAGTGGTTGTGATCTCCAACATCTGCCAAATGCCCAATGCTTGGGCCTCCATCCTATGGTATAACATGCTGACCAATCACCCCAAGGTACTACTCCACTTCCCGGTGGCTCACTCCTGAGTAGTATCCCTGGATATCAGTGAAATAATTGAAGTATTTTGAGAGTTTGGCAAATCCGGTGACTAAATCACGTAAGGAATGTATTTTAGGTTGAGACAAAGTGTTATTAGTGCTTGGGTGACATGGTTGTTGAGATCTTACACCTCATTTCAAGATCTTGGAATGTCTCTTCCAAGACTTTTCACAGATCCATCCTAAAGAAACACCTGAGAGACCACTATCACCCAATCAATAGTGAGATGAAATGATTATAATATGGCATAGCTTGTGTTCTTACTTCCTTGTATCTGTGCCCTCAGAACGTGAATTTCTTTACCAAGCCGCCAGTGGGCACGTGGGACCAAGTGGCTGAGGTCCTGAGCTGGCAGTTCTCCTCCACCACCAAAAGAGGCCTGACCATTGAGCAGCTGACCACACTTGCTGAGAAACTGCTCGGTAAGAACACAGTGTCATGATCACATCTTTACCTCGTATGCCCTTAGAGCTCCTGCTATGCTGCCTCTGGCCTTATGGTCCATTTCATTACCTGCTGCTTTGATCTCTGTCATTGAAAGATCTGTGCCATGGCCCATCTCCTTGTACATGATGATCTTCTGCTATGTTTGTTAGGACCATTAGTGAACTACTCTGGATGCCAGATCACTTGGGCGAAGTTCTGCAAAGTATGTAATCATTGCCACTTTCATTACGTCAGCTATAAATATCTGTGTAGTCTTTTTAAAACCCAACAATTTTCTGCATATCATTGATCTAGGAAAATATGGCTGGCAAAGGCTTCTCCTTCTGGGTGTGGTTAGACAACATCATAGACTTGGTGAAGAAGTACATCCTAGCTCTTTGGAATGAAGGGTAAGGAGATATGTATCGCTCTGTTTTACGGTTTCTGGGCAGCACAGCTAGTCATTTAAAGAGCTTTCACTGTCAGTGGTCTTTCTCTTTTGTTTGCAAAATTCAGGTGCGTTTGTTAGTTGCCTACCTGTGAATAGGCTTACCATTGTCTACACAGATAAGTATAAGGTATAGAAACCTTATGTGTAATTCTTTTTAATACTCACTGATGGAGTGAACAGGAAACTCACAGAACACGGAATTCTGGGTCATGCAATTGAAAGTAGAGCCTTGACCTCAAAGGGCCTCAGACACTAATGCAGCAAGGTGCTCTTCAGGTTCATAATGGGCTTCATCAGCAAGGAACGTGAGAGGGCCATCCTGAACCCCAAGCCCCCTGGTACCTTCCTGTTGCGATTCAGCGAGAGCAGCAAGGAGGGCGGCATCACCTTCACATGGGTGGAGAAGGACATCAGTGGTAGGGGTTTGTCACTATCTGACGCAGCCCTAGTGCCCTATAATTCATCCTTTTTGAAGATGGGAGTCAGAATGCCCAAGATAACTAACACACTTTTGTTGGGGTTTTTCCCAAAGCCTATCCATTACACAAAATTAGTACATTATTAATTCACCCCAGTGCCTGCCCAAATACTTCATATAGGACTTTTGTGAATACCCATCCATTCTGAAACCTATCTTAGGCACCAACTTGCTAGTCTCTATCTGAGTTCATTCTACTCTATTCTACATAGCCAATGACTATAATGTATAAGAGTGTTTCTCAAACTGGTTCTCAGGGATGTTTTTGCTATTGGGAGCTGGGGGGAAGCAAAAATGTGGACCATCTGGGAGTCCCAGAGGACTGGGTTGAGAAACACTCATGAATAATATGTGCTGTACTGTTGCTAATTGCTGGAAGGTTTTAATACACCTTGGTATGATTCATTTGATCATCATGTTCTTGGTATATTCCTACAGCTGTTTCTGCTTATTATTCTTGCCTGTATGTGTGTCACAATCAGGCAAGACACAGATCCAGTCTGTAGAGCCCTACACAAAGCAACAGCTCAACAGCATGTCCTTTGCGGACATCATCATGGGCTACAAGATCATGGACGCCACCAACATCCTGGTCTCCCCGCTGGTGTACCTCTACCCAGACATCCCCAAAGAGGATGCCTTTGGGAAGTACTGCAGGGCAGAAGCCATAGAGCAGCCAGACTTGACTGACCCAGGTAACATTAAAAATTTAATTTGTGGTGGTTTTGCTTGAAGCATGATTCAACGCATCATGGTTATACTAAAACGTACAATTTGCTTTTCTAATTAAATTTTTTTTTCCCCTCTCTAATAGCTCATGTCCAGTACTTGAAGACGAAGTTCATTTGCGTAACACCGTAAGTATGCCCTGGGGCTTATTAGTGTTTACTGCTGAAATTTTTCAGAACTGTGGATTTTTACTTTGGGCATAGCAGCATGCATCACAGGGAAAAAAATCGTAAGCGTTCACATTGATAGCGGGCTGATTAGTTATGTTGGCATATTTGACCTTGTGACCGGTCGTTGGGTTGTGTTCTGAGTCACAGACTGAGTGCACAGCACCAAGATGTGAAAAGCACAGACAATTTAGAGCAGGAACAAAACACTTGTGTACTTTCTCCAACTTCAGAGAGGTTTTGTTCCTTGACCTTTATTCTGCGTCTGCTGTTGCCCAGACAGCTTGTGGCGTTTTTATGTTTATGCTTCCTGGCTTGGCTGCCGCTCGATCTGAATCTGTTAAGGACAAAATTTTGGCAGGTGTAAGTAATGCCACGGAGGCATCTCCGCGTTTACACTGCAGAAGTTCAAGGCCGTCCATCTGATAGCAACCGAACACGCGGTTGTAGAGGGATGTAGAGCAATATTTCCCAATCCGGTCCATGTTTTGGGAGCTGGGAGGGAGCAAAAATATGGACCGACTGTGGGTTTGTTGTTAGGTTCTCATCCTAGGTTTGCATGGTCAGAGTTTTGTTTACAAGCATAATATATTGTAGATTTATGTTGATTATATTTCCAATCCTGGCACTAAACTATTCAGCATTACTAGCTATAGAGCATATATCTCTCCTGTTTTGGTTTCTCTACACTGACTCCCAGTAAAATACATGATGGAATTTAATTTAAGAAAATTATTTATTTACGTATAAAGCTCTTTACAGTCAGGTGCCCACATATATCTGTGACCTTTTGACCTGACACTCAGCAAACGGGACACTCAGGCCTTCTGCTCAGGGCCTTCATGTTATTGTGTAGTCCAAGTTTAAGACCGGGGTGATACTGTAAATCTTTTGTGTTTGTTGCCCCAAGGCTGTGGAACAGTCTACCGGTGAACATTAGATCAGCCAGCGGTGTGGGCTCTTTTAAATGGCATCTGAAAATTTCTTTCCTTTTATTGATGTTTCAGCAAGACTTTTTAATATCCTATCTAGTACTTTGTGACATTTGTTCTGCTATATTAATAAGCAACTTACTTACCCATCCACATTCCGTAACCACTTTTCCAGTGCAGAGTTGCAGTGAATCGAGAACCTTTCCCAGGATGCGCAGGCTATGAGGCAGGGGGTACTTGGTATGAGATGTGAATCCATCATAGAACATCTGCATGCATAATCATACAATATGAGCAATCTTAAGCCCTGATTTGCATAACTACCATTGATTGTTCAAACCTATCTACTCCTCTGACATCTTCGCTGATATTGCTGTCGGCCTGTAGGTTCCGTCTCAAATCAAGCTTACGGCAGAGGTTAGCCTTTCGCGTCTTCAAATGCACGTGTCCTTGCAAGTTCTGCTCCGAGTAATAACAGAACATGGATTGTGGTCTCGTTTGAACCCTCTGCGTGTGTTTGAACCATGCGTTTTGATCTGCCCTGCCTTTGGCTCCTTGTACAGATGTCCTCTGCCAGATCGAGAAGGGAAAAAAAACACGGAAACCAGAGTAAACTGGCATTGCCAGTAGCTTCAGGGTACACCCTCCCCTTGCAAGGTCTTTGTAGGCCTGTGGTGCTCCGTGCTTTTAGCACTGGCTGGGCTTAACAATTGCTGTATTTGTTAAAATTCAACGGGCTCCAAGTAAATCAGTGTCCCTCTTACTCCTTCAAGTACCTTTCTTTTCCACATCAATTACTTTCCTCATACTGTGCAGCCTTATTGATAATATCACAGCTGGACAGAGTAGCTCAGTCTGGTTTCCGAAGCTCTAACGTTGAGCGTGAGCAATTCGTTTTCTCAGGGAGCCAGTGCATAGCTTGTAACGAAACGATAATTAGTTCCCATTGCTCACGCTTCTCTGGTTATTCTAAGCTATCAGCAGTCTTATTAATTCTCAGCCATCATTATATATCCCTCTGCCCAAAGGATGAAAAAGATTTTTAATTGGTTATCCGAGGTTATAAGGGAATAAAGAATCATTTATTCATTGCCAGTAGTTTCTTGACTGGTAATCTGCTTCCAATCTGGGTTTGAAAATGTTGCTCAGTAAAATATAATGGCAGTTGTCAAGTAACATTAGTACTGACCTGCAGCAATCAGCAGAAAGCTGGATATCGATCAACTTCTCAATGAGCCTGTTAGCACTGATAGCTGACAAAAGTGGTGGAAGTGAGGAATCTCTTATGACTGTGAAACTCTGCTATATGTGTGTGCATGTCTGCAAGTGGGCTTAATGTGTGTATTAATAGGTGCCCTTCCACTGCCTGGTTTGTCTTAGCACAAATTCAGGTAACACCAGTGACCTTCTCCTCATGTCACCCCGGACCCTGGACTCGCTGATGCACAACGAGGGGACCGAGGCCAACCCCGGGCCAATGGGTGAGGCATTATTATTTAAAGTGTTTTTGATTGTAACATCTCATCTATGCATTGACTTGCCCAACCAGGAGTCTTTGAGTACTCTGTTTCTAGGAAAATGTTCCAATGATCATCATTTGGGGCTTTCTGGTCGGGTTCTTATTGACTGTAGTGTAGGGAATTCAGAATGTTTTTTTCCTTAATTTTTTAATTCTCTCAATGTTAAAATTTATTCATGAATTATAGCAAAAGAACAAAGGTGGTAGAACAAAAAAGGTATGGTTTGCAACTCTAATATTTAGTTCTTTTTCAGTTTATGCTAGTTGTGTAATGTAAGATATTTAAAGAAATATGGCAGAGTCCTGACAGATTCTAAACGGATCAGAGTACTCAAACTCTTAAGATAAAGTACTGTCTATTGCAAAATGTTGTTTGTATGCAAATGTAATGTCTGTATATGTCTGCATTTTAGAAGTAGCCACTGCAATTTCATTGTACAAGTAGCATCCGTTCTCCAGTACAATGACAATAAATGCTTTTAATTCAATTTCAATGCAAGATCAGTGATATTTTATTCACTTGCCATATATTCTTTGATGTAAAACCATGCAATTGTATGAGGGAATCACTGAAAGGCATGCTGTTGTTGCCTTGGTAATATCTGCATCCATGCTCTCCTAATCAGATCCAGTAGCTTAATATCCATTTCTTACTGAGCCAAATTTGAACTAAATTAGGGCCTCTTTTCTGCAAGGAAACGTTTGAGGTTTCTGATCTGGTTTTCCAGACCAACACTGAGCCTTTGTGTCTTTCTTTTTATGCAGAATCCCTTACTCTGGACATGGAACTTAGCTCCGACATTGCCTCCCCAATGTGACGGGGGCCTAACTGCACATCTCTGCAGCCACACACTTCTTGTATTTAACAACTTCAAAAAAAAAAAAATGTTTAATTTATATAAATATTTAATTCATGGGTTATCCTTTAAACTAGAGTTTCGCAACCCGGTTCTCGGGGACCCCCAGACAGTCCACATTTTGCTTACTTCCTGTTCCCGGCTGGACCAGTTAGAGAAATACTGCAATAAATGGCATAGAGACCCGTCTCTGGATGACAACCAGTGGTGAAGCTTAATATTGCAAATTATTGTTCAACCATTAGCACTTTTTTTTATTGTATTCCGTGGCTGTCAGGGCCATTGTCCTGGCTCATGCTGACCACTCGCCGATGAAAATGAACTGGGGTTAAAGAAGCTTTTCAGGAACCAGAACTGAAGAGTGGTGATGGATTATCTTTCATTTACTGTAATGGGAAGATATATAGTGATCAGTTATACAGTAAAACTGCCTGTAATTCCGACACAAATGTGTGCGCAAGGTTTTAAAATAGCATGTAGTTTACTGTAATGTTTTTAAAGGTAGATGGCTAGAATAATGCATGAAATTTGCTGTTAGTCAATTATGCTGTACATTTTGTACTGTGTCCTTATGCAGCAAATGCATATATAATCTGTCAGGGTTTCTATGTTTGAATGTTTTTCTGTTCTGTATTGTTTTGGTGTTGTCTCTTTGTTTACTTCCTTTGGAATTACCGACATAGACACCCATTGCATCGTACCTTCCAAATGTCCAGCACTGTTCCGGGGCTACGATGGTATGCACTGATGCTGGTGCTAAGGGTACAGCGAGGATAATTTATTTGTGCCGATTGTTCTGTATTTAATGCTCTGCATTTTATTTTCGCATAGTGATAATGGCACTGAATTACTGAACGTATATTCACTTTTTTATTACAACAGTTTTTCCTGTAGACATCTGTGCTGCTGTAAGCGGGTTTTTTTTTGTAAGTCATTGCACAGTTTCCTTTCACTTGCAGAATAAAATAAATGATTTTTCAGTATTTGCTAATATATCTCCTCCATGTCAGACTCTGGTGTAGTTTCAAACAGAATTCCGCAAACAGCAAAAGTCTGGTGGTGCCCCCCCCCCCCCCCACCAGACTCCAGAGGTGGAAAGTTCAGGTCCAGAAAGTACAGATCCAGAACAAAATTTTGTTTCAACTGACCAGCCGAATACGCTGTTACTGTGACTCTTTATTCTCAACTGCTTGGTAGAAACAAAACCGTCCACCCCTGCCAGATTCACAAATTTAGCCTATGAGAGCTGAGAAGTAAATGGCATTGCATATGGCTTTTGGTTTCAGAAGAACTTGTTACTGCACTCCTACTTCAATTAATGCCTTTCGAATCAAGTAGTTCCTTAATAAAGACAAGTTAAGATGACGGTTGCTGTATGTTCTTGTGGATTAGAGATTTGTTGACATTAACAGTGACGAATCCTAAGAGGCCTCTTGCAGAGGTATCAGACTTTTGCATGTTAACAAAATGTATCTTGTATGAGATGTATGTATGAGGCTCATATTCAAAACGCCAACATCCTCAGGTTAGACGCATGGGATTAGAGATCGGCTTCTCCATGGGATTAGAGATCGGCTTCTCCATGGGATTAGAGATCGGCTTCTCCAT
>JAODKN010000045.1:12893997-12918317 GCA_026774425.1 Petrocephalus zakoni
ATCAGGTGTGTTAAATGAGGGTAAACCCAAAACTGTGCAGGGCTCCGGCCCTCCAGGACTGGAGTTTGACACCCCTGTTCTACAGCCTCACCTACCTTGATATCATTAGGCATAAGGATCATTTATGTATCACTTTTCACACATGGCAATTTACGTGCTGTAGAGTTTGATTTTAACCATAGATGCTGCGCACCATCTACCAAAATGGTTCAGATTCATGCATCTAATGAAAAAATAGATAAAAATGAGGAGAAGTTGTGAACATCTGGTCTCAGTACAACTCTGGACTGCAATGCACATCACCCAAAGGCATTTCTTTGTTAGATACGAGTTCTGTGCCGTGCTCATTTGTAAGAGGGGTAGCCACTTCCATGAAGCAGTTGAGTAGGTGTGTCTGTGAAGAGGTGCTTATGATCAACAGATGCTGACTCATTCTCTGCAGGAAACAACCAGGCGCCTCCTACCTCTATGCCTTCCAGTCAGGCGGGGGAGATCAATTTCTTGTGAGGACATCGCCTGGGGAGAGGAGCATTGCGCACAGTGCCGGATGAGAGCAAGGACTGATGGGAAAGAAAAATATCATCTCAGTGCACTTTCAGCAGGATTTTGATACTATTGATTGCAATATTTTTGGGCTTACCTCAAATAAAATATGCAAAACTGTTTCCTTATATGGTTTAACAATGAACTCTTCTGGGCTTTCTCTGAGAATGTTAAGGTTGTGTACGCCATATACTTTGTAAAAATCTGGTCTCATGAAAACGTTTTCATCACCAGGGAGTACTACGTTAGGGGGTTAGATCAGTGGCAGCCAGTCATATCCACAAAGGGCCAGTGTGTATGCAGGTTTTTGGGATAACCTATACGTCAGCTGTTCAAACCCAGGGGTGACGACTTTTCAGCCAATCAGTCCTCTAATTAGCAAACTAATTAGTGAGTTGCAGAGAAAACTTGCATACACAGTGGCACTTTTTGGATAAGACTGGCCACCTCTAGGTTAGATGGAGGGTAAGTGGGCACTTCAATTTTTGGGAACTGTCAATGGACTATTTACAAATATCAAAAACACAAGCCCCTGCCCCTTATAAGAGACTATTATTAATACACATCATAAAACAGGTAAGATACTTCTCAAAATACACCTTCCTTCCACACAGAGGAGTGGATGACTTGCGTAACTTCAGTCTACAAAGGTCAGAGAGGATGAAGGCAACCAGAGTCACCTAGGCAACAACGCTCACATGCCCCCTTGCTGTTTCTCCCGAAGACTGATTTCGGCACATCTCCAGCAGAAAGATTTAAACGTATATCTGACTGCCTCTAGCATAGTCTCCTCTTCAGGCCCGGCTTCATGAGTAGGGCAGGGTCAATCATAAAGCTGGCCCACCCAGCCAAGAGGATGAAGTGTATTTTTTTATATGTAACCCCCCCCCAAAAAAAGAAAAATTTTCCTGGCCCACCCTGTTACCAAGAGCTGGAGCCCAGCCTGCTCCTCTCTAATAATAATTACATCATTTGCACTCACTAATGAATAGACTATCATCTTCATTCTCAAAATTATGCCATAAGAAAAGGTTTTCTATTTTACCTACAGCCATGATTGTGAATTGTTATTGTAGAAGTATGGGAGTCATATAAAGTAATTCAACAACGAATGATAATATATATATCAAATGACCTGCTCATTTCCATAGTAACACGACCTTTAATGATATTATGACCGAAATGAAAGGGAACTGCCTTTGACAATCAGTCCACTACCTTGCGTAAGGCTCAATCTCCTGCCACCATTCAGAAGAAAAGTCCCCATGAGACACAGCGCCACGGCCACCAGGTGTCGCCATGCTCCAGCATAATGCAAGGTTTCCCTCGGGCGATGATCGGAAGGCTTCATTTAATAAATTAAAATCCTAATCACTTTTCAAAAGTTTTCCAACTGTGTTTAATTACGAAGGGAAATTAAAAACATGCGATTCCAGGTCTAGCACGCTAGAGGGTGTACTGGATTTAATTTCTAATACTTTTAGTTGATTATCCTTGATTGAGTTTAGGGCTGAAATAACCGAAGGATAAAAACCGAAGCTAGTAAACTTAAGGTACAGTTTTTAAAATTTGTTTAATCAAATGTTAAGGAATACGCTGACACCGTATACTCTGCATTCGTTTTTTTTTTTTTTTTCAAAAAATCTGAAAGGTCTGTATTTTTCTGCCATAGAGAATGATCAAATACTTGATTAATAGAAAATGCAAGATAAAGACAAACTTAAAGGTATTCGTCAACAAACCCAAGTTTTTCATATCAAGATTTGAATAAAGTGATCAGTATGATTGGTTTGACATTATTTGTGGAAATGTACTGTACCCAGCAAACATCGTATCCCTGACAGTTTAATTAAGATTGCAGTCGCGGCGTGGAATCTCGCAGCTCTAACGTAGATACATCAAGATGCTGATGTGTGGAGGACTGTAATGAGACGACTACCGTTATTAAACTGGGTACAGAGCAAAGTCTGATGAGCCAATTAATTTGATTGTTGTTCTGGGCGCAATCGATCGAATAACATCGGTGCTGTTTATGGCAAGTCTAGATTAAATGTTTAAAGGGGGGGGGCTTTCGGCTGGCAAGCTCCCCAGTGGTGCATTCTGCTTCGTGCTGTGCCCTTCCTGAGAGGGAGTCCAAATTGCACATTTAACAATACTAATTCTTAACTAAATCTAGTAACACTCATAAACTCCAGACTTAATCTGTATAACGTGCAAGAACTACCATGTTATTTAGGATTGCCCACAGCCGTGTGTCGAAATGCACCATTGTATCAAAGCGACACAGCATCCAGGAGAATTCATTGTTGTCATTTTACACACAAAAACGAAATTGCGATTCTTCGGAGCTTTAGAAAGCTAGAAATAGGGGCAAGGAACTAAATAATTAATAGAAAATATTAAAAATAAAAATTCACAACGATACACAACAAGAACAACAATGGGCATAAAATAGTACAAGTAAACATTCGGTGCAAGACAGTGCATGTATATAAAAATTTTGGGATGGATGAACGGGTAACCGGATAGGTGGCAAGATAAGAATTTTGGGATGGATGAATGGGTAACCGGGTAGGTGGCAAGACCTGAAAATAAGACTGGGTTTCGGAATAAAGTACACAATAAGGCTCGATTGTGAACAATTAACAGCTCCTAGCGAACCAATAACAACACAAATGCCAGCAAGTGCGTCAGCTGTATTTATCCGTATTACGGCACCATATATCACTGTTATTATATCAAGGCCGCTGAAATGTATAGGAAAGCCGTCGCCGAGTATTTCAGATGGAAATGACGCGCACAATAATGCTGAAAGTATTGCTTCTTGTCCGCAGCAGCACACCAACTAGCCTAATAGGGCACATTAGGAACAGTTACACTGTCCGCGCAGTTAACGCGTCTGACAGTAAGTGCGAATGCTGCCGTACCAGTACTACCACGTGTGAATACTACCAGGATAACTTTGTTTATTCACACGTTGTGAAGGTTCGAAATGAAGTGCCCTGCGCACCTAACCAGAGCAGATCAACAAGTGATACTGCATGCAGTTTGTATCACCATCTTTATTATTTGTTAATTACTCAAAGATACATCAGCATTGCATCATCTCTATACATACTCTATTATGTATATATACGCACACACATATATATGTGAGAGAGAGACTTCATCAACAGAGCTATAGCAGGCTACATAATAAGGACTATTTAAAATATAGGCATAATGGACCAACTTTTAAATTTATTGAACACGTGACCAAGGAAAACTTTCCGTCAGAAAGGTCCAGTGCTTGCTTTGTGCTGTTTTTGTGTAAATATTGATTTAACATAATATATTTAACAGATGAATATTATTCCAGATAGGCACCCTGTTTACTTATTTAAGTTATTGCTTATATGGACTATAGTTGTTTTTATCTTGTCTGTACTGCACTTAACATAAGAAGAACATATGGCCAGCGACCGGCTTATGAAGGGGCGGGGTGGCGTAGTTGTTGTTACTAGTTCTGGACCGGGATTAAAAGTCAGCCCTCGAAAACAACCGCCATGCATATGAGCATTCCTTTTTACCTGCACATTAACTATTGCACAAAAAGATAAACTGAGCTGTAATAATTTGCACGTGTAGCTTGCGGACTACAAGGCTGTGGCGGGTTCTGGCGAGACCAAGACGGGCAGCATCTTCTGGGGTGACGCCGACTCGGCAGAACACGGGTACTTCCCTCCCCTGGCAACTCCTCCCGTCTCCACCCCCTGTATAAGATGAAGCTGGACCGTAAAGCGTGCCTAGGGCGCCGCAAGCCTTCCGAGCGCCGCTGACACTGGGGCATATTGATATATTAATACTTATTCACAACTTATATTTTGCGTTTTAGGACTCGCTGGTGCTGCGATGCGTAATAAATTAAGGGGGACGTCAAACGGCCGCTATCTGTCGCGGCTCTCGGGAGAGTGGTGGTGATGAAGAGGGCGCCGTGGGCGAGTGGCACTTTTTAGAGACCCGTAAGACGAAGGGCGAGCGATGGGTAGAAGCAGCGAGGGTCCGTACGGGGCTCGGGGGGGCGAGATACCGCTCGGGCCGGGCGAACTGGGCGTTACGGCACGCCAGGCGCTGTCAGTAGCCGAGAGCCGGAAGTGGGCGGCTGTACGGAGAGAGAGAGGGGGAGAGAGAGAGAGAGAGAGAGAGAGGGAGAGATAGAAACCGATGGGCGAAAGAGAGCAAATGAGAAAACTGCGTAGCTAACTGACTAGCAGAAAGAAGGCGGAGGGCAGGAGCGCGACTCTGGGCTCGTGCGAGCATTGCGGAGCTGTTTCGTTTTATCCCCCCCCTGCACTTTTATGCTGGAAGACGCCGAAGGCGACAGTCCCCTGGAAGTAAGTGAGGCGCGTTATTGGCGTGGCGGACGCGCACCGCGGGCGCCTTCGCTGGCGTTGCGAAAGCGCATTAAGGGGGGGAATTGCTCCGTAAACAAACTGACCCCCCCCCCCCCGGCTGCGGCGCGTCCGTGCGCTCCGATACTTTTCTACAGTGCTTCGGGCGCCGGTGATTGCGACAAGTTGGGGAAATGTATGCCGTCGCCCCGACATGAGCGGTACTGCCGTCCCGCAGCTTAATGCGTAATGCACCGGGCTCGGTTTGCAAACTGGAGCGGATCAACAGGCTGCGGAGAAGACGGTGCTTGTAGCTATTAGCTAAGCTAGCCGCGCTCCGGCTGTCAGCGAGGGGGCAAGGCGGACGAGTTTGGACGGGGACTTTATTCCGTCCCGGCGGGGGCGGCACGGGGTCGCTTCGCGCAGCGCGAAGTTGGGCGAGAAAGTTGGCGGGGAGGCACCGGCTGCAGGCGCGCGCGGGGCTGCGGGCGCGCGCCACCCGGACGTTCCGCGCGGCCGGTCGCGCGGAGGCCGGAGCGCGCGCTGCCCCGCGTCCGAATGGAGGGAGAGAAGGCGGAGAGGCGGACGGACGGGGAAGGAAAGCTAACGCGGAGAACGTCGCTCTCCCGAAACGTGACGGTTCCTCATTTCTAGTCCCCGGCGCCGGCGAACGTAACACTTCGCAGAAAAGAGCCCCGCTGGCCACGGTAGCGTGTCGGCTTTACGCGAAACGCCCTCCTTTCCCGGCACTTCTGCGCTCCGAGCTGCGGCCGCCTGCGCGGCGTAACCGCCTAGCGAGTCCTAATGTGCCGGTGTGCCTTCAGGGGCGAGGGGCTCGATGTCTCGCTAACTGGGTTTTCTCGCACTGGCGCGCTGATGTGTCCCTGTGATTAATATCGCGCTCCTCGTTAATCACCCCGTTGATGCGCCTCTGCTGCACTTAGAAGCGCTTCACATGTGGGGGACTGAACTGCAGCGCTTCCAGGGAAATACAAGGGTTCAGTTTTGGTGTCTGTGGGGCTAATTTTCGGGGGTTAAGTAGACCAACTTTTTTTGATGGACGAAAGGATAAGTTGGTCAAATGTTTGACATTTGAATGAGTTTCTCCCGTCCGCCACACGTGGCAATTTAATACACAGTGTTTTTAATTCTAATGATTTTGCTCCAAGTTTTAAAATTAAGAACTTGTGATGTTGATGTCATTACAGTGCCATATTTGCACATTATATATATATCTCTGGCGAGTGTGTTATTCGACCAGGTAGATTTCACTTTTTAGTTTCATTCCATCTGTATATCAAAGTAAACGGACCGTTTAAGTATGTGAAGTTACGAGTGACGTAAAGTTGCAAAAAATGACTGTGTAAAATGAATTTCTACAAACAAGCAACGTCGAGATTGACATGCCGAAATGATGTATACTGGGGTACACTGTATACAGGATGACCTTTCCCTGGCTTGCTATGCCAGTATCTTAGGAACTCAGGGCGTTGTAGGTGGTTTTGAGTGTTTACACAGGCTAAGGTGCCCATTCATCGATTGTGGCATGGGGATTCCCTTTTCGAATTCTTTATCATGAGGCGTTTGTCCAAGCCATCTAGCCCCCTGAAGTTTGTTCAGTTGATTTGTATTCATAGCATTCCAAAAAAAATCTATTGATTATCGTGATTTCTCTCTTTCATTTACTTTAGACCTTGTGGGTACATCTAGCTGAGGATGGTGAAAATTCAAAACACTGGTGATGATCTTAAAATGCCGCACCCCATGCGTCTAGGTGATCAAACTATTACCTTTTTGACAAGGTCCTGTGCCTCCTGAGCGGACCAACTGATCAAACTACTAGTCAGTTCTTTAACACACTTTGTCTTTCAGTCTCAGATTCAAGACTTTTGTGTTTGGGTATATTCTGTAAGTTTCTAGCTATGGTTTCATGCTTACAGTATTGTATACAAGTAAGATTTTATCAGATTTTATGAGCAGTTATTAATTTTAAGAACCATATTCATACATAGGATGTCCTCAAGTGGGGGGTGCCTTTACAAAATTTGATATGATGATAATGGACAAAATTTAAAGTGTGGTCAGTTCTTACCAGGATAGAAGTGTTTTTATTGTCACAATATACAGTAATTATTGCAAATTGAGCCAGATCAGCCCAATGATCCTTTTACACAAGAATATTCTTTGAACTTTATCAGTTTGAGCTTCTGTAATTTTTTTTAAACATTTTTTTTTTATTTCCAGGGGTAAGATCATTGCATTTTTTGTTGTTTTGGTGTGCTTTGAGTTTCGTTTGTATGTTGGTAGTACTCCTTAAGGATGTGGATTTACTATGTGCATTTGGAAAAAATTAGCTTTGTAGAGTTGTGGAATGCAGGGCTGACATTGGCCCAGCCACACTGCACAACTTTTGTTGCCATCGTTCTGTGATTCGCTCTTGACTAATTGGACACTTACTTGACCTTTTAGATATCTTATTAAAAAATTAAGACAGCATAGACCGTCTTGAAATCATGTGATACAGTTACCACATTAACCCCGATAGTTTACATGGTCTTGTTTTTGTTTGTTTGGGCGCCTACTTCAGTGTAGTAGTGCAGCCTAGGGTTCAGGTTCCTTCAATTGGGGTGTCAGTGGCCTTCTCAACATTGAGAGACAAAAGGGGTTGGTGCCTGTGTTCCCAGGTTTTTTAAGGACTTGGTGAACCTGTATTGGAAAACGGATGGATTATTATTAGTATTGATGCATGAGCATTAGTATTAATGCAAGTTATAGTGCTTCAGAAAGAGTGAGTTTGTGTGATATATGACAATTAATGTAGCAATATTAATTGTTATATTACTTGTGGTATTTTAGGGTTTGTGCGTCTCCTGTCTAATATGTTATGATTGAAGTATGTTAGGCAAATGTATTTTACAGACATTCCCATCAGTATTGTGATTGCAGTGTTGTGCATTAAGTTCATTTGATATATTAATGAGTTTCTTCAATAGAAAATGTCAGAGGTGTCTGTTGTTGCGTAATACTTTGTATTTGTGCAATAAAATGCAGCAGAATCAAATAGACCTATGCACAAATGCTATGTTATTGCAGCATTGAATTATTGTTTGTTGACTTGACAAATATTTCAAACCAAGTATTTTCATACAGCAAAAAACATACTTTTGATTATTTTCTTTAACTCCCACTGTCCACAAGAGACCTGTGGGATTGTGGAAAGAAGGACCATGGTGATATGCCTCTTTTTGTATTTCTGTGGCACTTGAAATCAGAGGTCACAAACCAAGTCCTTCTCAGGCACAGATAGCTGGGTTCAAGAAAAGGTCAGGCCTCTGTAAGCCAACCCTAAACTGGCCTAACGGCAGTGTCACTAGTGATATCATTAGACCTGAAATGGTCACCAGTATTGTTCCTGTTCCTTTATATTTAATGGCGACTAATAGAATGGACTTTGGAACAACTTTTGGCTCACTTCTGCCGTGTTTGGCTGAATAGTATGGCAGGAACAAGAATCCCGCCTGCTCACTCCTGCTAACGTTAGAACTGGACACTGCGATCATTTACTGGCGTTAAAGAAAAGACGAATTGGAAAGGCGTAGCATTTTTAAGGTATTGCTAACATATGGGACATGACAGCTCCCACACTAAGGCATCCAAGCCTATCACTGGTTTACTGTAAGGGATGTATAGCTAGTATAACCCTCAGATCTTGACGCCCAAAGACAATGCATTTTGGACAATTCGTTGGTGACAGGGGATGGATGTAAATAGTACGGCCTGCAAATACAGCTGAGCATGTTCTGCAGTCCTGCAGCTCTAGTCAGGCCATTTTTTTCAGAGCTTCTGCCTTTATATCCCCCTTAATCCTTGCGTTTAGTCCTTTACCCATTGTTTACAGCAGATTTGGGTCACCATGTTGTTCCATGCCTGGGGTCAGCGGATTCCTGCTGAAGAATAATAAGGGGGAAAAGGTAAAGAATGTAATAACTAATTGTGCAGATATTGTCACTCGATTCTTGGATTGTAGATGTTTGGTAATCAGTTATTACTAAGTGGTCTGCAGACTTTTGCCAGACTGACTCACCTCAAGCTGATTGCCAACACGTAAATACCTTGCCTCTCATTTGCCTTTTGCTGATTCCTGACGGTGTGATAGGTGTGTCTCCAGGTGATGTCAGAGTTCCCATTTCTCTTTAGCCACACCCCTCTGTTGTCTGTGTCATCATTCTACGTCCTCAGATTAACTGTTTTAGAATGATCACTATTTTCGCTTGGTTTTCCACCGTTTATCCTCCATGTGCCCTAAAGCTGAGCTACAGCTGGGCCTTCCCCTTACCCTGTGCGAGGCCAAGGGCCGCCTATCCTGTCCAGTTCCTCCCTTGACATTCTTATGGTGGATAGGAAGACCCCAGGTGGATTTGGGGAAAGGCCGGCGGCTCGTTAATCCAATTACCACATCAAGGCTTTGGACTTCCCAACTGAAGCCGATTACCTGGGTCGGTGCCAGGCCCCAAAGACAACTGGAACCTCTTCACAGACACTCTAAGCAGAGTTTCATCAGGGAAAATTAAATATTAACACCACTCACTCATTTAAAATGAACAAAGTATGAGTTTCTTCACTGTCTCACGTTCTTGTGTGGCAACATCAATGATTAAACGAAGAAGAATCTGACTCCTAGTCACACGATGTAGGTTTACGAACTGGCTGTGAAGTGGCAAAGTACTCCACTTTAAATTTGTTGCTAAATAACTAATTTCATATGTGGAATATAGAACCGAACGTCTCTCATTACCTTGAATGCTAATGTACTGGTTAAAAAGAGTTGGATTTCAGAAGCGAACAAAAGGAACCTCAAAGTCACAGTTCCGTAGCATTCTGAATTGCTTTGGCATAATGCATTAAGGACCACAAAAAACCTGAATTTGGTAATGGGGGACCTTCAGAGACCAAGGAAAGACTTAACTTAAAAGATTTGGGTTCATAGACTACCCTGATGAATGCAGTTGTATTGTGTGAGCTGTTTAATTGTTTGTGCTCAATACATATCAATACTGTGTCCCGCTCTTTCCTGGACTGTGAATAGACAACATCACGCCAGTAAGTTGGCTCCATTACAAGATTTCCAAGCTTGTGATTGTGGAATTGTTGAATGAATCACAATGAAAGATAGTTATGCAGTCTGTTCGTCCTTATTTTCATTCACTTCCTCTGGTACAGGTTCGTGCTGGCCCTAGCACCTGTGCCTAGGATGTACATGACACAAGTCTAAGAATGCTCTGGCAATTATTCTTTGACGTGTAGACTTGGATGTACAGTAGGTTGCTGTGAGGCTGTGGGAAATATGACATTGTGAAACCTGTTGGGTTTATAATATGCCATTTATCTGTACAAGCAACCAATAAAGTTTGAGTGAAGCCTTCTATTTCACAACTACGATGGCTTTCAAAAACTCATATTATCCATTAGCCCTGTAGCACTCCTGAACTGGAGTAAGTGTTGGCGAGACCTGCTGCACCACCTACACCATCAAGCTCTATAAAGTTTCATCTGAATTACTTTTAGGCCCCACTGAAAGAAAAAAAAATTAAGATGAACATAAATTAATTCATAATCCTTAAATCAACTGCATTTCTGATTGGTGTATGTCTGAATTCCTAGTTCGCTGCAGTGATTGGTGAGAAATTTCTTCGAGTCTGGACAAAATTCTTGGCCACTGGGACCTCCTGAGTAGACATAACTTGACCTGACAATTCCCATGTTGGTGTGTCGGCAGCCAGGGCAAGAGAGAAGGTCATGTTACAGGAGTGCAAGTAAAAGCTGTGAACTAATCTGGACTGGATTGGGCCAGTTCCAGGCTTTGCATTAGTGTGGACCAAGCCACACCATAAATTTTGATTTTTGCAACAAAGGTCTCATCTGAGGCAAAAAAAAAATTCCCTTTCTTTTTTCATTTGGGAATGCAATTTACCCGTCCAGGATTAAGCAGTACAGACAGTTCCTTGTTATAGTTTCTGTCTTATGACATTGCCCTGCCCGTGGCTGCGGACTTTCAGTGGTTTAGCCAATTAATCCATTAGTGGAAGCCCATGTGAGTGCACGTGCTTTGTTCTGCAGTTCCTGGCTTTTAATTTGAAACTCTTGGCATAAAATACGAACATGTTTTGGATGTTTGCGGACTCTTAGATTGTGGTATTACATCTGTATGGATGGGATCTGTTGCTTACTGGATATTAGAGAAGGCCCAATAAATAATTCAGCTGGTCTTTGCCGATTTTATTTTTGTTATACAACAGTTCATGCCTTTCACAGAATGTGCAAAATTTTTGTTTTGATCAGGCTGCCAAATATTCAGTGATGTAGAATCCCTTAGAATTGTTGTCAGACAATTTGTGTGCGTAGTGTTTTGTACTGAAATTGCCTTTTGACCTGAGGGAGTTTTACATGTAAAGCTGATGTAGTTGCCATACTTCTGGTCTAAAGTGTACAACTCAATGACCATTTGCATTCCTGTTTCATCCTCGCCCTCCTTTCACCATCATGGTGCATACAGGGCACCCTGCTACACCGAGCCAGAGGTAGTGTTTGAAATAGCAGATCACTGACCTTTGACACATGGCAAGCCGTAAAGGTTGCAGGGGTGTTTACAGGACTGTCTGGGGGTAGGGGGTATGGGGTGCAGCGGGGAACGTGATTGGCTGAGAGAGAGAAGGGAAGTGGGAGGAGCAAACAGGGTTATTGCATAGCACTGGACTGTGGAACTTTAGAAGACTGCAGTGAGAAGGCAAATAATTTTTGTAATTTAGCTTTTTAGTATTTTGTTACTTTTACAAGGTGACTTTCACATATAGTACTTTACAGTGGATATTTGAAGTTAATCAGAGTCACTTTAATTGATGGCAGGTGTGTACCCAAAAAGTCTGTATTCTGTAATTTTAATTCAAAAGGTTCTTCAACAAAATATTAAAGGTGTGCACTTACATAACCAGCTTATTGTACATTTTTTGTTAAAATTTTTTTTGTTTGATTTTCAACTCAGTTGTACAGGTCATGAGACATAAAAGGTGGAAAAAGTTTTGAAATTATTTTTATGATTTTTATTTTACGTCACAAAAAACAGGCATTTTAACAGGGATGTGTGCACTTTTTATAACCACTGTTTCTGTCACACTTCTCAGTATTCATATTTATACTATGAACTTTATGGCCCAGTAAATCACTGTTGCAGTGCATTGGGAAGTAGCTCAATGATTAAAATTCTTAATTTTTCCATATGTCTTGATCCAGTGCCACTTCCTCAGCCATAGCAACTAAATCAACAGAAGTGAACAAGCATGAGTTTGTTTTGTTTATGTGCATCGCTGTCTTTGCAAAGTATGTCCTAGAATGAGGACTAACAGCTTGGTTTAAGCACGCGGTTCAGGCATTTGGAAGTGAGTGTGGCCTGGTGACATAATCTGTCTCGCCTCTCATTGTCCTGGAAGCCAGACAGCATGTTGTGCTTTTCTCTGTCCCCTTACCAAAGGTGGTTGTGGGGGTGGGGGGGTGCTGGTTTAACCCATTTTGAAAACGGCAGGTTGCCCAGTTTCACATTTATTTAGCAGCTAAAAAAGTTACAGAATGCTGAGCCTAGAATGATGACTCTACAGATTTGCACAAGGATGATTTTGATCAGGCTGTCACTGCTGAATTAGATTCTTCCCTCTGTTGGAATTAAAGGGTTTTAAACCTTCGGCATAATTCTACAGTCTGCAGTGACAATCTCTGAAATACAGCTATTCTCATGGACTTGTTCAAAGATCAGCACTTTCATGTTTGCTTCGGAATAAACCTGTGAGAGTTTGAATCGCCTGGCCTGATCTGTCCCTCTGGAACTGAATGAGCCACTCCTGCCTGAGGGGGAACTGCCTGGGGTCGATTGTCCGTTACATTCATTTAAAGTGTCTGTCAGGGAGCACAGTGACTATCCTATGAAGAAATTATTCAGGTACAGTCAGTCCTGCTACCGCAAATCTGTTCTAACGCAATTGATATTTTAGTACCCAAGTCCGATACAACGCAGAATCACATTTGTATTTGTGCAGTTTCCAGTGGGAGAGAAAACACGCTCCGTGAGAAACCCTGCTTGCACACAAAAGCAGCTATCCACGTGAAGTGCAGTGATGTCTGATTTGTGATTGATTCTTTTCTGTGAATCAGTCAACTAATTTTCATATCTAAATTAATCAAACTTTTTATCCTTGGGAGTGAAAAGTTGGGTTCCCAAGGATTGGATTGGGAAACACTGCGTGATAGTAATTTCAGCTCATGCAGCCCTTGGTCGGCCAGAAGGAAAAGCAATATAATAGCAATATTATCTTAATAATAATATTGTAATACAGAAGTAAGGAGGTGGTATTAATGACTGACAAAATTGGACACTGGTCCTTTTTTTATGGGAGTCAAAGACTCAGGAATAGATAAACAAAGGTTAATTAAAAAAAAGTGCCCTACTCCCTCTCGCTCTTCCGTGCTACGTCATCCTTCTCTTATATCCAAGCTGCTCGCATGGTTATTCCTGCAGACGGGAATCGGGGAGAGGCAGCCAAAAGCCCAAGCCTGAGGCCTGCATCTGGCCTCCCCAAAGGTACTTAACACTCTGGAGAGATCACCCACAACTCTGGTGTGCTGGGATAGACTGCTACCTCTCATGTGGTCATAGTCACAACTTTGGGAACTTATTCTATGAGTATGCCTGAGCAGCATGGTCATGTTCAGCAGCCAGTGTAAGAGCACTATTCCACTGCACCAGGTACCTTAACTTAGGTGTTTCGAAAAAGTGGCCACTGAATGAATCCACATTATAGTGTGACCCTACAGTGTGAGGCTGGCTATTTTGTACTTAATTCTAAAAATGGCTGTAGTATGTTATATGGCTGGGTGATATACGATATTAATCCCTACACCGCATGTTATGCACTTGCAGTAATCACATCGGCAGGACCGTCATAGTTAGCTGGGTTGCGATCAGGCTTTTTCATACCTTCACACTGTCCGGACATTATAGTGCGCGTGGTTTAAGTTAACATTTTTACTTTACCATAGTAAACAAAACTTAGCAAGCATTGTGATTTTAATGATTGCTCCTTTGCAAGATTAACTAGTATATGTTTAAAAAATAAATTGGTTTAAAGTTTTCCACTGCTGCTTTTGCATGAACCCTGCATGCTTTCTCTGAGCAAATCATAACCATTTTGCATTCTTTCTGTTTAAATCACTCCTATTCGAAGATTACAAAAACAGAGGACGGTGAATATTCCTGCATGTTGTTCTTGCTCGGCCCCAAATATCAAGGATACATTGGTTGTATCCTCGCTACACGAGACCAATCTCATGATTCATTGTGCACCAAGTTCATTCTTGGAAGATAAGGTAGCAAGACCAGTCTTGCCAAGACCACAAGTACAGTCTTTGTTTTCTTGGTATTGTGATTCACCGCTAGTCAATTGAGTTTGTATTTTGTCTGTTTCGTCCTGGGAGCGTATTACAAAAATGTCCTCATTTGCAGATCCTGTCATAACTATTTGGCAGCCATGGTAACTAAAGTTAGGACCTAATTTAGGAAAAAAAACCATTACAGATGAATAGTTCCTGAATCATTGTTCCTATCCTAACTTAAGAAAGGAAAAGTGTATTACACAAGTTTCCTAACTTCCTAAAATTATTAATAAATCTCTAAACTTTAGGATGACTACACAGTCTGACCCACGACAGTCACGAACAGTCCTCGGACCACATATATAGCATGATTTTTTTTTTTTTTACAAGTTTATTGGATGTTATAACAAAAAGCATTACTTCACTATCACAACAAGCAAGAAACAACCAGATGTTTTAAGCAAAACATTAATTTAAGGTAATAATAAATTGAAACCCAAATTATTGTCTTAAAAAAAGTTAAAAAGCTAAAAACTTAAAAAGTTTATTGACAAGCATCATTGGGAGCTTTTTAATTACTTTACTAATACCTTTAGTAAATAACTTTGCAATAACATCCTAAACACAAATGTATTGTGTATTATCCCTTTGGGAGCCAGTGACTACAATTGCAATTGATAGTGAGATGGCAAGAAGAACTGAATGAGTCACTTAAAAAAATTGACCCTTAATCAGAAGAAAATTTGTGCCGATTTTGATGACTTTTATGAAACCCATAAATTTACATTAACATCTTTACAGAATTAAGCAAGCATCCTAAGACTTTCTGAGCACTATGCGCACAGTAAGACATTACCAACATTAAAATAGTAATAATAATGTACGTTATATTTCATTAAAAGTACTGTACTCTTTAAACGCAGCCAAGAAACTATGGATAGGTATTGGGACATTCTTTATCATTGCAAGTACTCAGGTTCACAGACATTTGTGAAAGAATGGGTCATTCTGATGAGCTCATTGAATTCAAGCATGGTACTGTCGTAGGATGCCGCCTTTGCAATAAGTCAGTTTGTGACCTTTTTCCCTGCTGGATATTCCATGGTCAAGTGTTTAGGAACAACAGAAACTGTTGTGTAAAAGTGGGCTGCAGAGTTCCAGGCTTCCTCTGGCATTAACCCCAACACAAAGACTGTGCATTGGGAGCTTCATGGAATAGACTTTCGTGGCCAATCTGCTCCATGTAAGCCTCACCTCAGCAACTGCAATGCCAAGCGTCGAATGGAGTGGTATAAAGCACATCGCCACTGGACTGGAACAGAGAAACATGTTCTGTGGAGTGATGCATCATGCGTCTTAGTCTGGCAGTTTGATGAATGAGTCTGGCTTTGGAGGATGCCAGGAGAACGTCAACTGCCTGACAGCATTGTGCCAAAGTTTGGTGTAGGAGGGATAATGGTATGTGGTTATTTTTCAGTAGTTGGGCTGGGGCCCTTGGTTCCAGTGAAGGGATCTCTTAATGCTTTGGCAGGCTGAGAAATTTTGGGCAATTCTGTGCTTCGAACTTTGTGGGATCAGTTTGGGGAAGGCTCTTTAATGGAAAAAGGAAAGTACCAAAAGTATGGTCCCCGATAGAGTGGCAATGACCTGCCCATTACTCTTCCCATCGTGGCTTGGATAAGGGCAGCTTTCAGTCACTTGTTACTTGTTCCGATCTTCCAGACCTATTTGTAATTTTCTTATTAAATGTATATTGTGGCCTTTCATTTTCAGATGGGGTCATAAAGAGTTGGAAAGGAAAAGCAGAGGTCCACATGTTTTTCCTGTGGGTTACCAGGTCTCCTAATTCCCTGATTTCTTCAAGCATGCTCACTGTTTTAACATTAGAATAAAGATGAAATTTAAGGAACATGTCACTACAAGCCACTGGTTTATATTTATTTCTTGGTGGGCAGGAACTTTCTGATGACTACAGGCCTGCCAAACCTGCAGTCTTATCACTCTGCCATCACTTCAGCCAGGAAAAGCAGATAAAATCATTAGGATTAGTCTAGTCGCAAATGTGTTTGATGGTCAGAGTAATGCAGCAATAGCAAACTAAAGACTAAAGAGCTGTATGTTAATCTTAAGTTTAAACCAGTGTTTCCAAATCCGTTTCTCAGGGACCCATGGCGGGTTCACCTATTTGCTCCTTCCCAGGCTCCTACCACATTTTTGCTTCCTCCCAGCTTCCAAAAGCAAAAGGGAGCAAAAACAAGGACTATCTGTGGATCCCGGATTCCCGGATTGGGAAACACTGGCTTACACCATTTCTTACTAAAAAGTTAGTTACAGCTGATAATTGATTTTTAATATGGCGGCAGATAGTTTGGCATCCACTACCCATAATTGATTTCTTACGCTTTTAAGTGTTCCTTTTCATTGTCTCTGCATTTGGAGTTTAAGCTTTTTGGTAGATTATTTTGGCTTGTGTCTGTGATTTTAATGCCTGGGAATATTTAATGGCATCATTAAATGGCTTTGTTATCCCTTCCAGGCCATAGACTAGTGTGGGGGGGGGGATACTTATCAGCCATCTTGCCTCCCTCCCCTGAATGCAGTAGTGTTAATATTGGTATGGGATGGCATTAACGACGGTTATGCAATGCAGTTGACCTGCTGTCTTTTGTATGCACTGCTTTTTTCATTTTATTTTTAGGGATTTTCTGTTTAGGGATTAGTATTTAAAAATGTAGTAAGACCCATGTGGCAGGCTAGCAGCTTTCCTAAACCTAATCAGTGTTTGAAATGCATGGCAAGAGTAACACATTAGTACCGTACATATAATAGTCTATAGTTGAGCATTTTTGAATGTTTCTTCTGAGTGGAGGTCTGCATTGTCAGATTTGACATGCCTTTAGCTGCACTCCAAATGGATAAACTAAACACACACACACACACACACATTATTTAGGCAGATTTGCAGAGCTTGCTTGGAAGTACCCATAAGAGAGCATAATTCAAGGTTGCAGCAGTTTTCTTAATGCATGCACCTTGATGTGGTGGAGTTGCATGTGATCCATTTGGCAGCAACTTGAGCAGAGCTTTGCTGTGCATGGTGGCAGCGGAGAAGCCTTTGCAGACTGGAGGCTGCACTGTTATGCACTGAATGCTGTTCTCCATCACGACTATTCATCATTGAAAGTAGCGGCATCCTGGCCACTGTCCTTTGGAGATGACGGATTCACTGGGTTGGAACGCTGAGCTGCCAAAGTGATTGTAACATACATACCCAGGCTCGCGGTCTCAGGGGGAAAACTGGGGAAATGGGCCTGGGCTGTCGGGGGCAGTTGGGAGGGGTAGTGTGTCATGATGGCCGAGTTGAAGTAATTTTGTCCAAGGCCTTGAAAGTATGGGTGGTGGGCCTGCCCATACTGCCATTCGCATCTCACCCAAGTGATATGTTTATAGAAGCCGGGCCTTACCCATGTGTGGTGGGTTCATTTTGGGTCGTCATCCAAGTTGTCAGTTAAACCAGAGCTGCCAGGCGTAAACTGTCTACACTTACTCGTGCACACTGCAACCGCTTCTGCAAGTATGCAAGTATGAATCGGCTGGATCTCCTGATTTAATGTGCCTTATCGGGAACCAAGAAGTATGCTCTCTGTCCTTTTGGTATTCGATCGTTTGGGTCACGTGGGGCATCTGTAGGGAATTTATAGGCTTGTGATTTGCAGTAGAGTGTTAGCTTATCGGTTCTCTCTCAAGACCAGCAAATGGTAATGAAAGCGTGTGTACTGGATGTCAGGTTTGATCTGTTGTGAACTGAGAAACTCAATCACAAAACAGCCTTTACAAGTACGTCGCAGTTATTAATCACTGCCTGACCCGAATAAGGGACTTTAAGTTCAAAAAGCGGAAAGCAAAAATTTAATAGAAGTTTTTCTTTAGTATCACTGCTCAGCAGGTATTTGAACTGACGAGTTGCAGTTGGGTCAACAGTTGAGTTGCAATCGTTACAGTGGAGGTGGAATTCTTTTCTGGGTAGCGCTAATGAGACACTCTGCCCATTTGCCAGAGAAAGTGGAAGGCAAAGCAGAACCTTCAGTCTTTGTGTATTTAGTAGCCTAGTATAGAAACTTCTGTAGCACACAAAATAAGACGTGCCTGAAAGATATGGATGCCACATGAAAGCTTGGGTTTTTCCCCAGCTTCTACTCTTTTACCGACATGTTGAGGCCTCATTCAGCGAGCAGACAGTGTCAGTGAGTTTTCAGCAACACACACTGAGGCAGTATTGCCACTTTAAAGCGAGCCGTTTCTAACTACTTTCCTGATGCACCCCTAGACAAAAGATTTGTCAAAACCCTGTGAGGAAATTTGACAACTTGATTTTTTTTCCCCTGGTTGTTCAGGGGCAGAAATGTTGCTCATTATTATGGTTTTGGTCTTTGTTCCTGCCGCGTTTTATGAATCACTTTATGCTGTTTTACTTGGGTGAGGAGTGGGTCTTTTCTCCCCTACCCGAATACACCTGATAGTCTAATAGGAATGCTTCCAGAGAATCTTGCTGGCTTTCCTCAAGAGGCTTTGGTTCCCATGATCCTAATGGTGGCTGTTGTTCTGGGAAGAACTGGTAACATTTAAATGTTTGAGTGACTTTTTATGAGTGTGTAGCTGCCCTGTGATGTCATGTGTTGTCATGTCCTGGTTACAGCTTATACTTACGTGGTCCTGGTTACTGGCTAATTGGTAGAAATGATAACTGAATTCCTGTGAATACCACTTCTTCTGTTTTTCTCTTATGGGGTGAGATGCTTATCCGGTACTGTATGGTATGGCATGGCATGGTATGGCATGGCATGGTATGGTATGGCATGGTATGGTATGGCATGGTATGGTATGGCATGGTATGGTATGGCATGGTATGGCATGGCATGGTATGGTATGGCATGGTATGGTATGGTATGGCATGGTATGGTATGGCATGGTATGGTATGGCATGGTATGGCATGGCATGGCACGGCACGGCATGGCATGGCACGGCACGGCACAGCATGGCACGGCACGGCACAGAAACACGTAGGTGTTACCATGTTAGCTATGTAGCATTGTAGCAATGCAAAGAGCTATAAAGTGATGCTAATAAGCCATATTCGCCTGGACCACTAAGTTACAGACAGCAGGTTTCTGGTGAGCTCATTCTTTTAGTCTTGTTAATAAACTTGTTTCACTTTCTTTTTGCAGTTATTTTGCTCATTTTCTTTGGTCCTAATGTCTATCACTCATGGTGTACTGGATTTGAAAACGATTACTCCTTTCAAGGATAGACAATTATTTCAACATTGTAGTAGTATGTTTGAACAAAGTTTCGGCTGGCACGATAACGGCACTAGGAAGGAATTAGGCGACCTGTCCAACTAATGACATAGCTTGCATTTGTGAATTTGTAGCAAAGATCGACAAAGTCGTCCTGGTTTTGCAGCTACAGCCAGAGAGCAAACTTAGAAATTTTTGCTAATAACTTAGTAACACATGACTCAAGCCATGGGTTTCACCCGCAAGTCCGCTGTCACATGGTGGGACATTCCACTCCGTAAGATATGTGATGTGAATGGAGATACTGTTCATAAATAAGAATCAGATACAGTTACACAGTAAACTGGGTTGCAACGTGTTTTCCCTGCTCTCAGGCAAAGTCTAGGGCAGCTTCTCACTGCCTCTTTTTCGGTAAAATCACTGAGCAGAATTGCTCTTTGGGACAAATGGCCCAGCACTTTGAATCTGCTGGAGATGAGTTTCGCTTTCTGTCTTGCATTTTGTAATGTGTGCTCTGCATGTGGAAATTTACCAGCTTCATTTCCTCCAGTCGGTGCTGGGCTGCCACCCGCCTGCTCTAAGTGACGACTTCTAGAACTGAAGCTTGCAGTAATGTCCATTTAATAGTAACCACGACAGATAGTCGATAGAGTTGATAGAGATGGACGATAGAACTGTGGAGCGTACGAAGATATCTCGTGGGATGATGTGTTACTCTGTGTTTGCATTGGATGTCCGTTTCCCACCCACTTCTGTTTTCTTACTACAAACATCTGGTGCAGTGATGGAGCAGCGCATTGCAATTGACAATATTCAAACTTTGCAGTTAATACTTAGGCTCTGTTATGATGATGATGATGATGTAGTGGCCTGCTCTTTGCGGTGGTTCCAACAACGATGGACCGGTGGCCTTCCACTTATTAGTCATGAGTTAACTATTGGTTAGGGGTGTAATGGCACACAAATCACGGTTTGGTATGTACCTAGGTTTTGAAGTCACGGTTCGGTACATTTTTGGTACAGTGGGGGTAAATGAAACAAAACACAAATTCCTTCTTTTTTTTCTTTACTAAACAATTTACTGAAGAAAGTACTTTCTTAAAGTCTCTGTCAATACTGCTGCAACCTACCAAAAAAGTAAAATTTACCTTGTTCCCAAACTGCAGACTCCAATGATTTTGAGGGAGTTCAAGTACTGCTTTATCTGTGTCCGCCTTTTGAATGTTACTTGAGGGAAACGCACAAACACACACACAGTTTCCACATTTGCTGTGTTCATTTGGTACATATTTTCGGCATGACTGCCATTATACTTCTTCTATCGGTAGTTGCATGCTTGCTAATTAATTGACAACAAGGTACCCATTAGCATTCCACTAAGGGAACGGACCTCTTTCATCTCTTTTGTTTCAGTGTCCAAAAATATGAACCCTTTGTGAGGGAGAAAAAATGCCTGAAGTATTCATGCTCAGGAAAACAATGGCTTTCATTTTTTGTTGGTTCTTGTGTTTTTTGTTAGAACATGGCCTTGTCTGATGGAGCTCCGAGCAAAATGCCATCAGTCCTATGGCCCTCCAGGCACTCTGAACGAAACTGAACAACCATAAAGCAGCTTGTTGGCAATAGATGCATTTCATAGACTTTCCCAGACTGCACTGTGCTTGTCTTTTAAGTACTGAAGAGACTGCTGACTCATTGCACCTCATGCAATTGCTGGAACACAATTGTGAAAAACATACCCGGACCTATTTCCAGTGTGTTTTTCCCCCTTTTTTGTGTCAGTGGCCCATTTTTTTTTTTTTAGCCTAGTGAGTTACTGTGAATTTGTTAATGTTAAGGCCCTGAAATGGAGTTAATTCAGGGGAGGCTACAGATAAATGGAAAATGCCTAGTACTGTCGCTAGGTCGGACGGTTGTTGCTCTGTTTTTTTTTTTAAATCCAAAGCATTTTCAGGTTGAAGGTCCACTTATATCCCTTTGGACCGTATATGGAAATCAGTATATGGGGTCAAATCTGAGTTTGTGAACGTGGGGGAGCTTTCAGCAAACTTGGGATGGGTCTACAGCTAAAAAAATTCTACGTCAAGCTGTGCAGCAGACTTGGTAACTAAGTTCATGTCTGTTTAAGATGATGACTTTGAGAGCAGAAGTGCAGCAGAAGTGCAATAAATGACTGATGAAGAACATTAACGTGTCGCTTCCTTTGTAAATATTATTCAGATATTTGGGATTGCTTTCGACCCATCTCTCTTCTCCTTATGTCCCCTCCCATTGTACATTTTAGCTTTTTATCATCAAGCATCATTTCACAGTCACTTGACCGTAATCCTGTAGAGTTGATTTGGAATGAAATGGACAGAATGGTCAAAGCCTCGCGGCCAACTAGTGCAGACCATTTATGAGACCTTGTCCAGCAGTGTTGGGGTGAATTTTTAGAAGAAGGTGGAAGAATTTCATTGTCATTCTGTACTCTGTTTTTCTTTAGCATGTGAGTTTGTTCAAAAAATGTGTCCAGGGTACTCAAGAAGTTGGATTATAAAATGTGCTGAAATGAAGACTTGGAGAAGTTTATGATGGTGTCAGTTGGCTACAGGACTTGGATTGTGCAATTAGACGTACAAATGATTAACATCATATTAAAGCCAGCAGCAGTCGCTAAAGGTACGTGTGCAGATGTTGGGTAAAGTGAATTAGTGGTTTGAATATATATTGCGGCAAAAGCAGCAGAGCAAGGCTGTTCTCAAAGAGTTTAATGTTGTCTCTGCAGGGGCTATAGATTCTCTGGAACTGGGGTTAAAAGGAACAGACTAGACCAGTGCGCATGTTTCCTGCTCCATTGGATCATCAGACCCTGGGCTAGATCACCATATCCTCCTGTCTTATACGTCTCCACAATGGCCGGGACCCCAGTGGTTCCCTTCACCCTGCTCCATTTGACTGCAGAGCAGGATGGGTGCCGAGTCCCTGTGTCTTACTGCTGCTGTGCAGGGCTGTGTATCGATTTGCCTGCCCCCCTTACCTCTGTGCCCCAAGCATCACTCCCTGGCCTCTCTGCTCGTATTTTACTATCATAAGTACAGCAGCAGTGGCTGCAAACAAGGGAACAATTGTTAAAAATATCTGTACCACAGAATTATAGTTGCCATCCTTCATAAAAACAGCCATGTGTTTTATTTACTTTCTTTACTATTCTTACTACTTTTTACTTACTATTTTCTCCTCTTTGTATTTTTCAGTGTCAAACTATATATGAAACATTTTAGTTAGTATTTTAGTTTGTGGAGAATCTATCCCACGACACCCTGCCCCTGCATATCCGAGCCTAACCTTCACGTGCGCTAGTGGGAACAGTATGAGATATACCTTCCAATTTGTCCAATTTTATGCAGCTTGCATCCTTTATTAGGTTAAACATTAACCGGGGGGGGGTTAGGGGTGCGTGTAATACTGTATGGTATATATCTTCGGACTTTTGGATTCATTTGGATTAATGAAAATTTGGTGGTTGATTTGATGCTGAATTTTGTGTAGTCTCAGGGACCACCACCTGTCTGCAGTGTCCATTTTGGCCCCCTCCCATTCCATTACCCATTGCTCATGGGGAAATGCACCATACTGCTACCTAAATATAACAGACGTCCAACCTGCGAACTTTGTTTGCTCTTTTGCTGGTAACCTTGATCGGCTGCGGGCACAGGTCCATCTGTTCCCCCCTGTCTATCTTATTTTTAGTACTGTGCATTTCCTTTCTGGTCTCTGCATTGTTTAACTTTTATTTAAAACGAATTGTGTTACTGGGACTTGTGAGTATTCTGCTCCCTGTGACTTAAGGCCATTCTGCACTGTGTTGTGTGTTACCAGTGGGGGCGGGGTGCTGTTTTGGGGTTTTTTCAAATATTAATCAGGTGATTGATCAAGTTAATTGTATGCCTGGTGATGAAAGTCAATGCAGGGAAAGTTTCCATGTCAATGTTACAAAATTCATAATGTGCTACAGTTTATTCTATTGTTTCAGAACTTTTTGTCCTGGGTGAAAAGGAAAGGCTGTCATTTTAAGTGTGTGTTTGTGTTGGCTTGTCATGCTAGCTGTGCAGTGAGCTTGTGCACGGGCACAAGAATCATAGGACTTTAAACTCTCTGATCTGCTTTGCCAGTGTGTAAGAGGTGCTCCTCTCAAAGGTACTCGATGCTGACATGCACAGCCGAGGGGGGAGAAGTGCCAGCCAGCTAATCACTCACCTTAGCATGCCCCCCCCGCCCCAAACTAAAACTAAATGTTGCACATGAACATGTGCAAATGACATGACATCCATTTTCAAAACTCAATATACAGACTTGAGTAAGTAAATATGTGGACTTTGTAAGTAAAGGTATTTCCATTGGAATTTTTCCTCCACCCAGCAATGGGAATTGGTTGAATGCTGTTAATTACAGTAGCGTAAACGGACAATGCATAATTACCAGTTTAATACATATCTGTGGGCGCTTTTCCACCGCAGCAAGTACTCAGTAAAATACAAAAAGTACAGTACTTCTTTTGTGTTGGCTTTCCACTGGCTGAATAACAGCATAACATGAGGCAGCGTATATTGTAATGGATTCGAAAAATATATACATGTATAAAAATGTCGCATACAGCTGGGCGATGTTGGACATTAAATCTAACATTGCATGTTATAAGAACATAAGAAC
>JAODKN010000045.1:12918417-12932471 GCA_026774425.1 Petrocephalus zakoni
TAAGATAAGGTGACCAAACCTGCACACAATATTCTAGGTGAGGTCTCACCAAGGAATTGTATAATCTCAGCATTACCCGTTATGCACATGCAGTTCTTACATCGCTAGTGAGCTAGATTGAGGCTTTTTCTTACCAGTTCTGTGCGGACACTATAGCACAGGGGGTTAAAGTTTTGCTAAAACATTTTTACTCTGACAGGGAAAAAACATAGCCAACTTTAATTTCCAATTTTAATGATTTCTCCTTTTATAGATTACCCAATATATGTTTTTAAACTTCAAATTTCTTGTTATGCCATCCATTTCTTGTACCTGTTCTTCCGACCAGCTCACAATTATTTTTTTTTACTTCATTTATTGTTGTTTTCTGAGTTAGTAACTTTTCTCAAGACGGTGGTTGTATTGTGTTTCAGAATCAGTCTATTTGCTTAACCAATGAAATGAAATGACAACGAAAACATTTTAATTTCCGCCCCAAAGTACCAAAGAAGTAGCCCAACTGGTCTGACACTTTAGGCGCTAGAACTTTTGGTACTGGTACTCGACCGGAAGTTAATGGAAAAGCGAAAGTACCGTACCAAAAGTATGGTACTTGGTGAGGTGGAAAAGCGCCCTATGTGAGGTATGCTCTGTAGCTAGATACTATATTCTATTTCATAACGAAAAAGTACTAGCTGGTGACATTTGGGCTTGGTACCATCTTTAGTAAGTTAGTAAGAATCTTAAGGACCAGCAGTCTTCCTGGGGTGGCCCATGATTTCTTCTGTTACAATGCTTGCCAGCCCGTCCCCCCCCCCCATTTAATTTTCAGCTCGTCCTTATTTCATGAAGAAGTTGCGTGGCAAATTGAAGCATAATGCTGCTGTTGATAATTTTTCTGCTTTTTACATTCGGACGCTAGGAGCACCAGGAGATATATATTCTAGTCTCTTTCCACATTTATAGACCATTTATTAAGCCTACTCTTTTGATGTGGGTTTGCAACCTATTGCATTTTTAGTTTTGCTCACTATTTTTTACAGTGGAAGAAAGGTGGATCGACCTTCTATGTGTATTAGATGTTTTCTTGGTGGCTTTCTGCTAGCTGACAGTGACTGCTAGCTTACTAGCCATTTCCCAGGGTCACAATCCGGACTAGAACACCTGGTGATGTCCCCTCCCCTCACAACTTAAAAATAGTTTGCTCTGACTTAGGAAGCTTCTATTTCTGTTTTTACTGTAACATAACCTCAGGAACTGAGGTGGTTTTAAGACTGGGCCTTCTGACCATTCCCGATGACCATGTGCCACGCAGAAAAAAACAACTGTATGGCTGAGTAATCTCAAGCTGACTTTAGGTTGGTAGTTACGTGAGGTCTTCATCACTCCTGGCTTTGCAAGTTTCAAACAACATATCTGGCTTTTTTTTTTCACGTGTAAAGTCTATTTTGCATTCCCTGAGGCGTTAGCTTAGGTCCCTCCCGGGTGCCTCACGCGTGCAGCACAGTGGGACATTGTCTTCAGGTCTCACACAGCACATTTAACAAACCTTTATCTCCTTTTTTTTTTTAATTTCTTCTCCTTTTCATGGAACCTTTTTTTCTGTCCCTTTTTATCAGATCACTTGCATTTCATTGACACTCTGGCCATGTGGCGGTTTCCCCCCTGTTCTGTGTATGTGTGTGCTTTTGTGTGCGTGTGTCAGTATAAAGGCCTTCTCTCTTCCATCTCTTAGACACCACAGCCCTACCCTGTCACCGGATGAGCAACTGCAGCGTTTGTAGATGCTGGGGACATGTGCTAATCTTTTCCCTCAGCTGCTAAATCAGATGTTATTTATAATTTCTTTTTGGCCACAGGGAGAAGTTGCAGCGCTGCAGAAATACCCGTCCCGTCGGCCCGGCCTCTTTCTAGTCAGAGGGGATGGAGGACTTTCGGAGAGTCCACAAGCAGAAAGCTTCCCAGCATTCCCCTCTTTATGACTTTAGTATTTAATTTAACGCCCAGCACCGAGTTTGTCACTCCCTTTCCAGAATTTAGTGTGTTTTGGCTAAATCTCTTGGGCTAGAGGGTGGCTGGAGTTTGGCGATTTGTTTGTGCGCACCGTGCGGCTACGCTACGCTACGCCGGAGCCCAGGAGCCTTTGATTTCCCACCGCCTGGCTCCTTCCGCTCTGTGCTCGCTCGCAGTGTGGCCCCGTCTATGCTAAGCCAACGTTTCCCTGTGAAGATACAGTAACACTTGCCCTATTTCCAACCCCCCCCCCCCCGGGCCCCCCCTGCTTTTTCTTTTCTTCCTTTTTAAATCTTTGATACGACTGCTGATATTTTCTGCACTTACCAAAGTACGGCTAATAGCCTTATTTACTTTCTTTTTTGGCCTGGGAACAAAATTACTAGGGTGAAATATGTTGAAATAGATGTCGAGAATGCAGCAGATCGATTCCTGCTGCGCAGTACGGGTGTCATTTCCCCTAAACGCGCAGTTTCCCCTGTGTGCAGTAACTCAGGAAGGGTTAGTCACCAACGATGAGGTCTCGGGGGTGCCCCGCCAGACTGTTACCTTAGACAGGGACCCTGGCCTCGTTGAAGGGATTGACAGCACCTAGGTCCGAGTACCACATCCACACAGGTGCACCCGTGTGCAGAGTACACGTAACCACAGGGTTTACAACTTTGCCTGGAGTCATAGCGAAGAGGTCTGTTCTAGTGTGAGCAGATGGTCCTGGGCCAGTGTGGCACAGTGTTTTATTAACTGTAACCTGCTGCACACTGGTAGCTAGAGAGTGACTGAGGAAGGGGGTGTCTGTTGCCATGACTCCCTTACTGGAAAAGATGGTTAGGAAACGTAGCTCATTTTGAAAGACTCATACAGATGGAAGTCCCGGTATATGTAAATGAGATGGAAAGTTTCTATTTAATGCCACAGAGGCATAGCGTATATACAAACTATACTCTTCTGCTAATGCTAGCCTGCTAATGGCTGGAGTTTGGGGTCATGTCGCATGCATTACGAGATGGTAACCCTTGATTCCTATGCGAGATGGTAACCCGTGATAACCCTTTCCTCGTCTTTGCACTGAGCACTTTTTGAAATATTTTAACTACCATTACATCAAAAGTGCCCCCTCGCGAATGACATTGCACTGAATGTCAGTGTGATGACCCTAGGCGTGACAACAGACCTGCCCTAAATGTTCCTCTTTGAGAACAGATGTTTGATCTCTCTTTAAAACCTGTTGCAATCTTTGATGGCTATTTGTCCCCTGTATCTTCTTCCATACCACTTCATCAGTACAAGATGGGTAAAAGGGACCTACCTCATGCAACACTAGGTGCAAACACACATTGACACACTACAGGGAATTTGGAGACGCCAGTTAGCCTAAGTGCATGTTTTTGGACTGTAGGAGAACACGAGAAGGAAATCTAAAATGAAGAACAGGGTCTCTCAACCTGGTGCTCAGGGACCACCCAGTCCATATTTTTGTGGACTATCAGGCAGGGAGCTGGGAGGTCGCAGAAATGTAGGCCATCTGGGGGTTCCCAAGGACCCCACACCACTAGAACCAGACTTCGAGTCTCCGCCCATGGCTCTGTGTGTGGAGCCATGCATATTCCATAGAAAGAGCTTGGGTGGGATTCAGTCCAGTTCAGCCCCATGTGAAGGCACCATGGTTGGCACTGCATTTTCAAAAGTACAGGAATGCATTGAAAGCAATTTGGTTGCTTATCTTCAGTAAAGTGGAGTGTACACTTTCTTTTGTATTGTATTATAATCAAATTACAGGATTATACCTGTGATTTGGCCTCTTTCTTATAGCAGTGAGCCATTTTCGGTCTGTATCCAGTGACCCTTGCACTTCAGAGCTGTTTTGGACAGGGACAGCAGATTGTTGAATGGAAAGTGTTGTATAATTTGCAGTTACTTTTGGTGCCTTTACTGGTGGTTATTAGCCTTAAGTGAGGCTTTTCTGCACTTTGACTTAGAGTGAGGATGTCCAATATTTGACTTATATAATCCTCTGAAAATCTGCAAAGAACTTTGTTCTGTTTAGTAATTGGGATCAAACCTCATGACCCTTATTGGCCAGAGAGCCAAGCCTCACACTGAAAATGGATAAGAATACAGAAATGATGGCCAGCTGGGAATGGTTTCGCCAGGGTATGAACTAAAAGTGTCTCTGCAGCTGTTGAAAAATGGCTATTGTGTGTGATAATTATAGGTTATGTTATTACACGTCAAGTAGCCGTTGTATTACAGGGGAACCAGTTTCGTTTTGCTATTAAGCCACAAGAAATGGATGGCCTGGAGTTACATTAAAAGCAGACCAGAGAAATATTCTGCACTATATTTGTATAGTATGTAAAATGTTTTTGATTACCTCAAGCTTCCAGTGAAGAAGGCTGTCTGGTTTGGTCTGGTGTGTCATTGCAAGTCCAAACTTTTTTTTCCAAGAATGATGTGGTCGGTGGCTGTTATTAATCAGGACTGTGTACAGTAAAGTGTACTCTGTTAGAACACCGGATTGGGAAGCTGAGGGGGAAAGCTAATAAGCTTGACTGTTGGCGTACTGACCAGTCCCCAGTGGTGATCTGGATTTCGAAATGCCCCATGCCTACAGAGACTATGAGACTACAGAGCCCCTTAAAAATGGTCTCTTGTCCTTGTACAATGTAACACATTGCAACCCTGATATACACTATATTGCCAAAAGTATTGGGACGCCTGCCTTTACACACACATGAACTTTAATGACATTCTTAATACATAGCTTCGCAGCTATAACAGCTTCACCTCTTCTGGGAAGGCTTTCCACAAGGTTTAGGAGTGTGTTTTTAAATTTTTTAACATTCTTCCAGGGGAGCATTTCAGGCACAGATGTTGAACGAGAAGGCCTGGCTCACAGTCTGTGTTCTAATTCATCACAAAGGTGTTCTATCAGTTTGAGGTCAGGGCTCTGTGCAGGCCAGTCAATTTCCTCCACACCAAACTCGCTGTCTTTATAGACCTTGCCTTGTGCACTGGTGCACAGTCATATTAGAACAGGAAGGGGCCATCCCCAAACTGTTCCCACAAAGTTGGGAGCATGAAATTGTCCAAAATGGCTTTGTATGGTGAAACATTAAGGGTTCTTTTCACTGGAACCAAAGGGCCAAGCCCAACCCATGAAAAACAAGCCCACACCATAACCCCCCTCCACCAAACTTTACACTTGGCACAATACAGTCACTCCAGAGAGCACATCTCCAACGCTCCAAGTCCAGTGTGCGATATGCTTCACACCACTGCATCCGACACTTTGCATTACACTTGGTGATGTAAGGCTTAGATGCAGCTGCTCAGCCATGGAGACCCATTCTATAAAGCTCACTATGCACTGTTCTTCAACTAATCTGAAGGCCACATGATGTTTGGAGCTCTGTAGCTATTGACGCTGCAGAAAGTTTAGGACTGATGCGTACTGTGCGCCTCAGCATGTGCTGTCCCCACTGTGTGATTTTATGTGGCCAGCAAGTTGCTGTTGTTCCCAGTTGTTTGTTGTAATACCGTGGAATATTCGTTAGTGAGGAAATTTCATTAATGGACTTATTGCACAGGTGGCATCCCATCACAGTACCACGCTTGGATTCATTGAGCATCTGAGAGTGACTCGTTCTTTCACAAATGTTTGTAGAAGCATTCTGTATGTCTAGGTGCTTGATTTTACATGAGCATACACCTGTGGCCATGAAAGTGATTGGAACACCTGAATTCAGTGATTTGGCGGGTTTCCCAATACATTTTTTAAATATAAAAAATATAAATTAAATATAGTGTATATGGTGTGAAATAATTATAATCATAATGTGGGGATTGAATGGTGTCACCCGATGGAGTAAAGACTTAAAGAGGCTTTCTCAGTCTTCAGCACTCATTCAGCCCCGGCAGGAAGCTTAGGCTTCTGTCAGTTTTGTGATTATAAAGTATATTCATTTGCATTAAATGCGACATACGTTGAGTCTTCAGAGGCTGCAGGGTAGGTTTCATTAAGTCTGTCAAGCTCCGGTGGTGTCCCGTTGGGTTGTATTATCAAATAATGCATGAATCAGCGTGCAAGTTTTATCCATTTTTTTTAGGAATTATCCATAACTTCAGGGTATCAACCTGGGGTCCATTGCAGAATGTAATGTGGTGTCCATGTCCATGATTGATCGTGAGCGACTACTATAGAACATATATTCACAAGGGATAAATCTAGCGATTTATTTGTGTTGAAGGTTGCTTTGATGAGTAGGTGTATTGATTGTTCTGGAAATTAAAGCTTTGTAATACAGCATATTTATTAGAACAGTATGGGTACCATTATTTGTATGTGTCATGTGAGTATTCACTGTCAGAGACGATATCCAGGCATGTCTTTGCTTAACTTTATCTTCAATGTACCGTGCAGAGTATACCACTTTAGCATTGCATCAGCAACGTGAGTGTACCCTGTCCTTGGTGACTGCCGGTAAAACCGAAGTCCCAGTGCTGCTGCAGTCTGTTTCTCAACCAGATTGGAATCTTTATGTATTGTCTGCATATAGGATGAATTCGTGGAAATTAGATTTAAGATGTAAAGAATATAACAGGTACGACAATCTTCTTGAAAGCAGCAGATAATATCAAGTTGTTATAGGTAGAGTCCCTAGTTTTTGTCTTTTTTCGTAACTTAATTAACACAGACTTGCAGAAATTCTTGCTGGTGCTGAGACCTTGATGGCCACTGGGCATGTGAGCTTTTTCATTATATTTTGAGAAATGGCTTTTAAATACTGTTTTCATTACACTTAGCAGATTCCCCCCCACAAGAAGATTAAAGTAGATTTTTAAATGTTTTTTCTCACCCTGTAAAATCAAGAATATCATCACAGCTATCTGAATAACAATAGTCAGTATTATAGTACACACAAGATTTTTAAATGTACTTACCTGTTACAGTTGGGATTTTTTTCTTGCCACTTCTTTTCCTTATGTAGGAAATGATTCACTTAGCCAAATAACAGAACACTTACCTAGATTTATAGATAACTAGAACTTGATTTAATTGATGTTGCATGCTTTTTATATACCAAATCGCCATCCTTGCATGACGGGAGTTCGGCACTGTCAGTCATGATATCTACCTGTCACATGTCCAGCCGCTGCTTTGGTTTTGAGGTTAAAGACTGAAGGCTAGACCACATGGAAGCACATGGCTGAATATGGTGAATGGGAGTTGTAGTTTTTACAGACCTGCAGCTGTGATTAACACATCCATTTAGGCACCTTTCATTGAGTAAAGGTGCAGCATGTGGGATGTACAATATTCTTGTCATTTAGTTTGTTTTCTATGTACACAGTGATGGATATGTCCTGTAATAATGGGGGTTAAACCCAAGACAAGGTAAAGGCAGGACCCAGAATACTGCCATGTCCTCCTCCATGTATCCTCTTCTAAGACAGAAATTTACCAAATGGAAACTATAAAATCAAGGCAATTTTTCCAGTTTGGGCCAGCTGGGCTTCATTAATTATCTGCCTTCAGTTTCCATGGTAACATAGCAGAGCACTCAAACCCAGATCCTTAACCTCCCCGTGCTTCCCACTGTCACAATCACCTATGCGTCAGTGACTGTAAGTCATCTGGTGATAAGTGAAATCAAGTGTAATGATCTGTGCTGTGCATTTCTTCATCATTGACTTTTTTTTATTGTCTCATTGTCTTTTTGATATCCTTTGATGTCTTTCATCTAAAACCACTATTCATTGTTTCTAAAGTCTCCTAAATAAACCAACTCCCACAGTTGAATCTGTAGGTTAGCTTTGCATAATGCAAGATGATGTGCCATTTGCAATATGTGACAGACAGGAAACTGAAGACCCTCCCCCCCAAGCCATCAACACTACTCTAACTGCCCGCTCCTGGTGACTGCTGACTCTACACTTGTCTTCCAGTTTAGTCTAAATCATTGACTGATAGTGGCCAACAGCTAACTAGTTCAACTAGTTCACATGTGTGAAGTGAGAACTTTGTAAAGAGGATACCCCCTTACACACATTTCAATTGCTAATGAGCACAATAATAATAATGATAACAGTAATTATGTACCTTGCTCGATGAAAATCTTGTGACTGACGCATTACATGCTCAAGGGCACATCACTCACGGCAGTGTTTTGTCCAGTCATGTCAAGAGACTGAACCAAGGCAAATCAGCCTGTAGCCTCTAGAGCAAGGGTGAACAATCTTATCCTTAAAGGGCCGATGTGTAGGCAGGATTTCAGGATAGCCTTTAGGTCAGCCAATCAGTCCTCTGATTACAGTCTAACTCGGGAGTTGCAATTACAGACATGTTAATTAGTTATTCGCTGAGAACCTGCCCTTGATTTTTATGTTTTAGCCAGTAAGCTAATGCTCATCGACTCCTACTGCTGATTAAAGGACTATTCCACAGGACAGTGACCCAGAGCTTGTCATTTACATAATGTGATTGGCCTAATACACTCCTGGGTTCGATACAGGCCTGTCTTCCCTTCCAGACACCATGTTTGGGACTAGATATAGCCTAGTCTCAGGTTGGCATAAGCACGGTCTTCTAGCGGTCAGCCTCTTGGGTTTTCCTGCACAGTCTGTGGAAGCATACTCTTAAGTCCAAAGGATATTATGGTTTTGCAGGTTTTTGTGGCCTCTTGCGTGTAAAAGCTTTTGAGCTCCATTAACAGAACATGTTACCTCGCTCTGAGTACATCTCGGATTCTTGGCTACCTGAGCACTTTGTTCTCCTCGGCGTGGACAGGCTCGATCGGGAGGCAGGACATGACAAAGCATTTGTTGCTCAAGATCCTCAACTGATCGTCTTTCCGTTTCGGTGTTAGTAGAGAGAGTTCTAGCCTGTGCATAGTAGATCGCTCAGGGAACACTGTGGGTCTCTGTCCCCAAAGCCTTCTGAACCATGGCCGCTCAGCATTCATTCTTTATGGAGAGTCCTTCTGACCAGACTTTAGAGTTGAGCCTCTTGAGAGCTAAACCTGGTGCAACAGGACCACAGAGTCATGTGGTGTAGAAGTTTTAGGCTTCAAGCCATTTCCCTCATCTTCACGTCGCTGTTTTATTCATTAAAATTCAGTTTCAAAAATTCTGACAAGAATAAAATGATTTGTTATTTTAGTTATTTCTGTCTATGCATCTGTCCATTGTCTGTCAAAAGTTAGACATTTCCGTATAAGTTCCATCAAGGCTTTTAAATATTTGATTTCCTGTTTTTATGTCTTGCAGGGTTGTTGCTTTTCTCTCCAGAGTGTCCTGGTGTTACATGCTAACCCTGACCTGAGGAGTCGTAAGGCAAGTGATTTTCTTCTAACGTAACTGGACTGCAAACTTGAGTAAATTGAAAGTACTGCTGTTGCAGTTTTCGTTTCCTTTATGCCTCTTTGTATAATTTTTTTAGAAATGGTCTTCTGCATGAAATAAACAAAAAAACGTTCCTTGTTGATGTCAGAAACAATGAAATTCTAGGTGTGCCGCATCGATTTCCAGTCAGTTAGGTCGTAATGAGTTTGTGGTCCACAAACCAAATTTGGACTGCCTTGAAACTCACAGCATTTCCTGCCCTCTGCTGCCGCCACAGACTGACCTCAGATGTGAGGCTCTGCCGATTTCTATACTTTCACTTGCACGTTTACGAGAAACGTGTGTGTGTGTGTCTGTGTTGGTTAGGCAAGGAGGGAAGGAGGGGGAGTGGGGGAATGGGGGTTTGTGCCACTCAGATTTTAGTGTTGCGGAAACCGTCCCTAGGATGACAGGAAGACCTATGTAGTGAGGTGGTTGAGCATTGCAGTCTCTGATTGGCTCATTTCTTATCAGCTGACTTCCTGCCTGCTGTTTGCTTGCCCACAGAAAGGGTGAACAAATAGCATCTCTCTGATGCAGTATGAAAATGTACCCGCCTTTCTTTCCCTTATGTGCCTTTAAGTGCCGTAATATTGTTGGGGTATCCAGAAAGCTACAATTACTGCAGTTCAATTCATTATCTTTCCACAGATAACTAATAACTATAAATTTTCATTGGTGTTGAGCAACAGAAAGCAAGTTCGCAATCCCATATAAATATTTTCCAGTTCAGTTCATTAATGGCTGATCTTTGAAAACTTCATAGTCAATTAGCCCCCCAAAACACTCACTGGCCTTCTGGGTGTCACAGTAAAGACTGTAACATTTTCAGCTTCTAGCAAACCTTCACTGTCCCTGGGGACCTCTGAATGAACGGACTGACGTAGCATGATTGGATCAGTAGTATAGCACTCTGCCGTTTCAGCTTGTTCCCGGAAGTATAGGTCACGATGGAGCAGCTTGCAAAACCCCCACACCCTCCAAGATGCATCACAGGTAGTGAGTCTGCAGTTTAACCTTTTAAGCTTCACAGACATTAAGCAATGTCATTACGGGCTGAAGCAATCAGGCCCCTGGTCATATTTAGCTGGTGGCACGATTGAGACTGGTCTTCCCTAGCCAGGTATATGCAAGAGCCTGCTTTTCTTTGGGGCTTTTTGGTGACGATCAGAGCAGCACACCAGGGTTAGTGCTAAGAGGCAACTGATAAACTTAGCTGGAATAAAAAAAAAAATAATTTTATTCACTGTTCCTGGAGCTATATTTAATACATTAGTATAAACCAAAATAAAGTTTACATACTCCACGTAAAGTGTTGTACATTTAATTATTAGACTGTTGAGATATTAGTACCAGATGATGTTTTTCAGGTAATGAAACTACTATTAATGGCTCAGATTTTATAACCATTAATAAACAACCATTGTTATTGCTTGGTTTGATGCTTGAACAGAAATAGGAAATATCCCAGTAGCTTATCTAGTTCTGTATTCTGATGCAAATTTTCAGTATTAGCATATTAGTGACACTGCCCCTTAGCTTTTGGCTAGCTGTGCTAGTTTAGCAAGCCATAACTTTCACTTACGGCTGCTACAGCTCCATACTTTTCCCAGTTAATCACAAAGGCAGTGAGTCAACAAACTTCACTTTGATGGTCAAAACAAAGACACACAGGCTAGTGGCTAAAATAAGAAACGGCACATGGAAATGGGCTTTCAATTAAATCACAATTAAAATACAGCTACAAAGATGTCATGTTAGCCCGAATGCTGAGTAGCAGATTGTCAGTTCTGAAAGCAGTTGGCCCCTCAGCACTTTGTCAATCTCAGAAATCATGACTGCAGATGCCTAATGCAAACAAGCTGTATCAGTGTAGTGGAGTAAGTCAAAACTGACAGGCATCCCTGGATAAACGGACACACAATAGGGCAGTTGTCAAACAAAACAAAAGCGCAATTTCAAAAGAACTCTGCAGAACTGAATCGGCACCCCTGCAACCCATTCTCGGCAAATGCTTTGCAAAGCTGGAATTTATAACAGGGCTACTATACCGAGACCAAGGCCATTGCAGGAAGACGAACAGCCATCTCTGCAACCATCTCGTGGGCGGCATTAGGATCGATGGTTGCACACCATGGCTAAGGAATTTGAGTGTGTCATACAGGACACCGTTTACTCACATCACGCTCATATTCCAAGATGATAATGCCCCTATATATACTACTAAACAAATTCAAAAGAGTGGTTTCAGGAACACTGGACTGAAATGAGAAACCTTCCATAGACAACCCAGTTCTCCTTTAGGAACCATGGAGTATGAAATAAGGTTCCAGCTCATACCTGAAAATGTCCCACTATACAGTTCAGGACGGTGTTCCAAGAAGGATTTTAGCTGTTCTGAAGGCCAACGGTGACCTTATGTTTATTTGGTTTAAAAAATGTAAAAACGAGTGATAAAATTGAATACGTGATTGTACAGGATGCACCGCTTTTCACTTTAATATTACTACTTTAAGTACTTGCGGAAATGAATGTTTTCCCCGGTAATAAACTGCCAATAAAAATCAGAGAAGACCAAGCCAACCAGGCCAAACAAAAGTGGAAGCTGCAGCACAGTTTGGGTAAGCAGGAACATGTCTCAGAAGCCTGCTTTTCAGTCTGTACTCGAGGTTAAGGAAGAAATTGCTAAGCTGGAAAAAGACAAGGTTACGTGAAACGGGCAACACAGAACATCCGTGTGGCGCGACTGGAGAAATCAGCCGACATTATTTTCATTTACCGGTAATTATACTTTATTTTCAGATGCTTTGACACCAGAATACAAAGGGGTCAGCTGTTATTTACGCAGGAGGATAATTGCACCAATTTAAACAAGATGTGGGTTATGAAAATCTCAGAACAGCCATCTATCACATGCTGTTTAATAAGAATGTGAATCTGTGTGTGTGGTTTTGGCTGTAGGAGCCCCTGCAATAACAATGTAAGAAATTTTCAGCCTGGAAAAGATGCACATTTGTAAAAAAAAATGAAATACCCACGTAATCAGTGTAATTTTATTGTTTTGACAGCTGACACCTACAATAAGACGTAATACAGTATCAGCCAGGTGAAATATTGCATTCCTTTTGCAGAGATGACTGTGACATTGGCAAAAAGGCAGTTTTAAGTGTTATTTTATATTTTTGAATGTGTACGTTAGTCTCACACATTTTTACGGCATATGTTATATCTAAATGTTGCTCTAAATGTTGGTAATTAGGCCAATTACTTTAGTCACCTATATCTGTGGCAGTTACCTGACATCACGCATTAGTAGGAGAATCATCCTCACCATGTTGAACCCATTTATTAGTTTATATTATGATCTAAGTGTATATTTGGCGTCAGACAAAACAAAAGTCAAACTTCGCTGAACTACTTTGTAAAACAGTCCTTTATGTTGCTTAAAGCCAGTTTAATTATGATGTTGGATGTACGGGCTTAATTATTAAAACCACCGTAGTTGTGTTTGATGGGAGGTGTTGCCTGAATTCCCACGTCGTCATGTCAAGGGTTTCAGTGGTGATAGAGAAGTAGTCTTCGGGAACATTTTAAGAAATTCAACTTTTAAGAACCTGAAATGCTTCCGTAAATTTCTTTATCTTAAGATGTAACCTCTTAGGTTGTTAACTAACTAAACACACAGTTTTGAATTGAGTGTATATAATAAGCATCCAGACTCACTTGGATTACACAAACAACCCTTACTATTAACCGTTTAATCGTTATTATTTCAGAATTATTTATATGAACATGGACCTAGTGCATTCTGATTATGTTGCGTATAGCTGCAGATCACATTACACTTAATGAGCCCACTTTAATTCAGAAACATAGGTGCAGCATTTAGTAAACTGTCATGCAGGGCTTATCTGTTAAGAGTCATTTCAGCTAATGAAATCCAGTCAAGCTGATTTGTTTTGTGCTGGCTTGAAGTACATTTTTATAAAAACGCTTTTTAAAGCGTTATAATGTTATTAAAGAACTAGGGATGCAAAGGGGTGGAAACTTTCTGGTAAATTTTCAGAAACTTTTGGAAATGATACAAACTAGAATATGACTTATAAGCAGTGTGTTTTGATGCGGATGGCTGTTTTGGGGTGTTTTTATGCACATCATAGTTATTCACGAGCACTTGGTTACCATTGATATTGCTATTGGTGCTGTCAAGTTTGGCATCTTGCGAGTATGATTTCTGTGCATCCGAGATTTTTTGAGTTATTGTTTTTGAACTCAGTCGCACATTGCATGGCGATTGGGTCCCAAAGGCCTGCAATTTAGCACATTTCTGGTTTATTCCTTTTAATTCCCATACATTCCTATTAGTTTCTATATAGTCCCATTAATTCCCATGGAAAGTTTCCAACTTTGAAAATTACCAGAATTTTGCAACCCTGCAAAGAACTGAGAGAAATCTGTCTTGGGTTAGTCTTTTCCATTAGAGCAGGGGTAGGGAACCTGGTCCATGGAGAGCCGGTGTGGGTGTGGGGTTTTGGGATGACTTCTCAATTCTCAATCAGCCAATAATAAAGCATTGGTTGCCAGCTCCTGTCCTGGGGACCTAGGCTTATTGGCTGATTGAGAGGTCATCCCAAAAGCCCGCACCCACACCGGCTCTCCATGGATCAGGTTCCCTACCCCTG
>JAODKN010000045.1:12957088-12976239 GCA_026774425.1 Petrocephalus zakoni
CAAATCTCCATCAACTGCAAGATGCTATCCTATCAATATGGGCCAACATTTCTAAAGAATGCTTTCAGTACCTTGTTAAATCAATGCCACGTAAAATTAAGGCAGTTCTGAAGGCGAAAGGGGGTCAAACACCGTACTAGTATGGTGTTCCTAAAAATCCTTTAGGTGAGTGTATGTATAACTGAAGCTGATGTGTTACAATGCCTAGCTAAGCTTAAAATAAATAAATCACAGGGCCCTGATGGCATCTTACCTATAGTGTCAATAGAGATGAGGGATATTATTCACCGACCCCTAACCTTACTGTTTCAGAAATCCTTATCTGCTGGTGTGGTACCTTATGATTGGAACTGTAGCTACCTGGATTGAAAACTGGTTAACACAGGAAACAGTGGGTAGTTATTCGAGGCACAGTGTCACAGTGGGCCTGCATTCATAGTGGGGTACCACAGGGTTCAATCTTAGGACCACTATTGTTCCTAATTTACATAAATGATATAGACACTAATATATACAGTAAACTGGTTAAATTTGCAGATGACACCAAGGTGGGTGGTGTGGCAGATACTGAGCTAGCAGCTCAGCAGCTACTGCGGGATCTTGCTTTAATTAGTGACTGGGTGGATATCTGGCAGATGAAATTTAACATTGACAAATGCAAGGTAATCCATGTAGGGAGCAGGAATATAAAGTACAGATATTTTATGCGTCCTACTGAAATAAAGGTAGCTGATTATGAGAAAGACCTTGATGCTTATGTTGATGCTTCCATGTCCCACTCTCGCCAGTGTGGGGAAGCAATTAAAAAGGCTAATAGTATGTTGGGTTACATCTCTAGGTGTGTGGAGTTTAAGTCAAGGGAGGTAATGCTAAGATTATACAATTCCTTGGTAAGACCCCACCTCGAATATTGTGTGCAGGTTTGGTCACCATATCTTAAAAAGGACATTGCTGCTTTAGAAAAGATGCAACATAGGGCTACAAGAATGATTCCTGGTCTCAGAGGAATGTCATATGAGGAGAGGTTAGCTGAACTAAATCTGTTCAGCCTCGAGCAAAGGGGACTGAGGGGGGGACATGATCCAGGTCTATAAGATTCTAACAGGTTGCGGTCCTGTTCAACCAAATAGTTACTTCAGCATTAGTTCAAATACAAGAACTCGAGAACATTTTAAACTGGATTTGAGGAAGTACTTCTTTACACAGCGTGTAGTCAGAGTATGGAATAGTCTTCCTGATAGTGTAGTGCAAGCTAAAACCTTGGGTTCATTTAAATCAGAGCTAGATAAGATTTTAACAACTCCCCAAGTTCTCCCCAAAGAGTTTGATGGGCCGAATGGCCTCCTCTCGTTTGTATATTTCTTATGTTCTTATGTTCCTGTAACTGATGGAATTTGAGACAAAAATTATTGAGTGGCACTGGCCTAGAGGTCGATCTTTGGTAAGACTGGGCTCTAAGGCTTCGATCTGAGATACAGCTCCTCTTCAGATCTGCAGCTGGTCCAAGTCAGAGTGAAGATGAGGGGCAGAGTTCCCTTGGTGGAGAGAAAAAAAATCTTACCACTGTATCGGAATATTGCTACAGAGAATCTGCAGAGACTCAGAACGGGTTTCGGTTCTGCCTTCGCTTCAGTCTTCTGAATCAGTACAGGAAGCTGGGCGGGCCCAGCCCGGACTTTACGCCTTAACAGCACCAGCAGGTCTGGGCGGCTTCTTTCACTTCCACACAGTCGAGTCTGACAGATTTGGCACCACCACATACTGCAAAGACCGAATTCTTCACATTCCATTTCTTTCACAAATACGAAAAAATAAAAAGATTCCATACTGCATTTTTTACCCAATCTCTATGCATGGTTACGATTTTCTTATTCATGGGATGGAATTGGGTTATTCATGAATAATTCACAAACCTAGGATAGTCACACAGCTCATATGCGGGAGTGTGCATCCAATGAGATGTTTGCTTGGCTTATTGAGCTTATAAATATATTAAACATTTATAATTTGTCAGCCAGTTAAAGTGCTTTTTCACTGTGAGTTAAAACATTTTTTATAGAATTTTGCCAGGCCTGCTGTACCAAATTATCATCAATGTCTTGGGCATTTTTGAAAAATTGAAAATGTTTTAAACAATACTTGTATGTATAGATGCATTTTCTGGGAGTCCCTGGAGAGTTCACTCCTGTCAGGTTTACGATACCCTCCAAAAAGTGGCCTGGAAATGACAGTGGGTTTGGATAAAACTGGCTAGAACCCGCATGAATCAGTTGGCACAGTCGGGCACAGTCAGGTTAGTTACTAAAAGCCCTATTAATTCCACATCTTGGGCAATAGAGGCACATTTTGGCATTTGACCTTTAAGGTGATTCTGAAGGTTAAAGTCTGGCTGTATTCATAGCATGTGACAAATAACACCCTTGAATCCCCAAATCCTTGACTCCCCTGCTAAAAATTTGGCCGAATGGGGGAGGGGGTTTCCGACAATTAAATCTGCAAAGAGGCAAGATGGGTTACGTCACAAAAAAGTATGCCAAGCACTGGACACCTGGAAGCGGCAGGCCGTATGATACCATCCAGGCCAGGGTGGGCCTTCGGTAGGCCTGCAGGTGGGATGTGAAGGAGTGACACCTGGTAGCAGCAGGCCGTACGATACCATCCAGGCCAGGGTGGGCCTCCGGTAGGCCTACAGGTAGGATGTGAAGGAGTGACACCTGGTAGCGGCACGCCGTACGATAACATCCAGGCCAGGGTGGGCCTTCGGTAGGCCTGCAGGGGATGTGAAGGAGTGACCCCTGGAAGTAGCAGGCCATGCAGTAGCATCCAGGCTATAGTACTGCCTGCAAGGTGGGCCTTCAGTAGGCCTGCATGTGGGATGTGAAGGAGTGACACCTGGAAATGGCAGGCCGTACGTTACCATCCAGGCCAGGGTGGGCCTGCTTTGGTGCCAGAAGCCTCAAATGCCTGCTAGGACTGCAGAGGATAAGAGAAGAGAGCAGGGGGAAGAAAAATGGAGAGGCAGAGCTAACAGACTGCAGCGGGGAGATGGGGGGCGCACAGGAAAACAGAGCCAGTGGGCAAAGGGAGGGCAGCACAGCAGGTGAGTGGAGAAAGGCTGTGGGGGCATTTTAGGCAAAGTAAACAGCTCATGTGGCTCCCACAGCCTCCCTGGGGCGCGTATGTTACCAGAGGGCATGGATTTGGGGAGGGCGGGTTATAAACTGCCCTGTATAAGGTATTAAGCCCCAATCCCAAAGTAGAAGGCTATGTACAACAATGTTTTCAAAGACCCATTTATAATTTGTATTAATACATAAGTACAAAATGTTTAGAACATTTTTAGTGACTCACTGTAGTTTTATTATTCTAATGTAGTGCTATACAATAATGTAGGCAGACATATTATTTAAATTTAATGTGTGATTTTTATGCATGTTATTCTTTCTTTTTATTTAATACTTTAAACCCCAAGGCAATCCTCAGATTTGGTTAATTTTAAACAATGACAATAATTACTTAGCGATTATAAGTGATTATACTTTAACCTATGAATTATGCTTATTGTAATCATGCTGTTATTTAACAATTAGGGCAAATTAAGTCCAGACAATAGCACTTGCAGCCAGCACTGCAGCCATGTTGCATGCATGTATTCCCATGCATTCATAAATGTAGCAGATGTGCAGAGGCCTTCACAGACTGCACGCGTGCTCCTGCATACCTGCATCCCCCTAATTGTGGGGCATGCTGGTGGCATAGTGGTACTTGGCTCTGGTTGTGGACCAAGAGGTCGCCGGTTCCAATCGCATCTGCCTTCAGTGGATTCCTGAGCAAGACCCTTAACCCCAAGTTGCTCCAGGGAGACTGTAATTCCCTGTAAGTCACTCTGGATAAGTGTGTCGGTTAAATGCCATAAATCTAAATGTGTCTGGTTACATAACCCTTTGGTAATGAAACGATCACACCTTCATGGAGGTCTTGAGAAGTATTTTTCAGGCTCAGGTCTCTGGATCAAGATTTTCATAGCAAGTTTTGTGCTTGGAAGAAACAGTTTGTACACTGACCTCTGATCACAAATAGGAACAAAATTATACTTCTGCAAAGAATCTACTCTATAGATAGCCAGCTAGCCTTCACCATAGTCTGACACCTATAGTTACATTTCTGGGGAGCTGTGCGTCAGGCTACAGTGTAGGTTATGTGGCTGCATGGCTGCCTACGATATAGATTCCATGCAGAAGTGTAAACCAGCCTTTACAGGGAGACCAGTGGCGCAGAGGAAAAATTGTGCAAAATGCGTCACTGACATAAGCCAGAATGAGGTATGCCTTGGCTGCTCAGCCCGTTTGCTATCTGGGGAAAGTGAAACTGTGGCATTTAAAAACAAAACAAAAAATCACCTCATTTACAGTAAACGTGGCACGGGATGCTTGATGCAAACAAGCCTGTGGTCTACCTTGTGGTTATCACCAGTGCAGTCAGTGCAATTCTAAGTGCCTTGGACTGCAACGATTGCACCCAGCAGCAGTCGCTTAATGTTACAGTGCAACGTGTGAGTGTTTGTCTTAGGTGGGTTCTGGACGCTCGCTGCTCACTCCCCTATCTGATGGTTGGAGAGGACAAGGTTTCTCCATCTCCTTTAACACCTAAACTCCATCTCATTTAATTTCTTCGGGCGCCTAAACTGTCGACCTCTGAGAGTAACCACCAGGATGGGAAGCCATCTAGGCTGAGTCTCCGTAAAAGATCTGTAGCGATGCATTCTGCAGGAACTTCATCTGGACCACTGTCTCCACTGTGGAACAGAAACACACAATGTTATGGGGAAGGCCAGGACCTGATTAAAAATACTTGAGAAATGGCCCACTCTGATTCATTTCCGTGTTATCCACATGCTTAGACGTCTGTGGCAATTGTGACATTCTTAAGATAATCATTGCTACTATCATTGTTGCTAATGTCATGTTGGATGTGCCTAAGCACGATGCAAGTCCATTCTTTCCATTGCATGTTTTCTTATAGCAGACTATGAGGAGCACCACTGTGTCAAAGTGAACCAGAACCCCATCACACTGAGCACATGGTTATTTTAATTGTGGGTAGAGGCATTTATTTTGGAAAATAATGCAATCACAGCAGATCAGGGATCTAAACAGAACAAATAAAGAGGCTTTTTGCAACAGATGTAAAAATCAACAAAAATTCAAAGTTAGGTAGGGCTAGAGGGTCCAAATGAACTCAAATGAGACTGCCACAGCCCCTTTAATGACACGAAAGACAGTTCATATGCATTGCTTACTTAGAGAGATTATCATCCCAAACAGGTTTTCTCAAGGTCACTTATACGACCCTCCAGGAACCAGGCCTGTTTTACTCCTGCGTGTAACTGGACATTTACAGGGGAGATTTTAGGTCATGCAGGTTTCTCAAGGACACTGCCGCAAGCTCCATTGTGGCTTTAAAAAAAAAAAATGTCCCTCTAGTTACAAGGCCGCCTTAAGTGACATTGAGCAAGCCCTCCAGGATCCAGCACTCAGAAACGCTAAGCCAGTTCCGATCATTGAAATAAGGAAAGTATGAAACTGCCGGCTACATGCTAATGAGCAAAGACGATCTGTTCTGCTTAAAAATACTCAGTTTGTAATGTAGAGTGTTTAATTCTAAATGGATGAAAAGCTTTAATTGGCAAGGATCAGAATTGCTGGAAGTTGCTGTTACTAATGTTACCATAGGGACGACAGATGATTCACTGCTCAGCACTTGTGTGTAATTATATGCCACATACTCCAAATAGGTGTTTTCTGCACTTTCTGTTCTGATAACAGTATTTTCTTATGAGACTGTGAAGTCAGTACAAACTGAGTTACTAGGTCAACATTGCATCAGAAGAGAATAATATTTACTTCACCAATCTTCTGGTTAGTTTTTTGTAAATTGTTTATAATTGAAATTAAATTTAATTTTGAATACATAACATCAGCTTTAAACTGAACAGGTGCACTGTGACGGGCTGGAAAGATATGATAATTTCACGGGCCCCTGAGTTACAGGGCCCCTAAAAGATTTGTAACATAATTGTATTGGTCTGGGTTGGGGGCCCAATATGATGTGCTGTCATGGGGCCCAAAATCAGGAGATGCACCCCAATTCTCTGGAGAAATGTGGGCAAACTGATTTAAGTCTGTGGTAGCTCTTCAATGTGACCAGTAAATTAAGAGAAGTGTGCGATCTACTGGTTAAGGAGGTGGTATATTATTTAGCCCCTCTGGCATGCTTAATATGGAATGCATGTGTGTGACTATATAGAGCTGTAAATTATGAATGGTTTATGGCTGGGTTTGCGTTATTTTAAACCGCATGTTAGTATGATATGACATTATATAACCTATCGTGCCTTTTTGTTATAACTTGCCCATTAAATTATAACGATAGATTTACGGGTACTAAATTTAGACATCTAATTTAGATGTCTCTTAGCTAACAGCACGTTGGGTCGGGCTTCGTGAGGTACTGTGGGTTGGGGACCGCTAGAGGACGCAAACTAATATTTCTTCGCAAGCAGATCTCAGTGACATTTTTTTTTAGTAAATAGGACGGTCTTAGTTGCAACCCAAAAGGACTTAGGCAACTGATAGGATATAATTGTTATTTTTGCCTCGATGAAATCAACTATTTGCCACACAGCAAAAGAAAGACACTTAAAATCGCAGAGAGATTTCTAAATATCGGGCTTATTCTCGGGACGGCTGTTGGTTTTTTTTTATTTTTTTGTGTGGGTAATATATTTAACGCCACGATTCAAAAGCCCCGGGAGGGCATTGTGTGTGAGGGTGCAGGAGGGAGCCGGATGAGGGTATAGCAGATAGCCCACTGTGGATCGCGGCATCCAGCGGAAACACGTGCGAAAGTACTGAGCTCCTTTCTGTTACTGAAAAGCAGAGATCGGGCGATGCTGCCCGACGTGCACAGACATGAGCTCCCGGGGACCGCCGCCGATCCTCCAGCGAAAGCCGGGCGCCGCTCACATCGGGCGCCGCTCCTGCCTGCATTTAGCCCGTAATTGAAGATCAGAACAAGGGCGCCGTTCGGTCTATTTTACACCCAGATAGAAGAGTTAGAGGTCCAAACTGCGCTGTCCCGGCTTTTATCGCTAGAACCCACGTCCGTGGCGTTTATTCCTGCATGTCATGCTTTCATCACACTGTGAAAACTAAGGGTCTCTTTTTGTTTCTGGTAATGCCTGGATGATGGCAGAGGTACAGACGACGGAAAGTGTAACGGGACCTTTGTCAAATTCTGCAACTAATCCCGCAGCGGTGGCGGCGGAAAAGGCTGGTGTGGGCAGCGGCGATGCCGTGCTGGCCCCGTCCAGCGCCCGAGCCTTCCTGGAGGTGGCGGCGGCCGCCGTGGCCACCGCGCACCCGGTCTTTGGAGCCGAAGTGGTCTATGCCAATGGCAGATATAAGGAGCTCGGAAGCCCCCGGTTTGCGCGATGCAGTCGGGAGAATTCCGCCGAGAGGAATCAGGCCGCCGTTAACACACCTTGCGGCATTATGAAGGTAGGTTCTCTTTACTTATTATTGTCCCGTCGTGACAAAATGAGACACTAATGGGTGTAGCATTTCAGAATAATCCTGCATGCACCATCAGCCAGACACCAAAACTGAAATAATCAGCTGGATTGTTCCCCTGTATAAATGACATTTTTGTGCATCGCTTTGTAAGGAATGCATTCTATTAATAATAAAAATCCTGAAAATGACAATATGCCCAGTTATCAGCACTGCATTCGGAGTTATATTACGCTTTTCTAAGTTGACCGCATTCCCGTTCGCCCCGGTTGAATAAGGCGTGTGTTCTTCGCCCAGTAGTAAAGTGTAATTTAAATAACGATTTTACATAATGATTGGGTTACACCAAAACGTAACAGGGATTTTTGGACTGCCGATTGCAGCATTCTCGTGGCTAATGTGGAGGAGGACACGTTTGTGCTATGCGCGTTCTTCTTCTTATAGCGAAGGAAACAATGTTTCTGCGAGTGAGGTTATGGGATGCAGTATATGCCAGCCTTATAGCAGATCCGCCCTGCTTCGCGCCCACAGAGCAGAAAAAGGCGGGGACGGTACTCCCCCGATGCATCATTATTGTAAATATTTTTTACTAATGCTTTCAAGCAAACAAAGGCAATGTTGCGGTTTTTTTTTTTTTGCAATGGTGGCAGACTGCAAAAAAATGAGATTCGGCAGCGGGACTGTTCGCTTGGGGCTCCTCTCTCCACGAAGAGCATACAGAGTATAACCTAGACATACTTTTGCTTTACATTAAAGAAAGTTATTTTCGCACTGACAAGGGTGCTGCTCGCTTGGTGCCTGATCAGTGCCGAGACCAGACCTATTTCTCCTTCTCTTAAAGTATCATCCCCCTGTTCCGTACTGGTTTGCTCAGCAAATCCGTATCCCCGAGTCTTTTTCTTCAGCTGTGTTCCATGTGGAAGAGGCGTTCAGCCTTACAAGTCATTGCTACCCAATAGAGATGAAAGACACCAGGAATCCAGAGAGATGTCGCAGTTTTTTTTTTTAAATGTACTGTACTCATATAAAGGAATTTTCATGATATTAAAAGAATTTGGAAAGGGTTTATTTTTTGTCTTTGTGTAGCAAGGCAGTAATTTATTGTACTCACACAGCAAGCACTGGTATGTAAATCTCAGATTTTTTTCTGTCAGTAGACTAAAGTCTGCCCAAGCGGACCAAAACTGAGTCCTGTGTGTAGCGAAGTGCCAAGCCTGGTGGGAGGTTCTGTTGTACCGTAATGCCTTGAGACCAATGTGGCGGTGAGGGATGAGTCAGTAACAGACAAGTGCTATTTCCTGTTATTAGCATCAGCTTGAAGTAGGGCCGAGGATAACAGGATAACAAGTAGCTCTCCATGGGTGATGATTTTGTTGGTAAAGCAGTCCATTAGCCAACTGTCAGTCTGGATCCTCTTCTCCGAATTAACTTTGGCAAAGTGTCAGGCCACGCTACACACTGTAGATTTCATATTTGTTTGCTGTCTAATATTAATATTGAAAATCTGTTTATTCGATATTTAGAGGTCAAAGCTACACCTTCATAGACAGTACTAAATACTTACCTCATTGCGGATTTGGATTTGTTTGCTGACTAAGCTTCTGATTGGCTGTGTCGGTGCACACGTGCAAAAGTTCGCCTTGTCCCAGTGTTACGAACGACCAAGGGCCCGGTAACCATATCCGTGTCACTGCTGGGACGGTTGCCCAAGTCACGTGGGTCTGGTGGAGGTGGGGGCGACTATACACCTGGCCTTTTGCGCGAACAATTAAACGTGCCTCACTTTTCAAAGTACTGAGTAAATCACTGATGATCACCCAGAATATAACAGAGCGGAACCCCCCCCCCCCAAAATCGGTCTAATACCCACCCCTCGGAAGGTCTCTGCATGGCCCTGCAGTTCATGATGCAATAACTCTGCTACCCTGCAGTGAGAGGACTGGGGCTGTGAGCTGCTTCCTGCATGATGAATGGAATCAGCTCCAGGTATCTCGGCTCGACTGCAGCTCCCGTTCGCTCCCGACTCCACAGTCGTGCTGCCGTAGCAAAGACCTCAGGGGAAGGAAAACAAAGACCCGAGATTTTTCGTTTTTTTTTTTGAAGAGTCTCGATTGGAATCAGCCCACACTTGTGAGCGCGGCTCGTTCCCCCGGCAGCTTCTGACGAACACCAGGGCCTCAGGAAGTAGCAGCAGGTCTCTCAGAACGAGCTCCGGCTGCCGGCAGAGCTTGGCGCGGCCGTCCCCAGACGCGGCCCCCGGCGTGCTGTCATTCCCGCTCGCTTATGTAACGCGGCTCCAAGACAGCTGCATCCTCTTCTCGCTGGAGAGACGTCTGGTATCGGCGGCCAGTAGAAAGACACAGCATTTTGCTGTTAGGTCCTGGCCCCTGTCACTACTTTTTTTCCTTATTTATTTTCATCTCCGTTAGTCCGCAACTCTTTCATATCTGCCGAGCGCACCAAGGTCCCGTAAACGTGTAGCCAGCGGAGAAATCTGCTGCTCACTCTTGCGACGCATCGCTCGGTCCGCTGCCCTCTTAACTCTCACATTCAAACTCTGACTTTGATTATTTGCACCAGAATGTCATTTATAGCTTCCTTTGCAGAAAGTTTCTTTTTGTTTTTTCTCCTCCCATTGTGATGCCATGATTCCATTGAAAGGACTTCCAGCTTTCTCCTAGTGTAAAGTAATTAACTGTCCGGTCTCACGCCCCATGCTTTCTGGGACCGGCTCCAAACTCACATGTCTCAGTACGGGATATGTTGTTGTAGAAGGTGGTCGGATGATACTGGTTTACAGCAAATTAGTCTGGTGACTCTTAAATTTCCATTGCATGGTTCTTTCATGCAGCTGTTTCATAACTGTTATTGCCACTCGCTTATGCCCTGCACTGAGTGATCATCAATCAGCGGCGCAATCTCACGCTCGGAGGTGCAGACATGGATCACTATGCATCACTGGTAGCTCTTCTCCTCGTTCTGGAAGGTGCATGCGCCGCCCGCGTTCCCGACCTTCGAAAGGCTGCGGGCTTTTTCCTGGTCGCTTTTCAGGATCTCTCAGGGTCGGTTTCAGGACCAGTAGAATTTTCATCCCGGGGGGCCTGAAGGGCAAATTGATTTAAGGGATGGATGTTTGCAGCCAGATGAAGAATCCCTGACTCATTGCAAAGCTTCTCAGTAACAACTGGAAAAGTGCCTGTTCTGATTTAAAAAAAAGTGTACATGAATGTTCCAGGGAGTGCTTGGTCAAGGTTAATGATGCCTCCCATCTTCTTTAATCTCTGAACTGTATCCTTAGGCTGTATGCTGCATAGGAATATCGTATTGTGTTTCATTTCCAAAGCCTCCTGTGGTTAGATTAAAACTGATCCTCCGGCATTGTGCGATGTTGTGTGAACAATCATGAAAAGGGTTTAAAACGTTCTGAAGCACGCCTCTTGCTGGACACCTCCAGACTTTATTTACACATCTTACAAACACGTGGAAATTGTCATATGTTGTCCTAGATGATTACAAATTGACAAGCTTGGCAGCTTTAGCAATGTGCCAATTCGCATTCATACTTCAGCGATGAATCATCAAAATTCGTCCTGTTCTGTGGTCGCCTGGTGGCCAATCCCGGCTCGATCCTGTAATGATCCTATAGACCTCAGTGAACATAATTCCGGGGAGGGCCTACAACAGCCCCACTCCTGTTACAAAGGGAATCCTTAGCTGATGAACTGGCCTGGTGCAGTTGGTGAATATCGGATTACCCTTAACAATAGTTTGTAAAATAAGACTTAGCTACTGATAACAGGCTTTGTGTCCTCGCCGATCTATTGAATTTAATAATAAATAGTGATAAATGCTATTATTTCTGCACATATAGTTGAAATCATTTCTAATAAGAGGCAGGAGGCAGTGGTGTGAGTTTTGGGGGCTAGAAACATTGAGGCAGAGATAGAGAGATAAGGCCAGTACCTCTTGAGAGCGTGGCTTTGAGCGGCCGTCTGTGAAATGCAAGATGGTAGGAGGTGCGCAGTCACCTCTGCATCCTCTCGTTGGGGCTGGGGACTCGTGGCATGAGAGAGACTAATCATCAAGTCTTTGTTCAGATTAGGGGCTCGAGGGTGTCTGGCGGTCTACGCACACCCCCCTCTCCCGGGATTCCGGATCCGCGGTACAGCTGAGCCAAGTCTGGGGGTGGGGGGTGTGGGCCTTATACTGTGTAGTACTTGGCTTAGTCTTTTTCTTTTTTTCAGAATTTGCATCAGCTCTGTACTATTGAGCACAGGGGCAGAGCACGGATGAAGCGCACTGTATCGATTCTCTCGCTTCTCCTGTTTCGTGTACTATTTCCCCAGCGTGGTGCTTACTGGAGATTGCTTTGGAGCCGGTAATGTGCTCCTCGCATCCTTGGTTGACCTCGATTAACCTGGGAGACATATGCGTTTCAGATGATCTGTTTCAAGCTGGTACCCTAGAATTCAATTTTAAATTCTTTAAGCATTAAATACTGTTCGAGATGTTTAAAATTCCATCTGTTCGTCTCCCGACCACTTACCCAGTACAGGGTGGCAAAGAGAAGCATAGGGGTAGCACTCTGTGTGGGTGTTCATGGCAGGGCAGGCAGTCCTACAGTCATGCATCAAGGTCAATTTAGAGACAGCGATTCAGCAGCTCACAGACTATTGCGCAGTACACGCACAATCATGTCATCATTTCAGAGCAACGGACCCGATTGGGAAACACTGATTCAGAGACACCAGTTATGTGTTGAACTTTTGATTAAGACTTTCTAGAATTACTGCTAATGTCCCTAAGTGCCTTTGGAGGACATAAAACATCTGGCGCAGATGGTAATGAGGTTGGAGGCGCCAACAAGGGATGTACTCTGTATCTCCTAAGACTTGGCGGGATCTCAGCGCTGTGTGATCGGCGATTAATTGTCGCCCAGTGATTTGCACAGCTACAGCGCTGATAAAATAAAATATCAGAACAGCTGTAGAGTATACCCTTTCACCCTCCCAAATGATGCTGAGATATGGCTCTTTTCACCATGCATATACAGAAGGTCACCGGGACAGTTGAAGCATAAGAGTCACATAAGAGACAGTATTTGTTAAAATACTATATATTTATATCTCTGTGCTGTCAAAGGGGATTCAAAGTAAATTGTCTTTTGAAAATGACAGCATTGGTTTCTGAATGTATATTTCTAATTATTATATAGTTAAGGATGTGCAGAAATTGCATTTAATAATTATGCTTTATTATTAATCAGATTCAGAGCATTCTCAGCATTTAAAGACGCTACAGCCCTACCCAGATTCCTGTTACCGGTTATGTACATTATTTGCGTGCGAACATCTTGTGACAAAACCACGATTTTCCTGCAGAGCAAAATCTGGGTTCAAAAATTTCGAAAACAGGATATGAAATGAGGAGTCAGCTGATCTGTTGCTAGCAGAAACATTTCGTCACAGTAGCAGCCGCTCGGATCCAAATGTTTTGCTGCAAATATTTCTTTAGGAGTGCCAGAAGCATCGCTCGAGTTTATGACCTTATTATCTGAGAACGCAAATATTTGCCAAACCTGAAACGAAGAACGAAATTCTCAGAGAAGGAGATTCTCATTTTTTCTCGAAATGAGACGTGAGACGTAATAAGGGAGGAATGTCGTCCCACTTCGGCAAACATCGGGGCCGGTAACGCTGGAAATAAGAAGAAGGAATGTGGGCGTTAAGTTGAGTTTGCGCTTTGACACCAAACAGCGATGACTGGACTGCGTTGCCCTTAAGCTGGTGACTGCTGCTGTATCCCTGGCTGTCCTTCCGGAGCCCAAACAGCACAAAACTCCCAGTGCATTCTGAGAGAGAATACGGCATTGTGTGGATGGCAGAAGTCCAGCCCGAGGATGTCATGCATGAATTTTTGGGCGTATTTTAACATGGTCATACAAAGCCATTGATTGTACTGGGTTTTTCTAATGTTTATTCAGTATTTTAGGCTGACATCCATTGCTTCTGGAGTGTTTAATCTTGCGCGTGGGTGTGGATTTTAAATTTTAATTAGCCCCATGTTCTTGTCTAGCTGTTGGAAGTATTAAGAGAACTTTGTAAGAGCTGTTTTTTTTTTCTTTCTTATGTTCCTGTGCCTGTATGTTTATTTATTTTTTTCTGTCCCGGGCCGAGCCTGAGCTCATTTCTGTTGTTCCTGTCAACCTTTGCTGATGCCTCCTGGCCTGATTGCCACTCATATTGGTCATGTGCATTGCCGAGTGCCTGAAGGTGAAAGTCACATGTCAAACTGCGTTTGGTATAAATATTGCTTGGGATAAAATGAGACTGATTTCGGGTTTTTTACCGTCTCGGGACTTTTTGGCACCGACTTCCGCGGTGGCAGCCATTGTCCTAGGGACTCGCATTTTATGTACTTCGTGTTCGGCGCTGGACCACAAACGGTTCTGTTGTGCTTGTACATACTGGCAGTTAAGTGAGTTCTGATACTGATTATGCTGATGTTTCTGGGTTAAAGTGGATATCAGGGTTCGAAAAGTTACTGTGCTGGGAGAGGGTTGGGTGTATGAGTTTGGGCTTTTGTGAAGCATGTCGGTGTTCCAGGAGGTTCTTTTGCTCTAGGAAGTGCACCATTCCTGTTTCCAAATCTAGACCCCAATTAACGGCAGACAGGCCATCAGGATGGGGCCATTATCTCAGCTGCTTTTACCATCGATGAGTTCTGCCTATCGAGAAGCAGCCATTCTCAGTCCGTCTGACGGCCAGCCTGATCTCCACAATGCTCTTAATGTCTTTCCGCTAAACAGCCAGTGATTTCCTTTGTTGACTTCCGAGGTGAAGCTATGATTGCTTCATTATGGCCAACTAGAGAGGGGGCCCGTTTGGTATTGAGTTATCCAGTCTTACGGTAAAAACTCTTGAGATGTCAGGTAATGAACTAAGTCATTTAGAGATATAATATTGCGCTAAAGCTTCTTCCATCAGATCTGTCCCAGGTTCATCTTGACAGCTCCCAACAAGCACAATATAGTATCACCATATGCTTGAGACTGAGAGTTTTGCCTGGTTTGCTGTTAAACAATAGGGGTAGAACCTGTCCAAGTATGCAATTTTCTATTGATGCGGCTCACGGTGGTTGAGGTTTGGGAGCTCCAAACGTCTCGAGAGAGTGGTTTTTGAGGTCCCAGTCTTGTTACTGTAAATTAGAATAATAGTACTGCAGGATTTCAATGCATTTAATGTAGCCCGTTTAACCATTTTTGAACGAAGGAGTCTGTCTCCCTTTTCAGTGTCTGGCCTGATTCAATATTCTTGTTCCCCCAGCAGTTTTATTTCCTTCCTGCGTAATTAACGCCACCCCAGGTATTGCAGTCCTTTCAGAACGCATTGCCTTGGGAAATAAAAGCAGGCCCCACTTGCTTTCTGTAATTAACGGCCTTTATATTCGGCTCCTTATCTACCAGACGACCCCATTCAGAGTCAGGTCTCCGTAGCCTGCGATTATTGCGGCCAGCGTGCCGCGCCCAGCTCCACCCGGTCGCTTGTTTGTTCCCAATCTCGCGAGGAAACGGCCGCCCGCCCGAGGACCTTCATGGGCTTCGTAGGGGATGGCGCATGGAGTTTCAACACGAGATGTCGGGCCGCTCAGTCCTTTGCTCGTTCGGCGGCATGCTCATGTGGCTGGAGGGCCGAGGTCAACAATCAGGTAAATAAAGATGGAGGATGTGGCTCAGCTATTTCAAAGTTGATTAATCAGGTACTAGGATACCGTTCCGGGTTGCTGCCGTAGGATCGTGTCATCTTGCAGCACGTCTGTCTTCATTTCCGATCTTTGTTTCTAGCACAGACTAGCTTGCATGTTTCACAGCGGACAGTGCTGCAGAGGTGAAAGGAGAAGGTAAGTGAATAAGAGCGCCAGCGCTGGCGTCGGATCTCTGCCCCGGCACTTATCTGGGAATGCTGGATACGCGCCGGGGGGACGGACAGGCTGGTGGTGGTGAAAATGGTACATCAGAGGCCCCTTATTCAGGCAGAAGGCGAGCACAGTGTTTCCCTGTCTACAAAGGTGTGTGTGTGTGTCTGTTTTTCTGTCTGCCTTAAGTTCAAAAACATAAAATAGGAAGCGAAACTCTTGCAAGGTCTTGCAAGGAGTTTGAATCAGCATAAAAAAAAAACAGAGCCCCAAGACATGGTTTTAGTCTGCAGAGTAGAGAGAGGGTTAAAAACATACGCCTTCATCTAGTAATTTGAGCAGGGATGCTCACACAGAGAACCTGTGCCCACCCCACTCTGAGTTTACGCTGTCGCTTCTAAAAAGAATCATATTTGAACTAAAACGCGTTTCCAACATCGCCTGTGCAGCCTAAATATGACTTCACTTTGTCGTTTATTTACGGTGTAGTTGATTAGCCGTCTGCTCGCGACTCCCAAAACGCAGGACCTCTTGATCCTTTCTGTACATATCGCCACTACCCAACCTTGCAAAAGAAGGCGTCGGCCTACTAATGCCATGAACAGCGCAGCTTCCTGTAACAGCTGAGATCACCATGACTCTTCCCTGTGGAGATACTAAAAATGCTTACAAGCACGGCACAAGATAACCTTATTCTTTTAAGCGTATACGCTGCCCCCCCCTTGCTCTTGTTCATTCTAGCTCTGTTTCAGAAAGTTACAGTCCTCTTCAGTTTTGTCCCAGAGTCCTTGACCACAGCCACCCTGCCATTCATCATGAGGTTCTCCTCCTCTTAGATCCACACCTCCTTCCATGCGTTAATACTAGAATTTCCCTCTGGGATCAATAAAGCTCATTCTAATTCTAACACATGACTCTAACTTTTGCGCATAGCTACTGTGATTGAACCCCCTTGTCACTTGTGCAGTAGGCACCAGTTAATGAATCGGGAGGTAAATAGTTGGATTTGGCCTGCGTTTTGTTGGGAGTTGGGTTGAGTGCTTTGGGAATCACAGGGGCTAAGTGGAGAGCACTGTTGCCTCATGCTTCCTGGTGAAATCTGCCTCCACTCTGCCATGTCATTTGGGTGTTGTCCAGGTGCTCTTGTTTTGTCTTGCAGTCCATAGATACGCAGTCAGTGTCTATACAAGGCCCTTAGTGTGTCAGTCTGCCCGACAATTGACTGGAATCCCATCCTGGGAGTTCCCTGCCTTGGGTCTGGTGCTTCCTGGGTTAGGCTTCAGTCCTCTAATGTCCATGCACTTGGGAAGCAGTTTGAGCATTGGCAGATCCTCCGTGTTCATATTGATGTTTCTAACTTTTGGGTAAAGCGATACACTATGTGGACAAAAGTATTGAAACACACCTCTCACTGAATTCAGGTGTTTCATTCAGACCCATTGGCACAGGTGGATAAAATCAAGCACCTAGCCATGCAGTCAGGTTTACAGACATTTGTGAAAGAATGGGCCGAGCTCTGTGAATTCAAGTGTGGTACTATCATACCTTTGCAAAATGTCAATTTGCAAAATTTCTTCCCTGCTAAATACCACAATCAACTATTAGTAATATTATTGCAATGTGGAGGCATTTAGGGAGAACAGAAACTCAAGCTCAACAAAGTGGCGGACCTGGTAATGTAACAGAATGGGGTTGCCAGGGCTTAAGTCGCCAGCACTTCTAACACTCCATCACCTGCACAGACCGCACACCGCACTCTAACTTAGGTAGGAAAAGATACAGGAACTGTTAAATGGTTGCATTTCTGTTCATACACTTGAATGAGTCAGCCTATTTTTATTGCTTTATTCACTGTAGATTTCTTTAGAAGCTTTAAATGTAAGGTGACTGTCTCATTCTGTGTAATGGTGTGAATCAGGGGTAGACGCGAGTGTTGAGCTATCTGAGTCGTCCTTGGGTTCCTGGTAGGATTCTTTTGTTTATGGAATGACGCACCCAGTAACGTGTTAAGTGCAGTACCAGTTGCCTGTATGAAAATGAGGGAAACGTCACCTACAAATAGGGTTCTGGCATGTTCTTGTTCTACATTCTCAGCCGGAGTATCTGCGACTGTGAAAATGCTTCTTTCAGTGGGAGTTGTTTGGCTGCATTGCTCCCTGGGCTGGATGCGGGGCCTCATTTGTATGGGCGGCCACGGGGCTGTGTCGTGGGCTCGTGGCTGGTAACACCGCGGCCTCAGACCTCCGGGGTTGTGAATTTTGACCTGCCTCTGAGTGTGTGTGCAGTTTATATGTTCTCTCTGTATTTGGTCTTCCTGCGAGTTCTACGATTTCCTCCAACAATCCGAAGGTGTAGTAATTCAGGTCCAAAGAGCAAAAAACCAGACCAGGATTTTGTTGTAACCAACCAGTTGAGTATTAAGAGTGCTCACCTAGTTGGTTGAAACAAAGTCCTGGTCTAGATTTTTACTCTTTAGACCTGGATTACCCACCTCTGGTCATTGCCGCATGATTGTGTGCGACCATCTGCCTATGGGATGGACTGGCTTCCTGTCTAAGGCATTCCCAGCCTGTTGGAATGGGCTTTAACTTCTTGGTGCTTTTTGGAATGGGCTTCAGATTCCTCAATGACACTGCTTTAGGTAAATAGATTTGGAAATTGGACGGCTTGGCCTCTCCTGTGGTCCTCAGTACCCGTCTCCTCCAGAAGCTTGGAGCGTGGAGCCTCTCCTGTGGTCCTCACCACCCTGTCTCCTCCAGAAGCTTGGAGCGTGGAGCCTCTCCTGTGGTCCTCACCACCCCGTCTCCTCCAGAAGCTCGGAGCGTGGAGCCTCTCGAAATTGACAGAACGATGCTACCGCGACTCTTCCTCTTGGTAACAAGCTGCGGTAAATCACAGGGGGAACAAGAAGAAGTCGCAACATAACTTTTTTAACTTCCTCTAATCCCGGCCCGTTAATTAAGGAAGAGTGCGTTGCGCCGACAGCATGGCGGCCACACGCGGAGCCCACAAGACCGACACGTCAACTTCAGTTAATGGCGGTAACCGTCCTCCCCTTGTTTATCTAGTCAGCCCAGTATTCAGACTGGTGTCAGGTTTGTCCGTCATCCTTTCGAGACTTTGCTTCCGAGTTTGGCCCCCCCTGTCTCCACAACAAGGCCAGTGACTGACACGCTGTTAGACAAGTGGTTAATTTCTTTAATTTCCCCCCCCCCCAGGTTGCGGAGTCACGCTGCCTTGGAGTGCGACACACTCCATCGGGGTTGGCGAACGCTTTTAAAGTCCTCTTCTCGCTCTCAGCCCCCCGCCCCCCTCCCCACGCCTCTTCTATTTCGACACCCACGCACTAACGGGACGCGGTGTTACATAAAGCGCCGCCTGAATTGTCAAGTACGCGGCCTCTCCTCTCAGCGCCGGCAAACAAGGCCGACAAACATGGAAAAAAGACGATCCGCTTATCTGCTGTCTGATTCTGTTACCACAGCTGCCGCCTTTAAGATTTTCCGATTTCCTGTTGGGTTGCTTGCGGATTGCCTGTTTTGCAATTGTCTTGTGCGGACAGGCTCGGGTAGCCGGGGGGGGGGGGGGGGGGTCATATGGGGCCGTACTGGCAGAAAAAATAGGAAAAGGGGGGGGTTGACAGTTAAGTACACGCGGTGGTGTGGT
>JAODKN010000045.1:12991052-13012011 GCA_026774425.1 Petrocephalus zakoni
CAGTGGCTTAATGCTTAGGACCATAATCAAAAGGTTGCCGGTTTGAATCCTCTATTTGCCGCTGAGGTACCCTGAGCAAGGTACCCTGAGCGAGGTACCCTGAGCAAGGTACCCTGAGCAAGGTACCGTCCCCAAGCACTGCTTCCCGGGCACTGAATTAGCTGCCCACTGCTGTGTCCCAGTGTCACATGGGTTAAATGCAGAGGACACATTTCGTTGTTGTGCACTGTGTGCTGTGGTGAGTCCACAATGAAGATTAATCACCCTTCACTTCGTCTGTGATCTATCAGTTTGTGACGTTGTGATGCCAAACACTAATTGCTGTGTCCTTTAAACTGAAACATGAAGAAGCTTCTTATTTTATTTCTTGCAGGCTTTGTGGGCTTCACTCTTTGGTTATATATGAACATTTGCAGCACGTGATGAGTTTTGGTATTCCAGAGCTTCCCCCTCTGTACTCCACATGACTACATGTAGCCCCTCCCACTCAAAACTTTAATCTCTTTTTCTCGGAGGACCACCGGGGATGAAAGTGGGCAGGGAGCCGCAGTGCTTTAACAGCTGTTTCTTACACCTACAGCAACTGAGAGCAGTAAAACTATGCACAGGAAGTCAAAGCCAGCCACGACTGCTGTGATTGGTGGGCTTTCCCTGCAGTCTCTTAAAATATTCTTCAGTGTTTATGTTGTTGCTCTATTCTGCAGCAAAGGGAGATTCACTGTCAGACTAGGACGGCAGCCACAAGCACTTCCTGCTGTACAAATGTTGCAGTGCTAGTGAAAAAAGTGGATCTCTATGACAGATTTGATAAGATGAAATGGTACTTTGTTGAACTCTGCATACATTCGTAATGTGTGGCAATCATTTATCAATACCTATCGGTTGTATGCCAAAACGTGTCAAAGTCAAAAGCTATTTTTTAAAACTTTTCTTAGCATATTCTGACATTAATGCAATTACTTTTATTGTCATTATTTGAAATTGGGCCAGCATGGACGTGGGTAGCAGTGTGACCTCGTAGCTCCTCCAAGGTGTTTTCAAATCCTGCTCTCAGCTCTGTGAATGCATGTTTTGCAGCCTTGTGTTTGTATGGGTTAGCTCTGGGTACTGCAGTTTCCTATTGCAGTCTCACCACTGGCGTCTCTAAATCTGTGTTCTCAGAGACCCCCGGACTCTCTCCCAGCTCCCAGCCAATCAAGAACACTGAACACCTGGTATGGCGGGCTGAGAGGGAGCAAAAACATGGACTGTCTAGGGGTCCCCATGGAATGGGTTGGGAAACACTGGTCTAAATTGCTTATAGTGTGCGTTACTCTGCCCTGTGCTGGACTGGCATCCCATTCCGGGAGTCCCCTAGTTTATGTCCTGTGTATCCTGGGAAATGCTCCAGGTTCATCGTGACCCTGCACCAAATAAGCAGTTTAAGAAGATGGATGGGATATATGTGGTCTATTATTATACCTGGGCGTGGATCTGCTTTATCAACTGATTCTGCATAATGGCACTTTTTTCTCCCCTGTAGGATGGTTCCAAGCAGAAGCAGGTGCGCAAGAAGACCGTGTCCTTCAGTTCCATGCCCAACGATCGCAAGATCAACAGCACCGCCGCCTGCATAGCCTTCATGATGGAGGGCTGTGAGATGAAGAAAGTACGCTCCAACTCCCGCATGTACAACCGGTACTTTCTGCTGGATTCGGATATGCACTGGCTTCGGTGGGAGCCCTCCAAGAAGGATTCGGAGAAGGCCAAACTGGAGATCAAGAGCATTAAGGAGGTGCGGCTAGGAAAGAAGACCCCAGTTTTGCGCAGCAATGGACTCTCTGAGCAGTTCCCTGAGGAGTGTGCTTTCTCCATTATCTATGGGGAAAATTATGAGTCGTTGGACCTGGTGGCTAGTACGGCCGACGTGGTCAGTACCTGGGTTATGGGCCTTCGGTATCTCGTCTCCTATGGCAGGCACACAGTAGGTTTAATCGAGCCCAGCCAGCCTAGCCAGCCTAGCCAGCCCAGCTTGAGAACATCCTGGATTGGGTCAGTGTTTGAGTTGGCTGACATAGCGAAGGAGGGCCTGATCGAGGTCTTCAGAGCTACCCAGATCATCAAGGGCCTGAACCCTGGAATGAAGGCTTCCCGGATAGAGCTAAAGTTTAAAGAGTTACAAAAAGCTAAAGACCAATATGGAGAGAAAATAAACGTAGAAATATTTACAGAGGCCTACTGTGAGTTGTGCACACGGCCAGAGATATTCTTTCTTCTGGTGCAGTTCTCTAGCAATAAGGAGTACCTAGATTGCAAGGACCTAATGCTGTTTGTTGAAGTTGAACAAGGGGTGGAAGGGGTCACAGAAGAGATGTGTAGGAATATAGTCCAAAAGTATGAGCCATCAAAAGAGGGCAGAGAACGCGGATATCTTTCCATTGATGGCTTCACACATTACCTCCTTTCATCTGAGTGCCACATATTTGACCCCCAGCACAAACAGGTCTGTCAGGACATGACACAGCCACTGTCACACTACTATATCAATTCATCGCACAATGCTTCTCTACTTGAGGACCACTTCTGGGGATCCTCAGGCATTGGTAATTATATTCGGGCCCTTAAGATGGGCTGCCGGAGTCTGGAGCTTGTAGTCTGGGATGGTCCAGACAATGAACCTCTCGTATATGTAGGGAGCTCAGTAGCCTCCCAGTTAGCTTTTTCCAAAGTCTTAGATGTCATCAATCAGTTTGCCTTTGAAAGCTCTGAGTACCCCTTGATTCTCTGCCTGGTAACCCACTGCTCTCTACCCCAGCAAAAGGTTATGGCGCAACACATGAAGAAGATCTTAGGGGACAAGCTATATATTGAGCCCCCCAAAGCAGATGAGCATTACTTGCCTTCTCCTGAGAAACTTAAGTGGAAGATCCTTCTTAAGGGCAAGAGTTTGCCATCTAACTATCCAGATTCTGAGGGGGAAGTGACAGATGAGGAAGAAGGAATGGAGATGTGCAGGAGAGCTGGATCAGATGAGAATTACCACATAAATGGGATGGGCAGCAAAAGGCTGAAGCTTTGCAAGGATCTTTCCGATCTGGTGTCCTTGTGTAAATCTGTGCAGTTCAGGGACTTTGAAACTTCAAAGAGAGACCAGAAATATTGGGAGATATGCTCTTTCAATGAAGTCATTGCCAACGGGTTTGCCAATGAATTCCCAGAAGATTTTGTTTGTTACAACAAGAGGTTCCTTTCAAGGGTGTATCCAACCCCCATGAGGATTGATGCTAGTAACATGAACCCTCAGGACTTCTGGAAGTGTGGGTGTCAGATTGTAGCCATGAACTATCAGACACCAGGTCTGATGATGGACCTCAACCAGGGCTGGTTCAGGCAAAATGGAAACTGTGGGTATGTGCTACGTCCAGCCATCATGAGAGAAGAAGTATCTTATTTTAGCGCAAATGCTAGGGACTCGCTGCCAGGTGTTTCTGCTCAGTTACTGCACATCAAGGTCATCAGTGGGCAAAATCTGCCCAAGCCTCGTGGGTCAGCTGCCAAAGGAGATGTCGTAGAGCCCTACATCTATGTGGAAATACACGGTATTCCTGCAGACTGCGCCGAGCAGAGGACTAAGACTATCTCAAAAAATGGGGACAACCCTATCTTTGACGAGAGCTTTGAATTCCAGATCAACCTTCCCGAGCTGGCCGTGTTGCGCTTCGTGGTGCTGGACGACGACTTTATCGGGGACGAGTTTATCGGCCAGTACACCATACCCTTCGAGTGTCTGCAGCCCGGCTACAGGCATGTTCCCTTGCAGTCCTTGACGGGGGAGTTCCTTCCCAACACGTTACTGTTTGTGCACATCGCTATAACCAACCGTAGGGGTGGGGGCAAAGGCCACAGGAAAGGCCTTTCTGTGCGAAAGAGCAAGAAGGCCAGGGAATACACGTCTACCAAATCCACGGGCATCAAGGTAGTGGACGAGCTCTTCAGAGCTTCCACACAGCCTCTGAGGGAAGCTACCGACCTTCGAGAAAACGTACAGGTATGTTTTTGTTTCTCTGTTGGTGGTTTTGGTTGTGCCGTTGGGGTGTGGAGTGCAAATAATTAATTCCCAGTATAGAAATTGCAGTTTTATTAGCTGCTTATTTATACAAACAGTGCTTATGAATTTTCTGAATTCTAGGTAAAAACAAAACATTCATGAAACCAAAAATGTTCCTCCTGAGTTACTGATTGCATTAAATTAATGTATATTAACAGACTTACTAATGATACAGGGCTGAAGCCAACAACGCTGAGGGTCGTTATGTGTATCAGCACATACAGCACCTATGTGTATTTCAAATGGCAAATGAGAGGTCCGTCCCCTTATTTCAGGGTCACTGCTGTATGGCAGTGCACAGCACTTGCCTGACACCTCCACAGTTTGGGAGTTCGGCTCCCACAAGCACTCTGTTTGCGCAGAGATGGCTCGTTCTCATCTAATTTGCACGGGCGTCCTTCTGCACTTTAGAGAAAGATGCGGTTACACCGTTTTGGCATCTCAGAATTGGCCGTAGTGCTTGTGAGTTTGTGCTGTACAATCAGCTGGCACCCTTTTCTTGGTGGACACCTGCCCTGTGCCCGGTGCTGTCTGTGATAGACTCTGGGTCTCCTGTAAGCCTGTCTAGGATGAACAGTTTGAAGACGGATGAATCGTTAGGATGTTTATTAATGCTCTTGGTACAGCTACCATCTGTCCTATCGATCCTGTTGAGCTTCACTGTACATTTTATGACTCAGTAGATGTTTTTCTTTTGATCCCCTTCTCTGGCATGGAATTATTTCATTATTTCCTGTATTGGATAAATAATGGATCTGTTTGAGAAAATTTTATAGCTTCAGGCTAGAAGGACTCTTCAACAAAACCCATGAAGAAATGAATGTTTCATAACATTAATGTTCAGTGTCGTGCTCTGCTCCGTAACCATGCAGTGGGCTAGGCGCAGCTGGGGTTTCATGCTCCATCTATGTGCATAGCGTGGGCGCCGGGCCGTGCAGCATTGACGGTAAGCGGAGGCTACTTAACCACAACAGATAATCAATACCTGTATTCAGATTGTTAGCATGAGGTGGTGCATTTTTAGTTTAAAAAAATTGCACTAAACAGTGTCTGCAGAGCATCTGCACATGGTGTTAATGGGGTACAAAACAGGGTGTTGACATTAATTAAAGGATGTGGCATTACATACGGATTTATAGATGATAATCAGGGTTAATACTATCCTGTAACACTGTGCTGCACTGTTTCCCAATCCGGTCCTCGGGGACCCACAGAGAGTCCACATTTTTGCTTTTAGCAAAAATGTAGACTGTCTGACAGGGAGCGCAGAGGGAGCAAATTGAGAATTCAGAAACACTGCTGTACTATATAAGCAGTGGGAAGATGGATGGATGGATGTTGAAGGACTAATAATTCAGATACTTTATTAAAGTATGGCAAAGGTTTAGATGATCTCTTGTAACATGGTGATTGATACTTCTATTTACTGTATATTTCAAACTACCCTTTGATGTTTGTCATTGTAGTGCGTCCGGTAGTGCATTCTCATTTTGGCCTATGTTCAGCTTGCTAGCTAGAGGTCTGTGGGTTACATTTCGTTAAATGGGGTCACGTTAGCATTTTGGTTTTTGGTAAACCTGCTGTCCCGTGCCTCGATTTTGCCCAGTAGTTTCATCCCCCAGCCTTATGTGTGATATAGAAAAAAAAAGTGTTGTCTGTCAAAATACTGATCAAAAGCAATCTAAGAGAAAAATTTTACAACAAACACATTTTGCGAGTTTACCAAACGCCCAGAAGCTACTTCTCTGCATGGTGTCACTTGTCAGCTGTGCCTTCGAAACAAAAATGTAACGGAATCTGTTTTCCATTGGCTGGGTTTTAGTGATAATGTAACTGGAGACATCAGTGATTTGTATAATGGATAAACAGGCTGTATTGGCAGTAAGCTCATTACCCATGAAAGCTTTTCAGTTACAAAATGTTATTAATATTTTTTTAAGTAGCATTGGTTTGGATTATATAGGTTTAAGTGCATAAGAAGAATCCTTTGTTGTTACTATTACAAGATTAAAGCTTGCATTAAAAAAAAAAAGCTGTGTATCTGGACAGAGCTGACAGTGATGCAGCCGAGTCATGTCACTGAGGTTTCCGGCAGATCCAGGCGGATTCATAAGCTGGAAAAATCAATAAAATGTGAGAAGGTGGAGAGGCCTGCTCTGGGCTCCCCCGTCATTAGGTGCGATCTGCAGTGTCGTACATTTCTTCAGCCTAGTAGCTGACCTCAAAAACATGGAGGGGAAGAGGGGAGTGCAGATTTAAAAGTCTGCAGTAAGCAGGTGGTGGTGCTGGAGCATCTGTGCAGCAGGTACACGGGCCCTGTTTCATAAAATCAACCAAAGGAACCAAAGGAAGCTGTTTAAAAGTAGAGCTGTTTGGTTGGTGAAGCTTGGTGAGGTTTGGGATTAGGGCTTGTTGTGGCTGGTGTTCTTTAATCCACCAGGTTTCAGTGCCTGAGATGGTACCTCCAGCAGCGAGAGGTAGACCGTCTCAAAGGGCTTCCACCTCAGCCAGAACGTGGTTCCTAAAGTGTCAAAAATGTATGAAAAAACATCTGAAGAAAGCCTGGATGCCTGCTCTACAAACCTTAAGATGAAGTAGATGCAGAGGAATATAAGGTTCCTGGAATGTGTGGAATTTTTGGCCGCCCCCCTCCCGGGTGTGCGTGACAGACACTTTGTCACTTCAGCCGGAACGGAACTCTGTGGCATGGAAAACACAAACAGGCACGTTTTTTCGGTAATTAGAAACAGCAGCGCTGCGTTTAGGTGCGTCTGCTGCACATTACCGTGTGAATTTAAGAAGCTAGGGGGGTGGGCTGGGGGGGGGTGGGTGGAGGGCTGGTGCTGTAGGCCGGTTCTTTAAGCAGGACTCCTCACCATGGGATACGGCGGTCCTCTTCTTCTGCTGGAAGGCCGGGCATTCTTGTGGTCCCCCGGGGGTGGGCTCGGGGTGTCAGCGTTTGGGAGAATGATGGAACGTTCACTCACTCACTCGCCTTTTTCAGGGGGGGGTCACAACTTTCTTTTCTTTTTTTTTCTCTCCCTACGTTTGGGTTCCCAAAGAAAATGTACTCCTAAACGTAGTTAGATGTGAGCACTTTGTGCCAGCTGGCTTGTAAAAATGTCCCGTATCAAATAAAACTTGATCGATTGTTAGAGACTCGGCCCCCCTCTACATTTCTCGCTCGTCCCGGAGCCCGCCGGATCTCTTTTGTTTGGCCCGGGCCGGAGCCCAGGACACTTCCGACATTAATAATGGGGCCTTCTTCTCCGTGCAGGGAGGGGGTCGGCCTGCTTTCCCACGCCGTGGAGCAGGGTAATCCTGGGTACTGCCTCCCACCCCCACTCTCTGGCCCCCCTCTGTGCTTTGTTACTCTTCCTGATCAAGGTAGAGGCCAACAGCAAACATTGGGGCACAGTTGGGGAACGGGTTCGGAGCGCAAAACCTTAATCTGCGCTTCCACGGCACAGGCACGGCCTCTAAACAAGAGCCGCTGCCAGCCAGCACCCCTAGCTACTGAGCCCCCCCATTTACGTTGAAATGCCGGCGAGAGTGGGAGAGCTGTAGGTGGCGCCGATGCGGCAGGCGTCTCTTTGGGGAGGTTTGTGTTTCCCTGACCGGCACTGGCGGCTCGCATAAACACAAAGGTGCCCGCCCGGGCCACGCACCGCCACTTTCCAACAAGTGCGTGTCCCGCTCCTCTCCTGAAAGGATTCCTTCCCCTGAAGGATATACAGTCCCCATTGTCTATGTCTCCATGTCAGACTCTGGGAGCTGCGAGATGTTAGCGACGCTTTCCAAGATATATTTGACCCCCCTTCGTCTCTTTCTCCTTTCCCTCAGAATGCCATGGTGTCCTTCAAGGAGCTCTGCGGCCTGACGCCAGCGGCCAACATGAAGCAGTGCATCTTGACGGTCTCCAGCTGGCTGCTCAGCAGCGAGCGCGCCTTCCAGGTGTCCGTGGAGCTCAGCGGGGCCTACCCAGCCATGGAGGCCCACGGGCCGGTTCCGGAGCTGCTCCGCAAGGTCCTCAATGCCTACGACATGGTACGCCAACTCTTTTTGCCTCCTCTGCTTTTTATTTTTCCGACTTTTTCCTGAGGTTTGATGTAGGCCCCACTTCCAGAAACCGAACTGCCCTGCAGCACAACTCCTGACCTGCTAACTCACAGCAATCAGAAAGCATTCATCTGACTATACACATAAACCTAACACACTTTCACAGTATAACTAAGCAGCCCCACTAGGATAATTTTTTTGTAGCATGTTTTGAAAGGACTCGCATCACTGGAAACCTACAGTACAGTTTAACAGAGTAATGTTACGTAACTATTTCTAGGCTATGACTAATATATGTATATATCACAGACGATCTGTGAAACCCTACAGTCTGTTCACATTGCATGACACATGTTCATACTCGTATATGTATATTTGGCATACAGGAGTTTAATAAGCTTCTTATTATCAGTATTAACTGAATTTGGTTCCTACCCAAGAACGGATAGCCCCACAACCCCAGGGTTGTGCTTTCTGTTTGTGGAATTTGCATGTTCTCTATGTGTATGTATAGGTTCCCCCAAGCTACACTGGTCCACGTGATTTTCTGTGTCTATTCATTTGCCTGTGGTGCGTTTCCTGTGATGGCCTGCCCTGGGATAGGCTCCACCTCCCCCTCCCCTCCACTGGCCTGTACTGGATAACTAGTTATTTGAGCCAGAGTTATTTCGCAATAACACGCAGGCAGCTGAAGAACTGGAGGCAGGGAGTCTGTGTCAGATCGCTCTGAAGCCTAGTGAACGCTCGATAAGATCCTCCCCACCCGTGAAACAGCTTAACGTTCCCTGATTTACGGCGCACCGGGCCACGCGGTCAGATAGCGGGATTCCCATCGAGGGGCTAACGGGGGCTAGGGGTTCGTTCACAGGACCACCAACACCGTCTCCTGTCTGAGCAGGAGGAGCAGATAGGGACTCGAACCTCCCCTTCTCTGCCAGGAATGAGCTCATCGTGACAGCTCTCCGTGCCAGCGTGTGTGCGACTCTCTGTAACTGCGTGTACATAGCTCTGTGCAGTTATATTTAGCCCAGATACACACTCTGCCCCTTGGTGCCTCCTGACTGGCATAAGCGGAGCATTTCGCATCTCCAGATGTCATTTTGTCGTTCATCAAACCGGTCATATGCTTATTTTCCAGAATGTACATAAGTGGAGATGTTTCTAGCATATATGTTGTTTTTGAATAAATATTCCAATCACTGTCTTGCATGGGTCGACACCGTGGCGAATTCTGATAGACATCTTGATCAAAAAACTGTTTTTAATACAGATATGGTATTTAAAACATAGTCCACATGTTTTTTTTTTCCTCAATCAAAACATTTTGCCACAAACACGGTCTTGCCATGGTCACGTTCGTCCATCCGCCGACAAGCAGACTATTCCTGCTGCCACGGACCTTGTTAAAGCTGCGTTTTTGTTTCTGCCAGAAACGACCTCTGCTCACGTCCTTTGTTCCCCTGGGATGTTGTCCTGTTTGCCCTCAGTGATCTCAGAAGGACGATGGCGTGAATGGCTCATAGGCCACAGGATGGGCTTTTCAGCTAAGCCTCTAACCCCTCCTGTGTTCCATTCCTTGCAGATGATCCAGACAAGTCGGACACTGATCGAATCTGCTGACATAGTCTACGCTAAGCTGATGCAAGCACAGCGGGCTGGTAAGAGATGCCCGCAGAACGTGTGAGATGCCCTCAAAGGTCAAGACGGGCGGATGATGGATGGATTGATGGATGTGTGATGGAGGCTGATAAACCCATTTGCTTTATGGAATAAGCAATTCAGAACAAAAGGGAAATTTAGAAGCATTAGTGACAAATGCACTAGAAGGATGTTCAGCTTTGATAAATATGAGTCCACTTAAACAACGAGCACCAGTTTCTCAAAGGCTGTCGATTACCCCAACACAGGGCAGTAATTGATTGAGACGTACACCACAGGGCAACTCTGCTAGAAGGTCAGCTATTCAGCAAGGTCTTTGGTGCTCGAATCCCTGAAGTTTCCCCAGAATCACCAAGGTCGATGCAAACACGACAGCAAAGGGATGCAGATGTCCATTTGGGTCGTCCCGTCGTCGTAGCCGTCTGTCTCCAAATAGCCTGTAGTTGGGGGGGGGGGGCTCGTTTGTATGTGCAGTCCCTGAGTGGGATCGCTGTCGTGGGAAACTGCCATCAATACTGGCTCGGGAGGTCAAGATATGACCGGCACACGTGTGCCTGACACGTTGAAGCAATGTCTCGGGTCAGAACCCCTCCATTGGGGAATCAGACAGTTCTGGAGAGGGGATGCTTAAGTATACAACCCCCTCCTTCTCCAGACAGATCCTAAGCATGCATATATGTTATACGTCTTTCCTCCTTGCATATTTGCTCATGGAGCCATAGACGCTATCAATCCTGCAGCTGAACAGACCACCATGGCTCATTTGCACTATTAGTCATTATTTTAGTGACTTAACAGATCATAGTATAGCAATTTCCCTCCACTTCATTGTCGGGGGTTGCAGAGTACAGATCACAGGAAGCTGACCCCCCCTTCCCCCTCCCCATCCTTCCATGGCTGTTTGCTTCGTGTTAATTGGGTGAAGTGACCAGGCATGTCAGGTGGCTGAATCGGTCAAAGGGGACTTGAGGCATGCTCACACTTGGTGAGTGGAGTTGCTCTCGAGGGCTAGTCAGTCAGGCTGTTTCAAGCATGTGCAGTGTTACAGAATGGCCTCTGGGGGGCGCCTGACTCTTCAGAGAGGAGCCATTCCCACCCTGCTGTGTCTGGAACATTTTTATGAAGCTGGGCCATAGTTTGTGAGGTAGGAGAAAACGCAGCCAACCTTGGTCGTGATCAATGCCATGATGATGCCGTGAGTCATACCTCAGGTTTCTGATAAGGTGGCCAGTTGGGCCGGGGTAAGGGGCCATTTTTAATGGGATCAAAGGGAGGAGGACATCCAGAACATGAAGGTAGGTCTACTGAAGTCGTCCGCATGCCACACTGAGTCTTTTCTGGAGCTGCTATAAGAGTCGGACCATGGAGTCCTGGAAGTTAGCACAACCCAGGTCAACATTCAGAACGCCAGGCCATAACAAGACAAAGGAGAAAAAAAATTGAGAATTCCACTTTACTTCATGGATACTGCCCTACAGATTCCACAGATACTCACTTCGGTTTGCTGAAAAGCCAAAGGCTTTGCTCATTTTCGGATGGGAGAGTGTTGGGCTCTTCAAAGTCCAGAGCTCCATGTCATACAGTGAGATGCCTTTTGGACGTGTACGTTTACTGTGAAGTACAAATTCTATGTGAATGTAAAAATGTTAGAAGGTGATGATGATTAAGAATAACTTGAATTATGCATGAAAAGATGTATCCAGACTTTCCAGATGAGGGGCAAACTCGCACTTTGTACTCGGTGACTTCTGATCGTCTAGTAACAGTTTTAAGTTTAATGCAGGGGAGGTAGAGGTGGGAATATAATTTTCAGCTCCCAGAAAAGGGTAACTGATCGCCGCTCTGAAGAATATATCCATTTTTGTATGGCATCTTCTCCTTGTCGTTATTTTCAGTGTTTGGGCCGATTGGTCCAATGTTGTGCGGTGCCAGTGTGCCCTTTGATGGGTTGCTGATAGAGCCTGTCTCCTCACATTAACGCAGGCGGCACCTCGCACGCTCCAGTGCTCCCACCTCCAACAGCTGCCAGGCGACTAGAGCGGCAGCTGTGAAGCCGACTCTGACAGATGTGGTCGGAATCCAGATCGGGGGGGCTCCGAGGCTTTGGGGAGGGGGTTGGGGGTACCCAAGGGTCATGACAAAACAGGCTAGAACCCATGGGTTTGTTTCCTCGCGTTTTAAAGTCGTGTTAATGGAGGCTTGGTGACAGCTTTTCCCCCAGTGCTTTGGGCAGCCTGCCAAGGCTGGACACCGTGTCATTCACTTTTCCACCCACAGATCTACTTGAGGAATCTTCTGGGCTTTTAATTTTGAACATAAGGAGTGAATTATGAGAGGTTTGTTAACTAGATTCTGGAAAATGCCTCTGAATCAGGAACCAACCCTAGCATATATGAATGAGGACTCGGCTGCACCCGCTTCAGCGACTCGTTGCGCCGTTCCTACCGTTGATATCCTCGGTTCCCCTCCGCCTGGAAACAGACGCGGTCGACTTCCTCCTGTCCGCGTCCCCGGTGGTGCGTCACATTGCCGGATTCACGTAGCGATGCGGAATGGCAGCCAGAAGCCAGCCGAGGGAAGAGCAGATCTCCGGGAATCTGCAATTGCCGAAAAGGTCAAAGAGGAACCAATGACTGATTTTAGGCTTTTCCTACTCTGGTGGAAAAACCAAAAAAAAGCGATTTTGTTTTGCTGTTGGGGGTGCCTTGGTTGGATGTTGACATACCGAATAATTATTATTATATAGCTGGGGGTGTGCTGGGGGCCCCATTTGTCGCCGTGCACTGGGAGGGATGCCGGTCTTTTAATTTGCATCACTACAGCCCAACAGTCGTCTTTTGGGTGACGGGAAAAAGGTAAAACGCCCAGTATGAAGAGCACATTGAAGGTGCTCCTGTTCGGCCCCCGATGCGCGCCCTTAACATGCGACGTGTCGGGTGGCTGCATTTTAAAATGCGCGTGTGCGACAAGGCACCGCGGTGAATAGATGATTCAGAGGGATGTGACAGTGTGGGTGAGAGGCTTACGCAAGCGCCGACAATGAACACCGTGTCTTTTTTTGCTCTCTGAGGTCCTTTGTTGTCGCCCCTTTGGTTGACGCATCTTTCTATGAAGGATCAAAAGGCCTCCAGCCTCCGCCGGCCGATATGCCTGGCTTTGATTCATCATTATCATAATATTCTCTGAAAATCTCGAAAGTCCGAGCACTACAATCGGGGATCCTGCTTAGCACGCTGCTCTAATTTAAAGACCTTTTGTTGCAAGAAAAATATCACAGATTTTTTTTTATTATTATTTTTACCTGGCCATCTTTATTTGATTCCCTCGATTAGCCTTAGGTTAGTGCTAATAAAGTACATTGGGTTTAAGAAATACCGAGCAAAGCGCTATTCAACACTGAACCCAACGAATAATGTGGATGAGTCCTAGATCAGCTTGTAGTGAGTAATTATATCAGATGGGAGCACAAAATAAAACCAGAGAATTTATTTTTAGTTTATAAGGTGAACACCGGTTACAGCCACCTTGGGGCGAGTGCTGGTCCGCAATGCTAAGAACTGGGTTGCCCTGGTAAAGTACAAGGAGAAGAATAAACATGCAGCTGACAAATATTCTGCAGGCCGCTGATTCTCATGACGCAAGCAGTCATCAGTGGCATAGGCACCGTGACACACATAGCCCTGGGACGTATTTCCCTCGCTTTGGTTCGGAGGAGCGGCGGGTCGCCTGGCATGTCTTTCCCGGGTGACTTCCGAGATGTATTCGGCCTCGGCCCTGAAGGCCGCACACGGGGCAGGAGTAGATGACGGTTTGCGGGAACGCGCTTCATGGTGGGCAGATTGTCGATATTTGGCTCTGATGTCAGGGGGTGGGGGTGCGGCAGGTTGGTGGTTGTGGGGGCAAGGGCACGGAATATCGGTGGAATCATTCACCCTTGTGGAAACACGGTTGACACTTGGCAACTGCTGCCGATGCTGCACCCGCTATGGCCTGCTTGACAGCTATGATTTATATTTAGAAACAGTGGAGCCTCCTGTATAAAATCAAGGTCTATTTAAGAGCCAGTGCTGCAGCTAGATGTAGAACACATTGTTCGGATCTCTAGTCGTAAACTTCACGTTACTGGGAGATCGTCACCGTTTTGGTGCTGATTTAATTTTTTTTGTTATTTTTAATAGCTAAATTTATCAAACAAGCGCTAAATTTATTTTTATAATATAGGAAATAATGTGAGATGGGGGATTGAGACCAAATAGGTTCAATTAGGTGTTTCTCTCTTCCTGTCCTCGTTAAGATGTCTCTGCTGTGGTAACCTTATCAGAGCTTAGAACATGAGTCACTCCTGTTTTTTGGATCCTCTGTCAGAATCACAAAAATAGCTACAGGAGACGATGCCAAGGAAGAATGTCCCTGCCAAATGTAGCAGAAACGAACCGGAGATGTGAATGTTCTGAAATATAAGTGTGTGAACTGTCCAGTCGTTACTTCAAGCTGCGTTACCCTTTATTGTCGGAGAGGTGTTTAACGGCACTCTGAATATTTAGGAATCTGCGCCTTTCAGGCTGGTGACCCAAATACACACATCCCTGAGTGCTGGGACATGGGCTGCGTGAGTGGCCATGATGGACTATAGCCGCTTCGGAAACGGGTCAGGCCAAGCCTGCAGGAGGGGTGCCAGCCGCGTACCTTTGGCTTTACACCTGTACTCATTAGAGCGTGAAAAGTCGGCCGGCAGGTCCCACAAATTTATTGGCGAAAAAATAAACCAACGATTATGTCTCTAAATATTTAAGATGAGGAAGGGAGCCTGCTAACTAGGTTAGATGCTACGAACCTCCACTTCCTACATTATAACACCCTGGGATTATTAGTGCCTTTTACCGTTTATTTCGGGGTAGGGCCATGATGGAATGTGTGTGGTAAAGACCAAGGGAAATCCTTTTTGCCTCTAAGTTATATTTTCTATGGTTAGACATAAGGCCACGTGCAACGAGCAGGGGATGTGAATTTCTCCAAAACAATTAACTTTTTCTAAACTTTCCTGCGCTGCAGAAAAAAAAAAAAATAATAAAATTAAGACAACACACTCCTTCCAGCTCCATCAAATCGACCGTTAAGAATGCACCAAAAAAATGAAAAATACGAAATCCATCCCTGTCAACTGATTGTCGTGTGTATGTCTGTATTTAATTTGTAATTTGCTGTGTAATTTATTTGTAGTTTGATTTAGGCTTAAAAATTGCCATGTTTCAACATTGAAAGCATTCCGGTTACTTTATGGTGTAGTCATACGGTTGGCTTGTTTAGTGTTTATATTATTCTAAGACTTTGTATGTGTGGGTTGAGCCTGACAAACTGACGTAATTGTAATAGTTCTGAGAGTAGTTCCTATACGCGTTTAATTTTGGCCAGATTATATTACAGCTCATATTCATTGGCTATGCAAATTTTTAGCTGTGTTGGTATTGGGGGCAAAATTTTGATATCGGTTGGGCCCCAGTAGTCATGAACCCACCCCCTTACCACCGTATAACTCCGGCTATTAATAGCTCACTCCGGTAATAGCACCCCCACAGGGCAGCTGGGGGAATATTAAGGGGATTGCTATTGTTAGAAGAAAAAACTGTCTTAGGCATAGGAAGTGCTTTGGGCAAGCCGGCCAGGAAATGTATAAAGGAGATTGTGGGGGCCTTGGGGAAGCTCATCTGGGAGCCTCATTGGCTTGTGTTTGCCTGTGACTGTGGAGATGACACTCTTGCTATAGGAAACAAAGCATGATAAATAACAGAGGTGCCTTCAAGGACATCCGCGTCGTCACAGGCAATTGAAATTTTCTATCTGCTTTTTTGCCTCAGAACACAGATGCATTGATAGACTAGAATGCTTTAATTATATTTTTCTATCCATTATAGTGATATTTAGTCTCTTCACTTCTGTTTAAGGGCTGGACTTCCATGAAGATCTCCACGCGACTGGAGCCAAAGAGGGGCTGAAGGGCCGTAAGCTGCAGAAAGCCATGGAGAGTTTTGCCTGGAACATCACCGTATTGAAGGTAAGATGTCGGAAGCCATGTTGGAAGCTGGACTCGATCACCTCTTTTGATGTGGCTCTATTACTCCGTTCATCTCCTAAGCCTGGTCAGGATCACAGGGAAGAACTTTTTCCCAGCAACACAGGGCACACGCCAGGCGAAAACCCTATATGGGATGTCATGGGATGTTTTCCAGAAAGCAATAGTTATGAATTATTGTCAGTGTGCAATGTCAAGAACAGGCCTTGAAAATATTTATGCAGTTTGTTCTGAAGTGATGTGCAAGGGTCAGACGAGGATTCGTCATGGATCTCAGTCCAAGCTGAGATAATTATTCTGTTCCGCAGCCAGAATTCTGTTTGTCCTCTCTGCTGTGCTTCAGGAACTTTTATTTTCCCTCATGGTGCAACGTGTGTGCGAGATGTGCCGATTTTCTTATGAAAGGGGCTCTAAGTCAGACGACGGCTACACGCTGCGGCTGATAAAACGTAGGAACTCTGCTCGGGAGATCAGCTCCTTGCATAATCGTCTGCCCGTAAAATAGAGCCAAACAAACAATTCAGTAAGAGCTGTTTTGCTTCCTTTTTCGTTCTGATAAAATGTCCCAGGGCCTTTTTTTTAGTTCTGGCAGAGAAGTTGAAGAGAGAACACAGGATTCAACAAGGCATCTATGTAAATAATCAGGATTTACTGGACGCTCCAAAAGGAAAATGGTATAATTTGGAGCATCTGATGAATCAGGGGGGGCTCATTGAATACGACTGTGGAATTTCTATGTTGGGGAGTATTTTTTGATGCACATGAAGGTTACGAAACCTTAGATCAGTGTTTCTCAACCCGGTCCGTGTGGACCCCCAGACAGTCCACATTTTTGCTCCCCCATAGCTCCCAATACCCTTATACCAAGCAATCCATCCATCCATCCATTCATCCATCCATCCATGAAACCACTTATCCTGTTAAGGGTCGCGGGGGGTCCAGAGCCTATCCCAGAGGCTACCCAAGATCACTCACCCTAACCACTGCACCACCATGCCACCCCCTGCATTACATTAACTTCTTAAAATATGAAGAATATTTGAAGAAGCTCCAGGCAGATGTAGCAATGAGCAGGCTGATCCGCAAACGAGCACGTGTCTGGCCTATGAATGTGCAGACCAAGCGTTAGGAGATATGCATCCTATGGTAATCCCTGCACATGGACCTCCTAAGACTGAGCACGTATGTTTAGAATACCAGTGTTCAGATCAAGTGACAGGAAGCACTCATCCTAAGGTCATCCCTGCATGTGGACTTCTGAAGACCTTGAGTGATGATGGAGTTATCGGACAGCCCCAATGCTCCATGCGGATTAATTACGCCGTGTGACTCACCCCTGAAGCTCTCCATGCCACGGCCGCAGTGGACGGAAGCTTCTTCCCGGCTGCTTGCAGAAGTAGGGCACGTACACCCCGACCATGCAGGCAGAGGCAGGGGTGGAGCATGCAGACTCCAAGGGAACTACACTAGGCACTAGTGAACCTAAAAAATTTGAAACATAGTGGAATGTATTCCCCACCCTTGTGCCAAGGGGAACTGTGGTGGTCGGTGACAGTAACCATTGGCAGCAAGATTAAACCCTCCCTCTCTTTACTCACCCCTGTAGATACATAAGACCCAGTGCCACTCCGTTTGCTCACTTCCTCCTAATACAATGCAACTCAAGGCGGCTTAACGGCACTACAACATGTCATCAATTTTTTTTTCTCCTTCCCATCTGGCTCTACTTTATCATTAGTGCAAGCCAAAAAAGTTCTGGTATTCCTTACCAGCCAGCAAGTTGCTTCCGAAGAGGAGAATTTCTTCATTACCCTGATAGCACCCAAGAAGATGTAGTGCTGCCACCTATTGTCTGAAAGCATGCATTGCACTTTGCGGTCTCACGCTCAACTTGTCAAGAGTCAGGACTGAAAGAAATTACGCCCAGACGCACACAGGAAATATGAAAGAACAGTGCGTTCTCGGTTTCCGTTCTTGAGGCCTAATTTTTTATGTTTTTTTAGATATGTTTCAAAAACAAATTCAGAAGAGAAAATAAATGTCATGCTTGATGTAACAATATTAATTTACGTAAGCAAATTTACTTCTGACTTGATTGTAGGTTCAAATCACAGAAATGTTAATCTCTTTTAAAAAGTTACTTTACCTGAATTCAATCAGCTAAATATTCTTCAGCACAGATAAATAGATAGCACAGCACATATTTAAGCTGTTATTCTTACTTTACTGCTCCACGTCTGTGGAACCAGCTTCCTGAAGACCTGAGGTCTGCTGCAACTGTCAGCTTATTTAAATTTCTGTTTGCTGCAGCTTTTCAATAAATTAAATCACTTTTGTCATATTCTGCCATTGCAATGTAACTTCTTTTCAGTTACCTGATTATTTGTTTTTGCTTTTTATCTATTTATTTTAATTAATTTTAGTTTTATATATATTTTTCCCTTATCTTTGAAAATTGATTTTCATGTTTTTATTTGAATACATTCTTGTCTTTGTAAAGTGCTTTGAATCGCTTTGTGTCTGAATTCTGCTATATAAATAAACTTGCCCTGCCTTTAAACTTGTCAGCAAGTAGCACCAGCAAAGTAATGGGCAGGAGGCATGATTCCTCCAAGCGAACACAGGCATATGTGCTTTTAAGAAGCACATACAGAACTGTGCAACAGTAGGCTGTCAAAAAAAATGTTTAAGGCTGCTTGTCTGGGTAGTTAGTGCTCGTTTGCTCAGAACAGAAACTCAATGTTGCATTAGATACATTTGCAAATTAAGAAGTGCACAATAAAAACTACGAGTTTCTCCTGTTTTCCAGAATCTCGTTAAAATCTGATATCTCGTTGGATGGCTACATGAACATCGCTTCGGTTCCCAAACCTCACCTCAGGGACACCATTCCATGTATTTATTACCTCCAGCACAATTAATTCAATTGGTTTCGAAAATCATTTTTTTATTGATTAACTATGCGACGTGTGCTAGTGGTCGAGTAAAAAAAATACATGGGTGTGGAGATGGTTGCTGCAAATTACTGGGGTGATTTTGAGTTTTGAAATGGCTGCGCATACTATTTCATAGTTTATTTCAAGAGTCTATCTAGAGTTATACATTTATATAGAGGGGTATTTATTGGAACAGTTAAGGTATTTTTATCTAGACTTTTTTTTTTATCTAGTCAACTAATGAAGATTAATGATTTTATTTCCCATTTGCACAAGTTCATTAGAGTGCTCTTCTTTGAGGAACACAGTCAAGAGTGAAGCTTGGGGTCCAAACACAACATCAAACCTGGGTCAATGGACCATTTCTGGAGGTTTAAGGGCCTTGCTCAAGTGCCCGACAAACATGTGACTGTTCTGTCAAGGACAGAGCTGAGCCCGGCAGCCTTGCGATTAGAGGCACACAGACCAAGCCTACTTAGCCCCTCACTGCTGCAGCTGAGCTGGTAGCAATTTGGTCACAAGTTGGTCTTTAGCTGCCAAATGATAGACATTGTTTTGTTGTGTGTTTGTGTTCATTTTAGGGCCAAGCAGACCTTCTGAAGCACGCCAAGGGGGAGGCACTGGACACCCTGCGACAGATACACAACGCTGCCCAGTCCTGCGGGCTCAGCAAGAACGGGAGCACGTCGGCTGAGGACCCCCACTCCCATGCCATGCAGGACCCCGTCCCCGAGACGGAGGCGGGCCCCGAAATCGGCCCCACCTGACCGCACATCGGCCAGATACAAGGAGGCGGGAGGGGGAGGGGGAGTGAGGTCAGGGAGACAAGACAGGAAACTGGGTCGAAGGTGTAGAACTGATGGGTGGTGGGGGGGGGGGTGGCTGCTAATGCAGGAAACTCAGAGGAAATAGGGCACAAGGAAGCGGAAATGTGGGGGCTAGGAGAGGACAGGGCGAAATGGAAGATGGAGAAAGATACAGGGGACCAGGCAGATAGGAGTGGCCCGGCGTAAGCTGATGGCCAATGGACCATAAGCCCAGTTACCCTTTTCATATGTACTCATAGCCCCCTAACCAGGAGCCCACGCAGAAGTAGGTAATGAAGCCCCTGATGCATATCCCAGAGCTGCCCCAAACCCCAAGAGGTCACCATACTGTCATCCAGCGTGGCATTGCCGGAGCCCTGGACTTCCATGCAGGCCCCAGTACCCCACCTCCCCTAGTTCCCTCGTTCAGGACCCGCTTTTCGTCACTTTTTCCAGATTCTTTGCTCCATCGGCGCAAGACCTGAAGGCCTCATGTTGCACCAGCAGATGGTGCTGTGGAGCAAAATACATTTTTCACACATGATCTGCTTCTTCACCCAGCACTCCCCCTGCAGGACAAGATTGGGAGTGCCGCACACCCTCTTTTCGTCCCTAAACCCTTTTTGCATCCAGGTTTTTCCAGCTTGCTCTTTCTAGCGGCCCACCGGGGGCCGTTTCTGTGATGTGCAATGATTTCTGTTGTTACAATTGAAGTGCGCAGTACTGTAAACGGTGTGCTGTGTTGTAGCCGGACCTCTACGGTGCCGGTGCCCTCACATGTGAGGCATCCTTTAGCAGGAGATCCACGGAATGACAGCTGGCATCAGAAAACAAAAAAACAAAAACGAGATGTAATGACATAAGCTGTAATATGGGATCCATAAAAACAGATATCAATCACTGCGAAGACTCAGCCTGGAGTCATGTTATAATTTTAGTAAGTTATGCTAGTATAATTCTATTAATTCTTATTGTTTTATAAACATGATAACTGGTGTTACACTCAGAAGGGGGATGGAATTAGGGTGGTGTGAAGGCAGCAACTGTAACCCTGTAAGTATTCAGCATAACAAATAAATTACCTTATGTTTTACGGAAATGAGACTTTGAATCTGGTAAGAGGTCAGAGCATTAGCCAATTAAAAATATCTTCATTATTTATGTCTTTTATATGTCTTGTTTTTATTTGAATTACTTTTAATGCGACATGTTCTAAGAACTCTTGGAACTTGGAATTTAGATTTTTTTAAAAAAGTGTTTCCCTTGTAGGGACTGAAAAAATTGTCCTGACAACGTCAAAATAACAGGCACATTGTGGGGACATTTGGGGTGTGTGTGTGTG